>JADBJO010000291.1:287500-297500 GCA_016801955.1 Conus betulinus
TTTCAGTGCTCTGTCCGTTCACTCTCTACTGTTCCACTGTCACATGACCACAGTTTCAAGGCAAATTTAAACTGAAAAAAGAAGAAGAAGAAGAGAAGAAGAAGAAGAAGAAGAAAAGAAAATAAAACAAAAGAAAGAAATACAGAACAGATTACAAGATATGCTGAAGAAATACAGAACAGATTTCAAGATATGGTGAACAGAGAACAGGAAAGTAAAATACAAAAAAAGATTTCAAGATACTGTGAAAAAAGAACAGACAAGAAATACAAAACAGATTTCAAGGACATGGGGAAGAAAGAACAGGAAAGTAAAATGCAAAACAGACTTCAAGACATGGCGAAGAAAGAACAGACAAGTAAGAAGTACAAAACGAACTTCAAGATATGGTGAAGAAAAAAAAACAGACAAGTAAGTTTTACAAAACAAACTTCCAGACATGGTGAAGAAAGAACAGACAAGTAAGAAATACAAAACAAACTTCAAGACATGGTGAAGAAAGAACAGACAAGTAAGAAATACAAAACAGATTTCAAGATATGGCGAAGAAAGAACAGGAAAGTAAGAAATACAAAACAGATTTCAAGACATGATGAAGAAAAGAAAGAAAAGAAGAAATACAGAGCAGATTCCATGACATAGTGTTGTCCAGTAAGGTTCTCAGGAATCTGTAACATCTACTAATGAACTCATCAATTTGTTTTGGGGGAAACTTGGTGATTTGGTATACTGATATATATATATATATATATATATATATATATATATATATATAGAGATATAGAGAGAGAGAGAGAGTGTGAGAGAGTGTGTGAGAGAGAGAGAGATAGATAGAGAGAGAGAGAGAGAGAGTGTGTGTGTGTGTGTGTGTGTGTGTGTGTGTGAGAGAGTGTGTGTGTGTGTGTGTGTGTGTGTGTGTGTGTGTGTGTGTGTGTGTGTTTGTGCGTGTGCGTGTGCGTGCGCGTGTGTTTGTTGTTGTTGTTGTTGTTTTAAGTTTTGTTGATTCTTTTGGATTTTCATTTTTTGGTATGAATGCGTGTGTGCGAGTAACTCATCATGTGGCATTAAACTACATTTCTTTTTTCGGGCTGAATGGAAAGATCCTCACACGGCGTCTTAACGCGTCCGGTGTTCTGCTGTCTAAGGAGCTTTCTTCTCTTTTCTTTTTTTCTGCATTCTCTCCCCTGAAAGAGCTCTCTAAGCAAAGAAAGAAAACTGAAACCGGCAGAGTCAGCAAACCATGTCATGAGACGGTCCAAGTCATCATGAGTCAGCAAACTATGTCGTGTGTGTGTGGGGGGGGGGGGGGGGGGTGTGTGTGTGTGTGTGTGTGTGTGTGTGTGTGTGTGTGTGTGTGTGTGTGTGTGTGTGTGTGTGTGTGTGAGAGAGAGAGAGAGAGAGAGAGAGAGAGAGACAGACAGACAGACAGACAGACAGACAGACAGAGACAGAGAGAGTGAGTTCAAATCATCGTGAGTCGACAAACTATGTCGGAAGAGTTTGAAATCGTCGAGAGTCAGCAAACTATGTCGGAACAGAGTTGAAGTCGACGAAGTTAGTGTACGCGGAGAGTTCAAAGAGTGGGGAATAAACCACACGGTGCCCACAGAGACCTCAAGATCATCCTTCACCAACAAACTGTGTATATCAGCAGAGAGCTCAAACCGCCGTGAGGACGACACGCTGTGTCGACAAACTATCCGAAAAGAAGAGAAAACTTGTCTTTGCTCCGTCGAGTAACCAGTGAGATAGTTCCTATGAAGTCCTCACCATGTCCATGAACCAACGTGTCGTCAGGCAGCCGGTAAGCTCCGGGCAAGTGGCAAGATCCCCGCGACACAGAGCCACAGGCACGCACGTGCGCGCACCAAAATGATAGGCGACACAGAACGACAGACCAAGAGACCCCAATCAATTTAAGCAAAGGAATGATATGCACAGGCCTTGTTTTGAATAAACAAACAAGCACACAAAATAAAAAAAGAATAAATAAACAAACGAATAAACAACAGAGATCATACACAAACAAGCAAATATATAAAGAAAGAATAAATTTATGAATAAACAAACAAATAAATGAAATAAACAAGTAAACGGAATAAGTCAACTGATGAACAGGTTGATAGGTCTTTCACACTCAAGTATATACTTAGCAACTCTCGTTAGGGATCTGAACACACACACACACACACACACACACACACACACACACACACACACACACACACACAACCCCCTAAAAAAACAAAAACAAAAAAAAAAAAATCCACTGTGCTGCGGTCCCATTAATTAGCTCGAGCTGAGTGCCAACATTTCGCCAGTTTCCGGTCCAAAGATAGCATGAGCGCTAAAGGCTTCAAACTGTTACATCTCACACTCCGTTTCTTGCCGGGGACTGTGGCAAAATACTGTTTTCCTATACAACTCCCGTTTACCTCCCCCCCACCCCTATACAATTCCTGTTTTCCTATACAATTCAAAGTACCCCAGACACCAAACACAAGTTGACTTCTTGTGACCAAGACCGTCATTTGCAGGAAGGTGGTTGCTTCGGTCCACTTGAAAGCAGTGGCGGGATGTTGTTGTAAAGGCTACTGTGGTCCAGCCGAACACACTGGGGTTTATTTGGGCCGTCAACACGGAGAGAGAGAGAGAGACAGGAGAGAGTCCATCAGACGGAACACACACACACACACACACACACACACACACACACACACACACGCACACACACACACACACACACACATACAAACGTGCGATCACGCACGCACACACACACACACACACACACACACACACACACACACACGTACACACACACACACACACACACACACACACACACACACACACACACACACACACACACACACAGCACACACACACACAAACGTGCGATCGCACACACACACACACACACACACACACACACACACACACACACAGAGTGGCACGCGAGCGCACAACCCGCAAACAAACAAAAACCACAACATGTCTACACTCACAACAAAGACAGTTCTGTACAGATCCACTGATAATGTGATAGCTAAAGTCACTGACATCATCAAGGCAACACTGAGACAGCGTAAGCCTCTAACAACTATTTATCAGTAACAAAAAAAAACAAATTAAACAATCCTCCACACACACTCCCACCCAACCCCACCCCCGACCCCCGCATAAAAAGATTGCTCTACAAGTAAAAAAAAAAAAAACCGTAGAAAGGGTAACAGTCACCGCTAGAAACCGTGTGCAAACAATCTGACTACCGAGTCGCCCGATTACATTTAACAAAAAAACAAACAAACACTAAAACAAAACAAAACAAAACAAAAAACAATGTCAACAAAACACAAAACAAAACAAAACACACACACAAAAAAAAACCGAAGACAAAGAAAAAGAAAGAAGTAAAAAACTGGCATGGGGTTGATTGTGATCAGAGGAATAAGAGAGAGAGAGAGAGAGAGAGATCAGAGAGAGAGAGAGAGAGAGAGAGAGAAGAGTTTCTACAACAAAGACAAGAGAATGAGCCACGAAGACACACAACAACAACAACAACAACAAGACAAGAGAAAAGACAGAGAAAAAAGTGCAGAGAGAACAGAGAGAGAGCAGAGAGAGAGAGAGAGAGAGAGAGAGAGAGAGGACAGAGACAGAGACAGAGAGAGAGAGAGAGAGAGAGACAGACAGACAGACAGACAGACAGAGTCTTCAAGCATAGGCTCAAACATTTTTCCCTGTATTTACTGCTCTTTACATAACGATGTCAGTGTTCAAACACCTATTTGCTTACTGTGCTTTCTTCTGGTTTGACATTCTTACCTTTCACTGGCTGCGCTGGGGTGCCGTCGAATTGTATTCCTGCACCCTTGGTGGTGAGAATACCAAGAATTACATGGAGTCTATCTGCATTCGATACCAAGGGAGGGCCCACGCGATCAGCCGTGTCCCACTGACGAGTCCCAAGCAGCGGACGAAAGGTCTCCAGGCAGGCGATAGGTCTGGGTTTCTGTTTCCAGGACAGATAGTGACGTGTCACCCCCACATGCTGTATGTGATGGACTTTGCATTTATATTTCACACCCTTTCTTTATATAAACAAATCTATCAGCACACACTACCTGCCATGTGTTAAAACACCCGTGAAAATGTCCAATAACCCCGCCTTCACGAACTGTGGATCCGAACCTTTCGTCCGGATCCGACTAGAATCTAATGGATCCGTCCGTGTGGCGCGTCCTTCCTTTTTGCGCCAAGACTGATGGAAATGGGTGACGTTTTTCTCTGTGTCCTAGTAACGTAATTTTGTGTCTTCTGGGGGCCGGAATAGCTCAGTTGGCAGAGCGCCGGACTCGTAATCTAAGGGTTCCAGGTTCGAATCTCCGACGGGCTGTTTCGGTACAGAGGGGTTTCCCCTTGGGGCTTAACATTGGCTCTGACTCCATTTCCCGCACAGTCCTTCGAATGAGACTATAAACCAAAGTTCCGTGTGTGAAAGCACCCATAACATCTTTCACACACGTAAAAATCCCATCACCAACTTTCGGAAGAGAAGGCCAGTTTGGCTGTTGGTATGAATGACACGTTACACGTAGCATGCACCTCCCCCGAAGTTGGAGTATGGCTGCCTTGAATGGCGGGATATAAAAAAAAAAGGTTATGCACACAAAACTCCACTCCCTTAGTTGGGCAGATGGGATAATACTTGCCTCTCTATACAGGGAGTGTCCGCAGGAGTATCAGCCTGCGTACGCAGAAGAAGTGTCTTCTCATTGACTGGCAAACCACCTTTTTGCCCTCTTGACTCAGGGCAGAAGAACGACAGAAACTGTTGCTGTTGTGGCCACTTCTACCACCCAACCCTTCACTTCTGTGTGAGTGAACTGAAAAGAGCAGCTTGTTGCCTGCATCTGTCCGTAGACGATGCCAGCTTGTGCTGTGCCTTCACAGGAAACAATAGCTGTCCAAACTGTAAGCTCCTAAGCTTATCGGGATAAAAACGAACAGAGAAACATTATCTGAGAGAATTAACCACATTCAGAATTATTCATCGAGGTTCCCCCCCCCCCCCCCCCCCCCCCCCTCACCCCCATCCCTTTCCCTCTAAGCGAAGACACGGACAGTATGTCTTGTAGATATATATATCTTTTTTTTCTTTTTTTTTTCTTTTCTTTCTTTTTTTTTTTCTTTTTTGGCTAGTGTGTGTCGTATGGCTCACATAACGATATTCCCCATGCGTACATATGTACCGACCATCGTTTAATGTGCTGTAGTAATCTCCAACTTACACAAAAACAGGTAAAATCAGTACATAAACAAGATGATGTAGTGTAATCTACAAAAAAAAAAAAATCATAAATCAAAAAAAATTAAAAAAAAAAAGAAATATGCATTTCTCACGCAAACAATAATGGGTTTTTTAAAAAAGTAAAAGGAAAAAGAAAACAGAGACTTGCAATAAACAAATGGATGTGGCATGGACTTGCTGACCTGTCCAAACACACACACACTAACTGCTCTGTATGTGGGGTTGAGGGTATGAAAGGGAACTTTCTCTTGTTTTTAACCAACCGAAAAAAAAAAAAAAAAGGTACAACGACCTCGCGAGAATAAACAGATGAATAGCCGGGAAAGTTGGGTCATTTGTTTCATATTTGAAATGTAAATTTTCAAAACGACGCACACATTTCTCATAACTCTCTCTCTCTGTCTGTCTGTCTGTCTGTCTCTCCTTCTTCTATCTCTATCGCACACACACACACACACACACACACACACACACACACACACACACACACACACTTTTTGCTGTATCAACCAGATGTGTCTTGTCTCTCTTTATACCTGTGCATACGCGCGCTTGTGTGTGTGTGTGTGTGTGTGTGTGTGTGTGTGTGTGTGTGTGTGAGAGAGAGAGAGAGAGAGAGAGAGAGAGAGAGAGAGAGAGAGAGAGAGAGAAGGGGGGGGGGGGGAGAGACAGAAACAGATACACAGAGACAGAGCGACCGGGCAGACAGACAGATAGACACAGTCAGGCAGACAGACAGACAGACAGACATACACACACACAGACACACACACACAGACACACACACACACACACACACACACACACACACACACACACACACACACACACACACACACAGAACGAATGCAGTGAAACGGTTGTGCCAGTTTTACCCATGTCGTCTGGAGGGGGAGGTAAGCAGCCTGCCGCCGTATTATTATCGCCACAACATAAATGTCATTTTCACACACACACACACACACACACACACACACACACACACACACAGAGTTGGAAGGCAGAGAATAGAAAGGAAGTCAAATGCATTCATCACATGAATTCTCCCGCCGCCCTCCTCCCCCTTCTCCACCTCCCCCACCACCACCACCACTCCTCAACCTCTCTGTCCCCCCCCCCCCCCCCCTCTCTCTCTCTCTCTCTCTCGGTTTAATTGTGTGTAGTTGATATGTCTGTAACAGATACAGGCACATACACACAGAGTGATACACAGACCGACAGACTCTCTCTCTCTCTCTCTCTCTCTCTAACACACACACACACACACACACACACACACACACACACACACACACACACACACACGCAGAGTGTATTGTTTCATTGTAAAATGAAAGTGCCTTTATTTGCTATCTGTAACGAAGTAACGCTGCTGTATTACAACTACAGATTCTCGTCAGGGTCTGGGCGTTCGATCGTTTATCTCCTTTCTTATGTTGAAGCCAGCAAACAGCAACATTTCGTGCCATATGACGTCAAAAAAAAATTCTCTCCCTCCCCCCCCCCCCCCCCCCCCCCCCACACACACACACACAGACTTAAACCAATGTTGAAAAATGAAAATACAACACAATGATTTTACTGTATATAATTAGACATGATTCCTTTTTTATCATTGCTATTAACTTAGGTTTTTTTTTTGTTTGTTTTTTTTTTTTTTGGGGGGGGTGTTTTTTTTTTAGGGGGGGGGGGGGGGGGGGGGGGGGGGGGGGGAGGGGGGAAAGCCAAGTAATGTTAAGTAATAATGTGTTTAGAACAGGTCTATCTGCATTATTTCCGAACATGGGCAGGCCAATGCTCTCAGCTCCACTGCAGATAACGGACGTTTTTGTTTTTCGTTTTTTTTTTTTTTTTTTTTCAATTAGTAATCGTTTACTCTTTATCATAGCTTTTTCCTTCATTCTCCATTTTAAACAACCTGTTGTCTCTCTCTTGTCTAAATCATGTTTGGGTTGAGTTTTTCTTTTTCTTTTTTTTTTTTTTTTTTGGGGGGGGGGGTGGGTGGGTGGTGGTGGTGGTGGTGGTGGTGGTTCTGTTTGTTGTTTTTTGTTTTTTCACTACTGATTGACTATGAAATGAAATCTAAGAAATTAATGATCAAACAATACAACGTTTGTTTGCTTGTTTGTTTTTAGACTCTCTTTTTCCGTTTTCCGTTTTTTTTTATGGTTCTCTTCAACATGCCAGACCTCCACATGCCAACCATCCATCACGCGCTTTGACGCTCTTCCAATCAGAAACTCCAGGAGATCCCCGGAGCGAAATGTGAACTCGGATGGGCAGCGCTCCTGTGGCTGTGTCGTCCCGACGACAGCTTGAAATTCACTGCCTTCCCACTCCACTAAAGAATAATCTCTCTCTCTCTCTCTCTCTCCTCTCTCTCTCTCTCTCTCTCTCTCTCTCTCTCTCTCTCTCTCCAAAGAATAATTTCTTTCCTCCTCCTCCTTCTCTCCCCTCCCCCAAGCTCCTCTCTCTCTCTCTCTCTCTCTCTCTCTCTCTCTCTCTCTCTCTCTCTCCTCTCTCTCTCTCTCTCTCTCCAACTTCACTTTCCTTTTTCCTCCATCCTACCACATCTAATTTCTACTCGGCCCTGCAGCCACTTGCTTGAAGTTTGCTGTCACCATGGTTTATATTCACCTTTCCATCTTTTAAATTTGCTGTGTTCTCACAGTTTTTTACCATTGAAAAAAAAAAAGGTTTAAGGCCCGAAATTTTTTGGTTGACCTTTTCCTTGGATTAACTTTTCCACCCTGTTTTTTTTTTTCATTTAAGTTTTTTTTTTTCCATTGTGTAATTCTGTGGTCAAATTCACCTTGTTGTTTATTCATCACTCCAAAATGTCTCCCCACTCGCCCTGTTTTATTTAAAACAGAGCTAAAGCCTGTCTTTCTGCCAAGCGGTGAGCAGACACTGCTCTCTCACACAGAGCGCACTGACTACGCGTTCTGCAGTAAAGTTAGTCGTTAGGCCTGAATGTAGAATAAATGAAGGTATGAACAGTGTAGGTTTCAACTAGCAACTATCCGAATGCTGTTTATTATCGTGATTATTATTACTATCATTTTCATTATTATTGTTCTCTTGTTGTTGTTGCTGCTGACAACAAAATGTTCTATAAAAAAAAAAAAGAAAATCTGACATCATAAAGAACAAGCGGCTTGGGCAGTAATTTGACTTAATAGTCTTCTCTCTCGCTGTCTGTCTGTCTGTCTGTCTGTCTGTCTCTGTCTCTCTCTCTCTCTCTCTCTCTCTCTTAGGAGTAGACTGAAAGAAGACGAAGGGACTTTGATCGAACACACAGCGAACAAAAAAAACATTAGATGCACTAAATCGCTATCTTTTTCGTTTTATCAAGCACTAGAAATATAGTAAAAAGGAGGAATTGAACAAAAGAAACAGAAAATAAACAAAAGGAAAAAAAAAAATTACAAAGCATGAAGAAAATGGAACGAAGAAACAAAAAACACAAAATTTTACCGTGACGAACGAAGAAAAAGGTGAAAAAAGGAAAGGGAACAAAAAAAAAAAAAAAAAAAAAAAAAAAAAAAAAAGCGAAGTAAAACAAAACAAAACAAAACAAAACATAGCAAAAACAAAGGAAGAAGAACACAAAGGAAACAGAAAAAAAAAAGTTAAAGAAGTGTGGAGGTGAACAAAATACATTTATTTTAATTCAAATGAAGACCATTTCTTCAGAAGAATAGAAACCAAGCTAGCAAACCAATGAAGAACAAACACGAAGAATAACACACACACACACACACACACACACACACACACACACACACACACACACACACACGAGAAGAAATGAAAGGAAATAGAACAGAAAGGAAGAAGAACACGAAGGAAGAAGTGAACAGCGGAATAAGCAAATAAAGAAATGAAGATGGACAAACAAAAGGAAAACATATCAAAGGAGGTACAGCATAAAAGAAAAAGAAAACAAAAGAAATGAAAAGCATAAACAAAGGAAGTGATAATTACACAAATAAAATAATAGAAACGAAACTGAAAACACACACACACACACACACACACACACACACACACACACACACACACACACAGAAGAAGAAGAAGAAGAAGAAGAAGAAGAAGAAAAATAACAGAACACAAACGAGAAACTAAACAAAATGATAACAGACAGAAATACATGAAGAACACAACTGAAAAAAAAACAAAACAAAAAAAAAACAAAAAAAAAACCACACACACACACACAAAGGGAGAAAAACACAAAGTAAAAAACAAATGACAATGAATACAAAAGAATACCAAACCAAAGAAAACCACACACACAAACAACCACCACAAAAACACCACCACCCACCACCAACAAAAGGAAAAGACTACAAAGAAGAACAGAAAGAATGATGAGGAGGAGGAATGCGCAGGAAAAAGAAAATAAAGGAAGAAGAAAGACACACACACACACACACACACACACACACACACACACACACACACACACACACACAGAGAGAGCCAGGGGAAAATATGAAGATGTAAACAAAAAGACACACAAAAAATGACAAGAGGGAGAAAAGACGAAGAAAGATTAAAAAAAAAAAAAAAAAAGGAAAGAAAACTGAAACAAGGACACACACACACACACACACACACACACACGGGAAGAAGTACAGAAAAGAAGGACAAAGTACGCGCACGCATGCAAATTAAGAA
>JADBJO010000291.1:305000-307500 GCA_016801955.1 Conus betulinus
ACACCGTCTAATATCACTTTTAGTGAACAGACGTTAACAAACAAACAACAACAACAACAACAACAACAACAACAACACACACACACACACACACACACACACACACACACACACACACACACACAGATGAAGCAAAACACACCGTGTAGAAACAAAGATGATTTTACAGTACACGTGTTACTTACATCAAATGAAAAAAAAAAAAAACAAAAACAGATAACGACCTTTTGAAAAACAACAACAACAACAACAACAACATCATGACAACAGAACAACTGGAGCACGGTCTTTACTGAGGCAGTTCTGCCGGAGATCTGTACATTTCAGCACTCTCAGTACAGAACGGACGCTGTTCAGCACTCTCAGTACAGAACGGACGCTGTATGGATTCGTCCTGTGTCACACGGGCTCTCTTCGCCCTTTCGACGAGGAAGATTTAGAAAAGGACGATGTGACCAGAGCATGGAAGAGCACACAACACCGTGTCTTGCCTTGGGTATATGGGGGCTGAGGTGGGCTGAGGTGGGCTGAGATGGGGTGAGAGGTGGGTGGGGGAAGGTCATGGATCATCAGAATACCCCCAGAAAAAAAAAAAAAAAAAAAAAAAAAAAAAAAAAACCGAAGGGGGTGGGGGTGAAAAAAAAAAAGTTCATGGTAACCGTTTAATTTTCGTTTTTAACCTCTAAGCCGCCATGGGACCTCCCCGGTCGGCGAGCGAACAAACCTTCCCCCTCAGCTCCACGGGGCAAATTGAAAGCACATGAGCGGAGGCGACGGCCGCCGTAAATTATGTCATTATTTATGTTACTGACGAAGAAGCACTCTGTGTCTAGAGGGAAGGGGTGTGTGTGGGGGGGGGGGGGGGGGGGGGGGGGGGGGGGGGGGGGGGGGGGGAAAGTTCTTTTCCGCCTGGTTTAGTTTGCTGTGTGTGTGTAAGTAGCAGGGCGCACGAAAAGGAGATTATTCCCCCCCCCCCCCCCCCACCACCCACTTCAAGTCGTTGTGCCCTCGGTGAGAATGAGGAATGGGCTGCTGTCTGTCCGGAAATGTGCTGGCATTCACGTGTAACAATCTGCGAACGATTCCCATGCCTCCTGTTTGCTTTTTCTTTCTTTTTTTTTTTTTTTTTTTTTCTTTCTTTCCTTTCCAAATTTCCAGGTTTGTCCGACAAACGCGGCATAAAACAAAAAGTAACGAAGGTTCTGTGTATCATCACACGAGACTCATCCAAGGAAGTAATTCCAGAAGGCAATGTGTTTATGTGTGCGCGCCTGTGTGTAAGCCCGTAGGGGGGGGGGTGTCTGTCTTTCTTTTTTTTTTTTCTCTCTCAGACCAAGTGACAAAAAACTTTCACGCTGGATTATGTATGCGAACTGAAGCGGGGAACAAGCACTGCTTTAGCCGACATCCAAAGATAAATGGGCCATCCTGAAACACACGAACTCCTCCGGTGTCTGACACACAATCCACAACGGCGACGAAGAAGCCAGACAGACAAACCTTTAGGCTGCAAGCTTGGAATACCGCTGCCCCTTTCTGTAAATGGTGGATCCACAAAGGCAACAGTCAACCCCCTGAAAAGTTGTAACAATGACAGTGGAAATGTCCTCAAAATGTGTAGTTCTCAAAGATGTAGTGTAGTTCTCAAGTAACAAGTACTGAAGACAAGAGTTCTGGGGCATGGATGCTTGAAATGACAATGGTCTGTGGCAGGGTACACCCCTGACTGGGCTACATTCTGGCCGCCAAAAGCGTGACCACGTCACGTGTGGGATTCTGCAGGGATAAGGAAACTTGGTCAGCGACCAGTTGTGAAGTGACCCGTTCTGCAAAAACCAGTTCTGACGAGCGAGTTCTTTGATGACCAAAGCTTGACATGGCCCGTGGTGGTCGGCTGGGCTATAAACAACATAAACTGAATCGTATTTTTTTAGATGACCCACAGAGCCGCGTGTGTCCAGTCCTGAAAGTGTACACTTCTTAAGTAACAATGTAAAGCCCTCAGTCTTGAAATAATCAAGACATGAATACAAATGGTTCAGAGTCCTAAAATGTGCCATGTGTCTTTTGATGGAGCGAGTCTGCAGGGAACTGATCTAGGTACGTCATCTCTTATGAGGTCGTCATATAACAGCATGCATTCTCAAAGGAAAAGAGCTATTACTATTTGTAATTATGAAAAATCATATTTTGTATGAGGTATGCATGGTTAATATGGCAACTGTATAAGGCTCAAAGTGAAGCAACTAGATTGTTTGGAAGAGCCCAAATACAAAAACAGAAAAAAAAAAAAAAAAAAAAAAAAAAAAAGGGTGTGGTGGGGGGGGGGGGGGGGGGGGGGGGGCTTTGTGTGTGACAAATTGTAAAGGCACGTGTGATTTTTGTTTGTTTTTTAGTGCAGATCAGTAGATGATGTCCTAATTATTCAAAGTCTGATGCCATCTAAGATGTAAAGGCAAAACCTCTGAACTGTAATTTTGAAGTGACAATGAAACAGTGG
>JADBJO010000291.1:312500-320000 GCA_016801955.1 Conus betulinus
TGTTTATTTACAAAGCATTTTCTGCATGCAGATAATTATGTTGAGCAATATTACGGAATATGTACGAGGAAATAGTCAAAGGGTGACAGTTATTTTTTTCCTCTCTCTCTCTCTCTCTCTCTCTCTCTCTCTCTCTCTCTCTCTCTCTCTCTCTCTCTCTCTCACACACACACACACACACATCCTGTTTGCCTAAGGATGTGGGTGTGTGTGTGTGTGTGTGTGTGTGTGTGTGTGTGTGTGTGTGTGTGTGTGTGTGTGTGTGCCTGTGTATGTGTGTGCGAGTGCGTGTGTATATGTTCGTGTCTGTGTGTGTGCGAGCCTTTGAATGAATGAAAGAAGGAATAAAACTTTCATATGATAACTGTTAAGTAAAACTCGTTAAGGGAAATCCATCCGTGACATTGGCCTTCCAAAGTTCTCGTATAACCCGACTAATGCTTTTGCTAGCAGCAGCAGAAATGATGATAATAATATTAATGATAATGATAACAATAGCAATGATGATCATGATTATGATGATAATGATAATGATGATGATAAAAAAAATAATGATGATAATGATAATAATGATTATGAAGACGACAATAGCAGTAACAATAATAATAATATAGTACTAACAATAATGATAGTAATAACAGTAAAACAATAATAACAGCAGCAGCAGCAGCAGAAGTAGTAGTAGTAATGGTATCATCATCATTACTGTTATCATTATCATTATCATCATCATTATCATTATTTTATCATAATCATCATTGTTATTATTATTACTATCATCATCATAACCATCATTATTACTATTGTTAGTGTTGTTGTTGTTGTTGTAATTGTTAATGATAACAACAGTAACAACAATGATAATACTAATAATATTATTACTATTCACAGTCAAAACAAATATAAGTTGATGTAGCATTTTTTTTTAACTTGTTGGCGGCAATTATAGAGACTGCTTAAATCGGATTTAATCTTATTTCACTAATTCCACAGATTTTTTTTTTTTTTTTCGATTTATATTCTTTAATTCTGTATTTGATTATTTATTTATTTATTTATTTCTGTAACCATTCATTTACTTTTTTTAAATTTTACATTACTGTGTATATGTATGTATGTATGTAGGCCCTATGTATGTATGTATGTATGTGTGTGTGTGTGTGTGTGTGTGTGTGTGTGTGTGTGTGTGTGTGTGTGTGTGTGTGTGTGTGTGTGTGTATGCACGTACGTGACAATGTATGCATGTATTTATTTTTTATTTATCTGTTTATTAATGGTTATTTATTTATTATTTTTTTTTATTTATTTTGTTTGTTTTCTACGAAAAGTAATAAGGTGATAATGATCATTGTATTTCCATCACAAGCATTAATTCTCCAGCCTGTTCCTTTTCCCCTCCTCCTCCTCATCGTGTTTTATTTACTTTCGGTACTGGAATTTGAACTTTTATTGGAGGAAATACGGACTCTCTCTTCTTCGCTGGATATCTTGTCGTTGACGACGTTGTTGTTGTTTTGTGGCTTTGCTGTTGTTGTTGCTGTGTTGTTGCTGTTGTTGTTGTTGTTTCGCTTTGATTTTTCTAGCATAAGAAGATTAGTGCCTGCTTTAGGAACCTGTTTTCTTTCCGTCCTGTCCGTGTTGCATGCTCTAATTCGAACGACTATATCGGAGATCATTCAGTGTTCGTGGCAAATGTGCGAGCGTAAGGTAGTTTTTTGTTCGTCTAGTGTGTGCAGACCTTTAGCTCGCCGGAAAGAAGGCAGAGATGGCGTTAACCAATAGTACCTAGTCTTTCCTCATTTCTAACAACAACAACAACAACAACAACAACAACAACACACACACACACACATACACACATACACGCACGCACGCACGCGCGCGCGCGCGCGCGCACGCGCACGCGCACACACACACACACACACACACACACACACACACACACACGCACACTGAGGGAATAAATAAATGGATAAATAAATGGATTAACTGATAGATAAATGATAAACAGATAATTATACGAATACATGAGTAAATAAATGATTGAAGAAATAAATAGATAAATAAATACGATGAATTCATACATACATACATTACATACATAAATGCACGTGTGTTTAAACTAATGAGGTAAGGTAAGGTTATGTTGCTTTATAGCCCAGCCGACCGCAAAGGCCAAATCAGCGCCGTCACCACGTTAAAAACAGCTCACAAGTCATACAAAAAAAAAGCACAAATGAAAAAAACAAAACAAAACATTTACACATCTCTTTGAAAACACATCTTCTAAAAACGCACCAGAAACTTCGTTAAACACCTTTCTTCCGTAAAATCTTAGATCAGAAGAAAAATGTTAAATCTCTTTCAGAAATTCCAAGATCACGTCCAGGTGGGCAGAAACAAAAAATGAAGCAATGAATAAAAATACGAAGTAATTAAATCAGATAAAATGAAATAAAAAGGGAAAAAAACAATAGTAAATTAAATCAAAATAAAACGAAATAAACTGAAATTAGAATGACATTCAGGTGTTAAGAAGCACCCCACCTGCTTCGGACCGTCCACAGACGAGGAAGCTGTGGAGAAAACTGTTCTAGAACAGCGAGAAAAAGAGGCACAGGTCTCTGACGTGCGTGTCATGTGAAATGCACACCACGAGACAGGCGCTTTGGCCGCCGAACATGACCAGACACGTGATCGTTCCTTCTTCGCTTGCATTGTCCTGAATGCTGTTTGTTTTACCCCGAAGGAGATCCAAGAGGCGGAAACGCGTCGTGTCTGGTCTTTTGATGTGTTCGTCCATATTGTCTCGCGGAACGACTAACAATTCTTTTAAACATTTTCTTTTTTTTTTTTTTTTCAATTTTCCGCCTGCACTCACCTCACTTGGTGTTAACGGAGGTAACATGTGAAATACATACCACAAGATACGCAGTATTGACAGAGGTAACATGTGAAATACATACCACAAGATACGCAGTATTGACAGAGGTAACATGTGAAATACATACCACAAGATACGCAGTATTGACAGAGGTAACATGTGAAATACATACCACAAGATACGCAGTATTGACAGAGGTAACATGTGAAAAAAATACCACAAGATAGGTTGTATTAGCACGAGGTAACATGTAAAATAATACAAGATTGACAGTATTAACAGAAGTAATATGTGAAATACCTAACATAAGATAGACAGTATTAACAGAGGTAATATGTGAAATACCTAACATAAGATAGACAGTATTAACAGAGGTAATATGTGAAATACCTAACACGAGATAGGCAGTATTAACAGAGGTCATATGTGAAATACGTATCACAAGATGGGCAGTATTAACAAGAGGTAACCTTTGAAATACATACAAGATAGGCTGTAATCAAAGAGGTAACATGTGAAATATGTATCACAGGCTGTATTAAACAAGAGGTAACGTGTGAAATACGTACCATAAGACAGGCTATTTTAAGAAAGGTGACATGTGAAATATGTATCACAAAATTGGCGGTATTTACCAGAGGTAACATGTGAAATATGTATCACAAGATAGGCACTAGTAACAGAGGTAACGTGTGAAATATGTATCACAAGACAGGCACTAGTAACAGAGGTAACGTGTGAAAAAAAAATACCACAAGACAGGCCATATTAAGAGAGGTAACATGTGAAATATGTACCACACGATAGGCAGTATTAACAGAGGTAAGGAGGGAAAAACATGCCACAAGACAGGTTATGGCAAGAGAGATAACGTGAAATATGTACCACGAGATAGGCAGTATTAAAAGAGGTAACGTGTGAAACACGTGGCACAAGATAGGCTGTTAACAAAGGTAACATGTGAGATACGTACCACAAGATAGGCCGTGTTAACAAAGGTAACGAGTGAAATACATATCACAAGATAGTCTGTACTGACGGAGGTAACATGTGAAATACGTACCACATTCAGGCTGTATTAACAGTGGTAACATGTGAAAAACGTACCACAAGATAGACTGTGTTAACGAGAGGTCACATGCGAGATACATACTACAAGACAGGCTGTATTAACAGAGATAATGTGAAATGCTTACCCCAAGACAGACTCTCTATGAAGTAAGACTACCAAAGGGTATACTAATAAGGGTAAAACACGTAAATTACGTACAACAGGATAAGATTCTTAGAGGAACAGAAGTAACTGATAAAAGAACCTAGTATTCACGAAGAACCAAAAAGTGACATTCAGCAAAAAAGAAAAAAAATACTTAGGGCAATATTTTGACAGAATAATATGATACACGGGCAGCCCGTGAATTCGACGACTCAGAAGAAGCTTCACAGATCGACAGGAGAAAGGAATCATGTGCGAAATACAAAGTCCAATATAGACGATGTGGAATAAAATACAAAATCCCAAGACTTGGAACTCAAACGTAAACTTACGGCGATCGTTTGTCGTCTTTTCAGGGTCCGGTTTCTTGGAATAAACTCCCAGTATCTATGCGTAGGTCTTACTCTCTGTCTTCCTTCAAGGCATCTCTTAAAAACAATCCTCCTCAGCAGTTCTTTCTTCCCCTTCCCTAGTCCATCAGCCTGATTCTGCGACTAGTGTGTGTGTGTGTGTGTGTGTGTGTGTGTGTGTGTGTGTGTGTGTGTGTGTGTGTGTGTCAATATGCACTCTTGTTTGTAAGTGCATGATACGTATTGTAATATTCATCTTCTTATTGGTTTCATTTATGTTTTCTTAAACCTTTTCGGTATTTGTAAGCGCTTAGGGCTTATGATTAAGCGCCATAAATAATCATCATTACTACTATCATTATTATTGTAACTCGACGGCGATAGTGATATATCTGAAAAACGTAACTCAGGTTAAGCCTGACAAAGTAACAGATTGCAGGAGTAATATGCGAAATACGCAGCCCAGAACAGGCGTTAGAGAACAGCAGAGCGTAGGAGTAGTGTGAGATATACGTAGCTGAACAGAGGCGTGGTAGAGTTTCAGGACTTCGGGGGTGAAATGTAAAACACTCAGCTCAGATTAGGCTTCATACAGCAAGAGGATGTTGAAGCAATATGTGAAATACCGTGGACGAAGATCGGCTTGATATAGTAGCAGGATATAGGAATAGATAATAGGTGAAATAGGCAGCCCAGGATAGGCTTCACGGGGCCACATGATGTGGGAGTAACATGTGGCACACTCAGCCCAGGATAGGCTTCACGGGGCCACATGATGTGGGAGTAATATGAGGCATACCAGCCCAGGATAGGCTTCACGGGGCCACATGATGTGGGAGTAACATGTGGCATACCAGCCCAGGATAGGCTTCACGGGGCCACATGATGTGGGAGTAACATGTGGCATACCAGCCCAGGATAGGCTTCACGGGGCCACATGATGTGGGAGTAACATGTGGCATACTAGCCCAGGATAGGCTTCACGGGGGGCCACATGATGTGGCATACCAGCCCAGGATAGGCTTCACGGGGCCACATGATGTGGCAGTAATATGAGGCATACCAGCCCAGGATAGGCTTCACAGGGCCACATGATGTGGCAGTAATATGTGGCATACCAGCCCAGGATAGGCTTCACAGGGCCACATGATGTGGCAGTAAAATGTGGCATACCAGCCAGGATAGGCTTCACAGGGCCACATGCTGTGGGAGTAATACGAGGCATACCAGCCCAGATAGGCTTCGTACAGTGACAGGATGTAGGAGTAGTGTGTGAAGTAGGCGGCCCAGGATAGCGTTTCATTGGGTAACAGCATACAGGGGTAACATGCGAAATAGCACAGGATAGGCTACATCGTCTTAACGATTACTGTAAAGTGTTTCACATTTCAGTTCATTACCGCACGCATCTTTCCAAACAAATATCACGACCCATACTTGCTAGCTAGAGAGAGAGAGAGAGAGAGAGAGAGAGAGAGAGAGAGAGAGAGAGAGAGAGAGAGAGAGAGAGCAAATATTTATTTCAAAGCAATTGAACACATTAAATCTATTCAACTGATCATCCTACACATGTACAATGCCAGATAACATTGACACTATTCTAGTTTAGGAGATACACCGTCACACTCTCTTCAGATGTCAACTTGTCAGTGATTTTGTTGTTCTCGCGTCAGCTACCCGTCATCCTGTTCGTTCTTCCATTCGGATTTCTGATCGTTACTGAAACGCTTTATACCAACCAACCATGTTTTGAACAAACATTTCATCATCACGCGACGTAACAAAGTCAATATTGCCACTCGCTCTATGAATAACATTTACATCTGTTCTTACATTTCACACACACACACACAACACAGCAAATGTCTTGGTGCAACACCTTTTTTGTATGTCGCTTATTGTGAACATAGACCGGAGAAATTCCGAATCCAAAATTCGTGTTCTTCGTATTATTTTGGAATAGTGTAGTCTAAATGTTCATCTGTTTTCAACGTTTGGCTGAAGCGGCTACAAGATTCAAAACGACCGTTGATTTGGATGTTTTCATGCCATAGGTGCCCATAATGTTTACAAACTTCAAAGAAAAATTACTATGCCTCCAAATGAAGGGAGCAAACAAATTACAAGACAAAACACGACGCGTTTCGACCTCATTTGTCTTCTTCAGGCATACAAGACAAACAACATTCAGAACAATGAAAACGAAGCACGAACAATCGCTCGCTTATCTCCTCAGTCTGAACGCGAAACATCAGTCAGTGTTTGCTTTAAATAAAGGGGAGGGGTGCTTTAAATAAAGGGACGGGGGTGTATATCACCTATATTTCTGTCGGGGTTTGCTTTAAATAAAGGGGAGGGGGTGCTTTAAATAAAGAGGAGGGGGGGGGGGGGGGTATATCACCTACATTTCAGTCAGTGTTTGCTTTAAAGAAATGGAAAGGGGGAGGGGAGGTACATCACCTACATTTTGTTATTGGCAAACATCTAGACGAATACATCGACTCAAACAAGCACTTTGTTTTTAATTAACTTGGAATGCCCACGTTCTTTTTGCCCAACTCTATTTTAGCTTCTTGTATGCCTTGCCTTGCAGCCCTGGTGTCTGGCTTGCTGCACATCCTACTACGCCGTTCGCGAACGCATTTCTCGGCCACTTGTACATACAGAGCAGATCAGACTATGCGCGACCTAGTCACTTCGTGTAGGATGAACTACATTTCATCAACCCTGGAAATTATTTGGTCAACAACGTCATGACCTGATGACCAGCATGGAAAAAGAAAAACGATTTTCCATTTCACACATACTTCAAGAACAGTTCTTAATGAGTCCGCAAAAAAAAAAGTGTAAACAAGTTACAAGATAAAACACGATGCGTTTTGACCTCGTAGGTCTTCTTTATGCAAGATGAACAACACTCAGGGCAATGAAACGAAGAGCGAGCAATCTCTCTTATCTTTTCATGTTCGGCCGCAAGATGCGCGTTGAATGTGAAACTAACATTTCAGATGTGTTGACATGAGACCAAAGTTTTGCATTCGTTTGAAACC
>JADBJO010000291.1:322500-330000 GCA_016801955.1 Conus betulinus
CGAATTTGGAAGAACACATGTTTCAATGTTTAACTTGTTTCATGCAAGAAAATGCCTTTTTTTATTTAAAAAAAATAGTGGGGGGAAAGAACATGTTACATATTTATAATGACACACACACGCACACATGCACACACCCAAAGCCATCACTTGGACACGGGCGATTGTAAATTGTCAATATTAGGGTAGGTGATCGCCTTTGTCCAAAAGCGTGACGCCAAGTGTCAGAAGGCTGGATGATTGTAAAAACATCAACAGCCCAACGATGGAATGGGTAACAGGCCAACAGCTGAGGCCCCTCCACAGACACACACACTTTTTTTTTTTTAATGCGATGGACCCCTCCCCCCCCCCCCCCCCCCCCCCCACTCCCGCTTTCACGTCTCCACGCTTTCACGTCTCCACCCCCCCCCCCCCCCCCCCCCCCCCCCCAGCAGTCGGTCAGTAAGGAGTTGGAAATTGATAACATCCAGACCTGGCATCCTCTCGTTGTTCAAGCAAATCCATCACGCTGAGGTCATTCAGCACAAACCCAGGCAAAGGCTATATAAACTAAGGATAAAGACTTCCCCTCTCTCTCTTTCTGCTCAATGGCATCTTCTGGTTCAGGCAAGGTATTGTTGGCCTTTCGGCCTTCGGGCCTGACCATAGTGATCATGATGTTAAGGTATGTGACTTCTTTGTTCTTGTGTAACATTTTTTTTTTTTTATAAGTCTAGACAGGGAAGGTCTTAGTTGAAAGTTAGAATCCCTTGGAACGTCTTTTAAAGTTTATGGTCAAAATAGATACGTGTGTAAATTCTATGTGCCTGTTTACTGAAAGAATATTATATCATATTCTGCCTCGTCCTATCCTCTGTCTGGTATGGTTTTTTGAATGTGTACGAAGAAGTTTCTGCAATATCTCACACTATCATATCAACCTCACTCTAGCTCACTTTCAGTCTCGTATCTCTGAGTGAATGATAGACTCTCTGTCTGTCTGTATCTCTTTTATTGTTGTTTGTTGTTGTTGTTGTTGTTGTTGTTGTTCTTCTTTTTTTTTCTTTCTTCTTCTTTCTTTTTTCTTTTCTTCTTCTTCCTCTTCTTCTTCTCCTCCTCCTCCTCCTCTTTTTTTCTTTCTTGTTCTTTTTCTTTTTTTTTTTCTTTTCTTTTCTTTATCCTTTCTTCTTTCTTTCTTTCTTTTTTTCTTTTTTTTTTCTTTCTTTCTTCTTCTTCAGCAGTTGCTTGTCTGTTCCGGGCTATCACCTCAGAATGTTTATGTCGGTGTGTTGCCTTATTTAGATAAGTGCCCTCACGATAACGGTACATAGAAATCCTAGTCATTAATCAGCTACAGTGTTGAATTTATTAACATCCCACAATTATTCGAGTAAATCTCAAATATCCCAAACACTTCAGAGTAACATCCCCAAACACGCATGAGCACTAGTTTCCCTTGTGTGATTGCACTTGTAGTGAAGATGCGAGTCCGATCTTCCTCACCTCACCCTACGGCTAAGAGCGTTGGCTCTACTTCTGTTCTTGCAGTGTTTAAGCTCATCATACAGCTGCATCAATATATCATGGGTGCGCTGGCATGGATGGATGACCGTTTGTCCATGACCTGGTAAAAAAAAAAACACATCAGGCAATAGCGGTATTGTAGCAAAGTTCACAAATGATTCGTCAGACTTTTCAGTTGCCCATCGCCGGCTGTTTCCTTACCACACAGCGTTGCCTGACTGCGTCACGTGTGCCGGTGTGTTGTTACACCGAAGAAAAACATACACCCGAAGGTGCTGCTGGGACTCGGAGAAGTGCTGTTCTCAACTGCCGAACGAAACAGCTGGGAGCGATCCCGCACCACCCTTGGAAGCCTGCGCTGTGTTCACAAAGGGGTGCAGGCATACACGGGGCATTCCATTAAGACGTTCAAAGGTCATAATTGCTCCCTGGCAGATGCCATGGTGTGTGACTCGACAGAACCTCCACGGGAACGTTCCCATGGGTGCACCAGTCCGTATGACCGCAGAGTCCACACCGGCGAAAAAAAAAAAAAAAAAAAAAAAAAAAAACGCTACCGTAAAGCAACTACCATGTGCATCCTCCGCCTCACTCGTCGCTGTTCCGCTGATGGGTTGAAGACAGTACAACTCCACACATGGCCAAGCTTTCGTCATGAGGTCTTACATGCCTCTCTGAAGAGGGTCCCGGGTTACAGCCTTTCCCGCTATCAACAGGACTTTCCCTGCGGTCAGCGGGTCTTTCCACATCGTCACCGGGCCCTTCCCCAGAGTCGGCCAAAACTGCCTGCCTGCGTCACGCATTCCAGCGTGTTGTTATACCGGTGACTGCCTACACTGTGTGCGGCCACTTCCTTGATGGTGTAACCGTCGAACCAGCGACAGCGGTTGAGCAAAGGGTTCTGCAGCGTTGTCGCGGTTCGGTGACCCGACACGCCCTCTGCCAATCAAGACGATGTCGATCCCTTTGCGCTGTGTAGTAGTTCTCATTGGGACGGACAGAGTGCACGTTATCATGGTTTGATTTGTGACCTAATTTCCCCAGTTTGCCATGGAGTCTGTCCTGCACCTCCCGCGCACACAGCACACATGGCTGTTTTGAACGCAAATGAAAATCACTGGCACAAGTGTGTTTCATATTAAAGCTATATTTACCACCAAGACATACGTAAAATTTGTAACTTTTTTTTTTTTACATGACGTCATATATTCAGTTTTCTTTACTCATTTTTTATTACAGTCTCCTCCGTTTGTGGTGCGCCACGTAGTAAAATCTAAGTGTTGGTCCTGTTTTTCTTTTGTTAGGCACGTTCTATGATACATGTTACGTATTTATAGGACACACACACACGTACATATGCCACACCCAACCCATCACTAGGACACGGGCGATTGTAACAGTCTATCTTATGGTAGGCGATCGCCTTTGTCCAAAAGCGTGACGCCAAGTGTCAGAAGGCTGGATGATTGTAAAAACATCAACAGCCCAACGATGGTCTGGGTAACAGGCGAACAGATGAGACTCCTTCCGTTCCCCCCCCCCCCCCCCCCCCATCTCCACACATCTCCCTCCCCCCCCCCCCTCATTCCTACTCTCCACCTTCACATCTCCCGCCTCTCCCCCCCCCCCCCTTCCCCCCTCATTCCTACCATTACCTTCACATCTCCACGCCTCTCCCCCCCCCCCCCCCTTCCTCCCTCATCAGTTGGTCAAGTAGGAGTTGGATGGTTATGGCAATGTTGCTTATAGCCCAGCCGACTGCAAACGGCCATATCAGGGCTGTCGCTGGGTTAATGTCAGCTCACGTGTCATTAAAAAAAAAAATACTTCAAAACCCTCATTCACACAACCCTTTAAAATACACCTTCTAAAAGCACACAGGAAAATTTTGTTAAATTTGCAAAATCTGTACAATCTTAGATGAGATGAAGAATGTTGATCTCTATCAGAAATTCTATGATCATATCAGGCGGGACATCTCTGAACAAGGTTTTCATAGAGTCTGCTGTCAAATGTTTATGTCTCACATCATGCAAATCCCAACACCGTGAGTGGTACATGACATGGAATGCACCACGGAGAGCTTCTTCACTTTCCAAAAGAGAAGAATAGGTTAAAACGGGTGGCCTGTATGCAAACGTCACAAGACTGTTTCTTCTTTACAGCCGCCTCGGGAACATGGTAAAAACTCTTTCAGGTTTGGATTTATTTTGACCAGTTAATTATCCGCCCGCGAATTCCATTCTTCTTGCCAGAGGTATTTAAGCTTAACCTGGGCTTTGGGTTTCAGATCAATGTGAGGGATAGACAGTCTGCTTAACTCTTTCTTTGTGTCACTGTTGGCAAATTGATCAACCAACTCGTTCCTCTAATGTCCACGTGGCTGGGAACCCAATGAAAAGCTATTTTGTATCCATCTGATTTCAAAGACGTGCACCGTTCGAACAATTTCAGCAGCTGAAGGTGCTGTGGTTACGGCTGGCAATGCCCTCCAAAGCAGAAAGTGAGTCCAACTAAATAAGGACATCTTTATGTTTGCATTTGGAGACCAGGGCCACCAAGGCTGTCGACTCGGCAGTGTAGATGGAGCTGTCGGTGGGAACGTGTTTAGAACATGTCTGAGGACCTGTTGCATAAAACACAGCAGATGCAACCCCTTCCTCAGATTTAGAACCATCGGTGAAAAGTCGTTTGAAGATGGCACTTCGAACACAGTTCGGCGAAAAAGGACTTGTACGCTAAGGAGCTAGTGGTATCTTTACCATACGAGGCTAAACAAAACCGAATCTTCGAAGTGAAGAAAGTCCATTGCAGGTCATCAGGAAACTTGAATGAATCGCAAAGACTCCACAGTCTACATTTGCACTGTTCAAATGGGGAAGAATACGAATTCCCAAGGGTGGGATGGAACTGGGGTGTTCATCGAATTTTCTTCGAAACTTGGGATCAAAACACGGTCATATGCAGGGTTTGGGAGTTCACGAAGGTAGATTCAAACAGTAGTTCAAGGTAACTTTCAGCTGACAGTTCGAGAGGGATGGCTTTCCTGCCTCCACATACAGGCTAGAAGCAGGGTGGTGCGGGATGCACCCAGACAGAGTTGAAGCCCTTGATGGTAGATGGGATCTATGATTCTTTTTCTTTTAGGTAGGAAGGTTTGGCTGAGCCGTAGACTACACACCCATAGTCTAATCTGGAGCGGATCAGACTACTGTACAGATGGAGAAGAGTTTCCTTATCAGCGTCCCAGTCTGTGTGTGTGAATGTTCAATGCTTTCTGACATGAAGTTTTTAAGCGTTAGATGTGACTTTTAAAGTTCAGTTTTTGATCACAAAAAATAACTCCCAGAAATTTGGCTCCTTTCACAGCTGAGTGGTAGATTTTTGTTCAGACGAATTTCAGAATTGGCAAAGAACTGACGAAAATTATGAAGATGGAAGAACTGTCTTTTGGTGCTTGAAAAAGTAAACGCGCATTTTTCCTCCGCCCACTTCGAATCTTGTCCACACAAAGTTGAAGTCGACCCTGCACGCTGGCATAAGAGGCTCCAACTGCGTAGAGTGCGAAGTCAGCCACAAACAGAGAGTACTCAGAACCCTGGCTTGCTGGATTGACAGTCTCGTTAAATTTGCTACTGAGAACAGCAGGAGAAAAAATGCTCCTTTGAGGTAAACCCAACTCCTGCCCATGGATGTCAGACAGCGTGGTGCCAGTACGGACTTGGAACTGCCGATCAGCTAAAACGTTTTTAATAAAAAGCAGGCACATAACCCCCCCCCCCCCCCCCCCCCCCCCCCCCCGAAACCAAGTATACTAAAAAAAAAAAAAAAAAGTGCCATCAGTTCCCAGCTTCCACATCAGACGGGAGTTGACCATCTTTTCCATTAGCTTACAGAGGCAAATGGTCAGAGCTATTGGACGATAATTTGAAGGGTTGGTAAGATCTTTTCCAGGCTTAGGAATTGGAGTGATCAAGGCTTTCCGTCAGGAGGGTGGTCCAGATATAGTTGCAGATTTTCTGAAAGGTCTGGAGACCGCTCTCCAGGAGATGTTTTCAAAAGCTGATATGAATATCATCCAGGCCAGGGGGGCGGAATCATTGCAGGTTTGCAGAGCTAACTTCAGCTCATCAATTGAAAATGGTACCTTGTACACTTCAGAGTTGTCTGAAATGAAGTTGTATGAAGATTGTTCTCTCGGTTGTTTGTTTATAAAAGCAACAAACAGCAGATTTACTTGAGGATGATGAGTATTGTTGAATGGTGGAAGCCAATACGTTGGCAACCCACAGGGAACGCTACCATGGAGGTTCTGTGGCATCACATCCAATAGTCATAATACGATGGCATCTGCCAGGGAGCAATTACGTCCCTTGACGTCTTAATTGAATGCTCTATGTGTACCTGTATCCTATGTGAACACAGCGCAGGCTTCCAAGGGTGGTGCAGGATTGCTCCCGGCTGGTTTGTTCGGCAGTTAAGGACAGCACTTCTCTGGGTCCAACCCACACCTTCGGGTGTGTCTTTGTCTCATTAACACGGCAATGAAACAGCAAACAATCGAAGGTGTGAAAAAGGTTGGACTCTGCAGTTATGAAATGTGAGCTGGTACACTTAAGGAAACGTTCCCGTGGAAGTTCTGTCGTGTCACATCCAGTGGCCATTACACAATGGCATTTGGCAGGGAGCAATTACGTCCCTTCCCGTGTTAATGGAATGCCATGTGCGTGCCTGCACCCTATGTGAACACAGTGCAGGCTTCTAACGGTGGTGCAGGATTGCTCCCAGCTGGTTTGTTCGGCCGTTAAGGACAGCACTTCTCTGGGTCCAACCCGCACCTTCAGGTGTATCTTTTTCTTGTCTGTCTTTTGGTCAACTGGGGGAAAGGTCCAGTGACGGTAAAGAAAGACCCACTGACCGCGCGCAGGGAAAGTCCTGCTGCCTACAGGAAAGACAGTGACCTGGATTCTCTTCAGAAAGCACGTAAGACTTCATGACGAAAGCTTGGCCGTGTCTGGAGCTGTACTGTCATCACCTGTCGGCGGAACAGCAACGAGTGGGGCTACGAGATGCACACGGCAATTGCCTGATGGTGGCGTTTTTTTGCCAGTAGGCTCTGCAGTCATGAAATATGGGCTGGTACACCGATGGGAATGCTCCCGTGGAGGTTCTGTCGTGTCACAGCCAGTGGCCATTACACAATGGCATTCGCTAGGTAGCAATTATGTCCCTTCACGTGTTACTGGAATGCCCTGTGTGTGCCTGCACCCTTTGTGAACACAGCGCAGGCTTCCAAGGATGGTGCAGGATTGCTTCCAGCGGGTTTGTTCCGTAGTTGAGAACAGTACTTCTCCGAATCCCACCAGCACTTTCGGATGTATCTTTTTTCTTTCAGAATACATACACAACATGATAAAAGCCCCGCCATGACAATTCAGCATACAGTAAAACTGAAATCACCGCGACGTGAAAAGACAAGCAGTTGATAGTCTCGTGACAGAAGAAAATGTAGATAACTAACATTCAGTTCATAATTAATTTTCACCGTGGCTTCACTTTCGTAAATACAGTTAATTACCATTCAGATTTAACGTTCACATTCACCAAAGGTTTACAGCAGACAGCACCGATATCTTTCCGGGAAGGGGGGGGGAGGTGGTGGTGTGGTGGTGGGTGGGGGGGGGGGGGGGGGGGGGGGTAGAAAGAGGAGCAGGAGGAAGGGGGTGGGGGAAGGACCTACCACTGTACTGATACCCCATGAACGGCACAACCAAGAAGACTTGAATCGAAAACGCCGATTTTCGCGTTTGAAGCTAGCGCGAAAAAACCGCGCCGCGACTCTCTCTCTCTCTCTCTCTCTCTCTCTCTCTCTGTGTGTGTGTGTGTGTGTGTGTGTGTGTGTGTGTGTGTGTGTGTGTGTGTGTACGCGCGCGCGGGCGTGTGTGCATGTTCTGGGAGCCATCGTAACCAGGGCACACGTTCTGTAACAGCTCA
>JADBJO010000291.1:347500-355000 GCA_016801955.1 Conus betulinus
ACACACACAGACACACACAGACACACACACACACACACACACACACACACACACACACACACACACACACAAAGAGATGACAAACCTCTCACAGTAAGAACAAAGAAGGATGTGAAGGAGGCAGACATTGGGGTGGGGATGGGGGTCAGGGGCAGGGGGATGGGGGGGGGGGGAGGGGAAGTGTGGGGGAAGAGGAAGGAAACCCCAGCATACCAGAAGTGACTCCAACAATCCGTGGTAAAAGTCCGCACAGGACAACCAAGGGATGCAAACCCCCCAGTATGAGCACGGTGTTTCCATCGCTTTGATGTCGTACACTCACCTCGTGACGAAACGTACAAGGGGCAGAACCCCGGGTCATGAATGAGGTCATAACGTTTTGCTGCCTGCAGTAAATTTCGTTTCAGTTTGAACCCCAGCATTTACTATGCAAGCTAAAGGCCGGGAGGTAGAGCTCCGTGAAACAGTTGAGGGAATTTTAATTTCAGGTGGGGTAATTCGTGTGTGTGTGTGTGTGTGTGTGTGTGTGTGTGTGTGTGTTCTTCAATTTAATGTCTATACACATAAGTGATTTTAGACAACTAAAATACTGAATAAACAAGGTAGAAAAGGAGGAAGGGCGGGGGAGGGTGTGTGTGGATAGACAGGCAACGGAAGGAGATAAAGAGATAGAGAAACAGTGAGACAGAAAAAGATGAAAAAGTATAAATGGAAAAAGAAAAAGGAGAACAATGAGGATTAGAATGGGAATCGAAAGAAAAAAATGTTAACATGAATAAAATTGCAACCGATAACATAGCTAGAATAACATTTTTAAAAATCATGATGAACGCTTAACGTAACAGGATAATAACATTTAAACGTGAAAATAGAATTATTAAAGGAATCTAAAAATGGTACTCTGAACAAGTCCTAAAACAATGTCACAAATCAAAAGGGGTTTTGTCAAAACCTCCTTCAGGGACTTTTCCGAAAAAGCAGGCAGATAGGTTTTCATTTTACTACAGTGGAAAAGTATATGTTCATTAGAATTTTTCCCACCGCAAACGCATGTGATGTTGGAAGCGAATTTGGTCTTAAAAGCATTAAGTTTAAATCTATAGGCAAGGGAAGTTAAAAGCCTTAAGTTAGACAGTTGACCATACTTAGATATAAAAAACATCTTCAAAACTCGTTTGGTGGTCAGCCGGTGATGAGTGGCCAACATCTTCTTGTTTCTTTCTAAAATGCTTCCAGCAAGCATTCTGCAGTAGGCTATACCCTTCTTTCAGTGATAATGGGATTTTCAAATCATATGTTTCGTTTGTATAATATGCAGAGTTTTTAGCTAGTTTATCTGCGGATTCATTGAATTGTATTCCACTGTGTGAAGCCAAGCCGGTTTCCGAAAGGGTAGGTCAACCATTGATCATCTTGTCAAATTGACTACACACGTAAAGCATCAATTTGCTCGCAGAAAGAATGTTCTAGCAACCTTTTTTGATATAAAAAAGGCGTATGATCGTGTTTGGCATCATAAATTACTATATAAATTGAAACACAAATTGGTTTGTCTGGGAACATTTACTTTTACATAAAAGACTTGTTGATAAAAAGAAGCATACAAACAAAGGTGGGAAATTCCTATTCGACAACACGCATGCCTACAATGGGTATTCCACAGGCTCGGTAATAGCGCCCCATCTTTTTAATATATTACTTCATGACCTACCTCAATGTTTGTCAAAAAATAACTTAGTACAATATGCAGATGATATTTGCATGTGGATGAATGTATCCATGAAAAAGAAGTCACCAAAAAGAGATATAAATTACTATAGAAAAGCTTATCAAATGGAATTAGATAACTTAATAACTACTTGCTTGAAAATGGACTAACTCTATCAACTGAGAAAACTCATCTGGTTTTATTTAACAATGGTGCTGATCCACCCAACTTACCATCCCTCCATATGGGTCTGATATTTTGGAATATAAACAAAGGGTAAAGTTTTTGGGGGTTTATATTACTTCTAAATTAAATTGGAATTATCACATTTGACTACTTATTAACTAAAGCGAGAAAAACTTTAAATTTTTTAAAAGTTATTAGTAAGCAATACTGGAGCCAAGATTCCAGAGTACTGAAACATCTAGCGATAAGTCTTGTTCGCTCTAGGCTTACGTATGGTCAAGAAGGTTTTTCACTGCTCCAAATATTTATTAAACACAATTACAAAGCGTGGATTGTAAAGCTTTTCGGCTGGCCTTGGGGGTTCCTTTCCATACATCAACAATAGCAACATATAGAGAGGTAGGAGTGCTTCCTTTAAATGAATGCCGTCAGCTTGCCATCGCTAAATATTTGTTAAAAAGGCTCTTTAAGTGAAAACGATGTTGAAAAGGAAATTGGCTTAAGATCAGATGTTGATTTCCCAAAACGAGCCAAAAACATATCATGTCTTAAAACAATAAGAACTGAAACTCTAGATACTTTTCAACAATCAGAAATACGATTAGAGAATATGGTAAAATGTAGTAATCCATGTAGTGCTATTCCTCCATGGGAATTACAAAAAGGACATTTTGACATTAATTATACCGATGCAAAGAAAAAAGAGAATATAAATTTATTGGCACAGTTGCGAATGAACATTTGTTTCTCAATTATCCAAATCATCTCAAAGTTTATACCGATGGTTCAGTTCTAGAAAATAACGAAGCTGGTGCTGCTTTCACTATCCCCTACTTAAAGGTCAAAAGAGGTTTTTATATAGGAAAGCACAGATCTATATTTACAGCTGAATTAACTGCTATTATCATGGCTTTGCATTATTGCTTGATTTTCCGAAAACTTTGACTCAAATTCTTTTTGTGTCGATTCAAAATCAGTGTTGTATGCCTTAAGCAATTCAAATTCTAGTGCGAGACAAGATTTGATTTTTGAGATTAATCATTTGGTGCATTTCCTTATCCTGCGAGGTAGTAATCTTACATTTCTTTGGGGTGTGTGTGTGTGTGTGTGTGTGTGTGTGCGTGCGTGCGTGCGTGCGTGCGTGTGTGTGTGTATGTGTATGTGTGTGTGCGCGCGCGCGCGTGCGCGGGGCGGGCGCGGGCGGGGGGGGTGTGTGTGTGTGTGTGTGTGTGTGTGTGTGTGTGTGTGTGTGTATGAGGGAGGGGGGTCGGGTAGGGAGCGGGAGGGGAGGTCATTGTTGCATTTGTTTCATCCTGGATACCAAACTGCCGGGGCGTTTCTTAAGTGAAAATTGCTCTCTCTCTCTCTCTCTCTCTCTCTCTCTCTCTCTCTCTCTCTCTGTTGGAGTGACTTCCCTTGTCTTGCTGCCAGGAAGTCGAACTTTTTTTCAGCTCCAGCAACATTTTGTGTGCGTTGTACGAAAATTTCCAAGATGCCTGTTGAAAGTCTTCCATGGAATTCAGAAAGCATGCTGAACAACGCGCTGCAAGACATGGTGTTATCGTCTGTCAAAATTGAAGGCAGACAAATCAGACTGTCGTCAATCGTAGGTTAAAAAAACAGTCTACAACCATTCCCCTGCCAGGGAAGCCCAAGCGCAAACTGCTGTGTTCAGGAGAAAGTGTCAATCACAAGTCAACAGGCACAGGAGAAGTGCCGAGGAACACAGGAGGCAAAAGGCGAGTGACTGGTTTTTTTTTTGTTTTTTTTTTTTAACCCGTCTGGTTTGTTCCTGCCAGCCACATCTGGTTTGTTCGACAATTCCAACAAGAGTGAAAGCAAGAATGGAGCGTCCTGTGCACACATGTCAGTTTTTCTGACCATCCCCCCTCATCTGTACCTTTCCCTGCACCAAGTGCACTGTCCGGCAATGGAACACAGCACATCGACTTGGCACAGTGTGACGTAGACAGTGAAAACAGTACTGTTCTCCCCAAATTAGAATTCCAGTATGAGTGTGTAGATGAATTTTCTGAAGAAGTAAGTGAAAACAGTCCGTCGGTAAGCATAACGCAGACTTCACATAACATGACGCTGAAGCCTTCGTTGCAGAAGGAAATCTGTGTATGACAGATCGTGGCTGCGTTTATGAAGTGTCCGCTGACTTTAACTAATCACTCGCAGCCCATTCTGACACTATTACGATAAGAGACATCATGATTTATTTGGAAGGAACGACGATGAAAATGGATGATGACCGCTTGTGCGCCTTAAAGGAGGAGATAAAAGGCAGCGCAACACGCAACACACAGGGGTTGAGAACGGAAAACGTGAAGGCTGCACTCTCGCAACTGTTGACATACATTTTGGAAAAATCTGATTGACTGTAACTTATATTCGGTGTTGAGAACTGAATTCTGTGCTTTTCTGTGATCTGGATTCCTCATCACGATGAACGTTTCCTGTAATGTATCAGCAATGTTCCTTAATGTATCAGTGATGTTTCCTTAATGTATCAGTGATGTTTCCTTAATGTATCAGTGATGTTCCTTAACGTATCAGTGATGTTTCCTGCAATGTATCAGTGATGTTTCCTGTAATGTGTCAGTGATGTTTCCCGTAATGTATCGGTGATGTTTCCTGTAATGTATCAGTGATGTTTCCTTAATGTATCAGTGATGTTTCCTGTAACGTATCGGTGATGTTTCCTTAATGTATCGGTGATGTTTCCTGTAACGTATCGGTGATGTTTCCTGTAATGTATCGGTGATGTTTCCTGTAACGTATCGGTGATGTTTCCTGTAATGTATCAGTGATGTTTCCTGTAATGTATCAGTGATGTTTTCCTCAGTGATGTTTCCTGTAATGTATCAGTGATGTTTCCTGTAACGTATCGGTGATGTATCCCGTAATGTATCAGTGATGTTTCCTCTAATGTATCGGTGATGTTTCATGTAACGTACCGGTGATGTTTCCTGTAACGTATCGGGGATGTTTCCTGTAACGTATCGGTGATGTTTCCCGTAACGTATCGGGGATGTTTCCTGTAACGTATCAGTGATGTTTCCTGTAACGTATCAGTGATATTTCCTGTAACGTATCGGTGATGTTTCCTGTAACGTATCGGTGATGTTTCCTGTAACGTATCGGTGATGTTTCCTGTAATGTGTCGGTGATGTTTCCTGTAATGTATCGGTGATGTTTCCTGTAATGTGTCGGTGATGTTTCCTGTAAATGTATCGGTGATGTTTCCTGTAAATGTATCGGTGATGTTTCCTGTAATGTATCAGTGATGTTTCCTGTAATGTATCAGTGATGTTTCCTGTAATGTATCGGTGATGTTTCCTGTAACGTATCGGTGATGTTTCCTGTAATGTGTCGGTGATGTTTCCTGTAATGTATCGGTGATGTTTCCTGTAATGTGTCGGTGATGTTTCCTGTAATGTGTGGGTGATGTTTCCTGTAATGTGTGGGTGATGTTTATATTTCTGACTTCTGTTTGAGCACAGTCCCTATCCCCTCCGTCTCTCTCAAAATTATGAATGGGCTATGTAAAGCTTACCACAATAAACCATTCATTCATTCAAACCATTCATTCATTCAAACCATTCATTCATTCAAACCATTCATTCATTCAAACCATTCATTCATTCATTCTCTAGCTCTCTTCATGTGTGTGTAAGTGCGTGTGTGTAGGTGGATGGTGGTAGAGTGTGAGGCTTTTTGTGGGAGAGAAAGAAGATGGACGGACGGAGAGAGAGAGAGAGAGAGAGAGAGAGAGAGAGAGAGAGAGAGAGAGAGAGAGAGAGAGAGAGTATTTATTCAAATAACGCCATTGCCCCTTATGGAGGGGAGAACAGTAAAATGTTTGTTACTTATTACAACAACAAATGCAAATGTAATTACATACACAATATTGAAACTGCATAATTACTTTTATCGAACTACCCTATCCATTTTGGGAACATTTATACAGAAAAATAAGCTTTATTGAATATCTTCATCTGTTGACGAAAATAGCGATGATAACTGATTTACGCTTGAATGGGTATAAAACCAAGGTAATATCCAGTTATTACACAATTCAAGCAAAGCTGGACAACAAGACATGCATTTCATATTTTTTAATTTATGTACACAAGCGACTCTGAATTTTTTCTCATGATCGCACAGTCAAACGTTTGTCTTTGGAGCTGAAGGTTTGCAAGTTCGAATTCATGTGGGATCGGTTTTTTTTTTTCGGCTTGAAAACCGTCTCTGCCCACCCAGCAGTCAATGAGTATCTGATTCAGTTCAGGGAAGGTTGAAGGCGGTTTAAAGGGAGGGATGGGTTACATCTTCTGTCATACCGTGCCGTAGACACGTTTGAACCTTTATAGTCAATGCCAGATTTTCCAGCTTTCTGGTACTTTTTAAAAACATTAATAATTACCTTTTCATTATTTACTATTTCATTTTTTTTTTGTTTAATTTTTTGCTGTTGATACCAAGCTGTCACAAGTAGTCCCGAAACTGAGATTTTTTGGTAAAATAGATGCTAAGGTGTTTGTGCGTATTTTCTACAGCCATCCTAATACCACCAGAATACCCAAATGTACGAGGAGATAAATATCCCTCTTCACTGAAAACAAATATGCTGCTACTATCCATTTTAACTCTACGTTCCAGTATTCTACGCCCCACTACATAATCTGTTTAAGTGCGTCTTAAGACTCAGAGCAGTTTCAGTTAAAAGCACAAAAGAGTGGAAGAGATAAGTCAATAAAACATTGCTGCAAACGTACGCCATGTCTACATTTCTTTTATAACTTCTAGATCACGTTCATTAGTAAAAAAGAGATAATAAAACGAGGCCGCAAACATCTCCCTGCTTTACACCCCGAATACAGTGTATATAATCACTAAATGTACCTTCACATCGTACCTCAGCTTTGAACTCCATACACGCGCTAATCACACAGTGATGTGATGATGTACCCTAACTCTATTCTTTACCAATAATACTGGCCACAAAAAAAAAAAAAAAAAAAAAAAATCTAGAAACGACGTCAAAGGCCAATACATGATTAATAAATGCCACATAAAGTTGACTTTTATTTGTAAACTTTTTTTTCTGAACAGCAGCTAATTATGATAACATGTGACATACGGTGGAGTAGTTTTTTTTTTTTTTTCTTCTTAACTGCTGCTTGATATTCTCCTGTAACGATATGTTCTTCCCTTCATGATTCAACCAATTATGGTTGATAGACAATCATAACTTACTGTCTACCCTACACAGAGATATACATGACTGATAGGGCGATATAACTTACTGTTTACCTTACACAGAGATATACATCTATAATCAATAGTGTTATTTGGATCTTCCATTGTTTTGTATGCAGAGGTGATAGAATGAGCTCTGTCCAGCCAAAATGGAGAATGGTTCTATCCAACAAAAAAGTATTAAATGGTTTGAAAAGGAAAATAACCATATGATCACCAGGACATGCAAACCATTCCCCCAATGAGATTATCAGGCCCTACTGATTTACTGAGAATTTTGAGGGAAAGGAGTTATTTTGTGGAACAAACAAAGGCAGGGGGGAGGCCGGGGGGGGGGG
>JADBJO010000291.1:362500-365000 GCA_016801955.1 Conus betulinus
GAGAGAGAGCTAGAGATAGAGAGAGAGACAGAGAGTTCCGTTGCCATGGCCGTTGTAAAGGTGACAGAGTGGGAGAGAGAGAGAGGCGGGAGTAAAGAGGAGAGATAGAGATAGAGAGAGAGAGAGAGGAGAGATCGAGACAAGAGACAGAGAGGTTGCCGTGGTAAAGGTGTTTTGAGTAGGGGCGGGAGTGAAGACGAGAGATAGAGGAGAGAGAGAGAGATGGTTTCCTTGGTAACCCGTGGGTAAGGGGTGGGATATGCGGGGCGGGAAGTGAAAGAGAGAGAGAGAGAGGAGAGAGAGAGAGAGAGAGAGCGAGAGAAGAGGAGAGACATCCAGAGAGGTGGCCGTTAAAGGGGGTGTGGTAAAGGGGCGGGAGGTGAAAGAGAGAGAGAGAGAGCTAGCGAGAGCTATCTCAGAGAGGGTGGCCGTAGGTAAAGGGTGTGGAGTAGTGGTGCTGAGTGAAGAGATATAGAGAGCGATAGAGATGAGAGAGAGAGAGAGAGAGAGAGACAGAGAGGGGCCGTGGTAAAGGGGTGGTAGTAGGGTGCAGAGAGAGGAGTGACATAGAGAGAGAGGAGAGAGATAGAGAGAGAGAGGAGAGAGAGAGAGAGAGCTAGAGAGAGACAGAGAGTTGGCCGTGGTAAAGGGGTGGGAAGTAGGGGGCGGGAGTGAAGAGAGAGAGAGAAGAGAGAGCGAGAGAGGAGATAGATAGTAGACAGAGAGTTGTGCCCGCTTGTGTAAAGGGGTTGGTAGTAGGGCGGGAGTGAAGAGAAGAGGAGAGAGAGAGAGAGAGACAGAGAGGTGGCCGTTTGGTAAAGGGGTGGGAGTAGGGGCTTGGAGTGGAATAGAGAGAGAGAGAGAGCGAGAGAGAGTAGAGAGAGATACAGAGAGGTGGCCGTTGGTAAAGGGTTGGAGTATGGGGGCGGGAAGTGGAAGATCGATAGAGATAGAGAGAGAGATATAGAGCAGAGAGAGAGATAGAGAGGTTGCCGTGGTAAAGTTGGTGGGAGGTAATGGCGCAGAGTGAAGAGAGAGAGAGAGAGAGAGAGAGACGAGAGAGAGAGCGAGATACCCCAGCACGAAATTTTTGGCCGTGGTAAGTGGCCGGGATAGGGGCTCCTGTTCTTTGTTGAAGACGAGACTGAGAGATAGAGCGAGATAAGCGCGAGTAGAAGACGCGAGAAGACAGTAGACGGTTGCCGTGTAAACGGTGTTGGTAGTACGTGTCTGCGTGGAGTGACCTAGATAGATCGAGAGAGAGGAGAGAGCTTCTAGAGAGAGAGCTCGAGAGTCGAGGAGAGTTGGCCGTGGTAAAGGGGTGTGGTAGTATAGGTCGGGAGTGAAAGAGAGAGGGAGAGAGAGAGTAAGAAGATTTAGAGGAGACAGAGAGGGTGGCCGTATGTACAATTTTTGGGACTTAGGTGCGGATTGAACGTTCGAGCAGTAGAGCGCCGGAGAGAGAGAGCGATCGAAGAGATCTCTGCGTTTGGCCGTGGTCCAGCGGTTGGGTTGTGCTTTCTGTCGTTGTCGTTCCCCGCTGAAGAGCTTCTGCCTTTCTCGCCGCTGCTCCTTGTTCTCTCTAGATCCGCTCGACGCTCATTTTGAGTTTTTTGTGGTACTGGTTCGTTGAGAGAGAAGAGAGCCTGCGCTATTGTGGGGTGGGGTGTGGTAGGGTGGGAGCAACTCTATCGTATGAGATGTGAGGTTTTTTTTTTCTGGGGATGGGGCTCGTAGAGTCTGTGTGGGTCATACTTGTGATGCCCCGGTTTCCCCTCCGTCAGGAACCCCCACGCTCCGCCCCCCCGACATGTCGATTGGGAGGCTGCCTCCCCACACCGGTGTACCTGTGTGTTGTGGGGTGGGTTTTGGCATTCGTGAAGGAAAGGGACATAGGTAAAGGCTCCTCCCTCACCTGTTTGCGGGGGGGGGGTGGGGGGGGGTGGCTGGGGTGGCGGGGTTCTGGCAGTTTGCTGGAGGAGCTTTCTCGCTTTCTAGAGCAGACAAACACACAGAACTGGCGGCATAAGCAGCAGAGAACAAGACAAAGGACCATCAACCACACATTTTGTCCGCACTGACCATAAAACCCGCATTCGCACGGGCTCATGAAACACCATCTCTATTTTGAGCGAGAGAGACAAAGACTGAACCGAGCTCAACAATTCCCATCCAATCAGCCCGACTAATAATGCCCGAAACTCCTTGTAGCGTCAAACTCGAAACGATCTTTCCTCATTGCAGCACACACACACACCACATGCACACATACACATACACACGCACGTACGCACACACATAAAACACGCACCTGCACGCACACACACACACACACCACACAGGTCACGAAGATAGCACGCACGCACACACACACACCACACACAAACAACACACACACACACAAACACGCGCGCGCGCGCGCGCGCAGCGCACAACAGCCCACCCCGTCATAAAACCGCAGTTCGGTTTTACAACCGAAACCTTTGAACCCGAACCCGCG
>JADBJO010000291.1:370000-377500 GCA_016801955.1 Conus betulinus
GGGGGGGGGGGGGGAGGGCGGGGCACGAGGGAGGTCGAGGTAGGGGTGGGGTGGGGGTGGGGGAACAGATGGCGGTGGGACAGTGTGAAGAGGAGCTGAAGAAAGAAAATGCAAAGGAAGATAGGAGGTTTTATTTTTTTATTAACTTTTTACGTAACGTGAATTTTATTTTTATTTTTCTCCCCCCCCCCCCCCCCCTTCCCCTTTTTTTTGTGATGTGAAGAGGAACTGAAGTAAAGAAAATGCAAAAGAAAGATAGGAAGAGGATTTTTTTAATTACTTTTTACGTAACATGAAGTTGATTTCTATTTTTCTTCTCTCTTTTTTTTTCTCTCCTCCTTTTTGTGATGTGAAGAGGAACTGAAGAAAAGAAACACATCAGAGGAAAGGAGGAGGCTTTGGACGTTTGACTTAACATGCAGTTGATTTTTTTTCTTTCTCTTTTTTTTTTGTTGTCTTTTTCTTGTGATGTGAAGAGGAGGGAAATGCAACGGAGGATAGGAGTTTTTTTTTTTTTACTTTTACATATGTGCAAGAAGCCCTAATTATGATCGACTTCTAAGGGTTGTGACTTTTAACGTCATTTTTTCTTTTCCTCAGTTTTCTTTTCTTTATTTTTCATTTTTCTTTTTTGTTGTTGTTTGTTTGCATCCATGGAAGCTCTAAAATATAGGTAATAACTTACTAATGCGATTACGTGTGTTTACAGATAAACAAACGAGCACATAGCTGGACAGTTCTTCACATGTAATTAGACTAGTTTTGTGATTTATCAAAATCAGTTTGTTCACGTATCTAGAGTAAGTTTGCACATTTATAGAGATCAATTTTTACATATGTTTGGCAGCTATATCTAGACTTGTTTTGTATCTACATTCTTTTTTTTTTTTCAGTTTAGATTTCAGTATGTAAACATCATTGATACATATTATGTTTGCACATTGAACCAGACTTGTTGTGGACATGAAACTGCGCAAACTTTTGCACATGTTTTTGGACAAGTACTTTTACATATGTGCAAGAAGCCCTGATTATGATCGACTTCTAAGGGTTGTGAGTCTTCAAAATGTGGTTTTCACAAACCCGGGAATTATAGGAAAGGGAGTCAACCCATGTTAGGTTTCAACTTCAAGAAAAGCTAAACCTTCACATGGGTCCACTTTATTTTTCAAAGTGCCATGCCAGCTGGGCCACGCTGTGGGCCCGGTCAGTTGGCCATAGTAGTCCGCCACTTGGCCACAGTAGTCCACCACTTGGCCCACGGTAGTAGTCCGCCACTTGGCCATGGTAGTAGTCCACCACTTGTCCAGAGTAGTCCACCTTGGCCACGGTAGTTCACCACTTGGCCAGAGTAGTCCATCACATGAACACAGTAGTCCACCACTTGGCCACGATAGTTCAATACTGGCTATGGTAGTCTACTACTTGGCCACACTAGTCCACCGCTTGGACACAGTAGCCCACCTTTAGCCACGATAGTTGACCATTGGTTATGGTAGTCTACCACTTGGCCACACTAGTCCACCACTTGGCCACACTATTTCCACCCACTTGGCCACGATAGTTGACCGTTAGTTATGGTAGTCTACCACTTGGCCACACTAGTCCACCACTTGGCTACGATAGCTGACCATTGGTTATGGTAGTCTACCACTTGGCCACACTAGTCCACCACTTGGCTACGATAGTTGACCATTGGTTATGGTAGTCTACCACTTGGCTACAGTAGGCCACCCACCTGGTGGTAGTAGTAGTCACCACTTGGCCACGGTACCATAGTCCACCACCACTTGGCCACAGTAGGCCACCACTTGGCTACAGTAGTAGCCCACCACTGGCCACGACAGTCCACCATTGGCCATGGTAGTCCACCACCACCACTAGGCCACAGAAGTCCACCACTTGGCCACGGTAGTTGTCCACCACTTGGCCACGGTAGTGCACCGCTTGGCCACAGAAGTCCACCACTTGGCCACGGTAGTAGTCCACCACTTGGTCACGGTAGACCAGCCCAGCTGCTGGTGTGGGCATGTGGTTTGAAATAAACAGAAGCTGGAAGCAGCCCTGGCATCGTGTGATTCCACATCACATATCACTGCATCAGAAGCTTCCAACAATCCCGGAGCATTTCAGGCGTGGCAGGGACCTTCAGGAGGCTCGTGCATAACCGAGTCCAAAGAGACGGACGAGCCTCTGTGAAGCCAGTGTCCAGCCAGAAAGCCATTTCCATACCGTTCAGAGGAATGTGCATGTTGAGGCGCCGAATCCGTTGTCCAGATGTGTGAAAGATACGTTGTTGTTTCACTGAAGATGTTGCTATGTATTGCTCAGGGCGAGGACAGACTTACCATTTTGTTCGACACAAGACCAATAGATTCAAAGTGTAAACTTAAAGTGTTTTTTTTTTCATTTTACTGTTCAAATCCCATTTGGAAAATAACTGGAAACGTGAAATATGGAATTCGAATCGCTAGCATCATTCATACGTGTAAATCTGCCAGTGAGAAAGAACCAGCTTTCAACAACACCGAAATGGAAATCTGTAAGAATATGACATAGTGTGCTTTTAGTAAACAAGTCGTTGGTTCCGGGCAGTGTGCCATTGGTAATCAAATCTTTTATGCTGGAAAACGTAAGGTACAGACACTCCCGTCTTTTATCATGACAGGTGGCTTAAACTTAAAGCACGCAGAGAGATTTAAACACAACATTTGGCAAATCGACTGGTAAACGCCTCCGCCCCTGCTGGCTGGCGAGACGGAAAGGATTACGTCAGAGGGACCAAGTGGCATGGTGACCTGCACCAATAATAAAGGTACATACTGTCATTGAAGATAATTATTTTAATAAACAATTATTTCAATAATTCCTCTGTAGGTAATGACCACTTTGTCATTCGGTTATGAACGGTTTGTTTGTTTGACGGAATAGTTACGGGGGTTATTTCATCGTTCGATTATGCAGCCAGTTATTTGTATGCTTTGATCGTTTGTGTGACTGGATAATTTACAGTGGCCATTTTGTGGCATGAACGGATGATTCTCGGTCTGTTAGATTGTTTCTTTGTTTTATTGGCTGCTTTGTGAGTATATGTCTGTTTGATGTATATCGACTTGTGGATCATTGCAAGGCTGCTGACAAGGGAGAGAAACGTGAGAAGCCGTGGAGTGGAAGTTACTGTCCCTGGGTGGGTTTGGAGGCCATCTTGCTAAATAGAGGAAATGGATTTGGTGGTGGCTGGTTGACTGGCGTCGTGCACCTTTTTGAATTCATTGTCAGACTTAGTTATGGATGCTACACAGACGATTTGTGGTTTCCAAGCGAATTCTCTCTCTCTCTCTCTCTCTCTCTCTCTCTCTCTCTCTCTCTCTCTCTCTCTCTCAAAATACAATTGTGTGTGATAAATGGCCCAAATAATGCCTTATAGGCACTGTACATCTTTTCTTTGGATTCTGACTGTTGACAATTTTTATGTTCATTAATGACATCCTCATTCTTCACATTGTTATTGCCCACATTTTTCGAATCGACCACAACTCCTCCGTTAATAAAGGGGAGGTCAAATGTTTGTTCGTGTCTGTTATAAATCTTTACAGCCTCCATTTTGATCCACTTCTTTGACGGTCTACAGTTCCTGCCGTTAACTCTTTCACAACATTGTACGCATATGTTGTGTGTATCACTTTACTGCTCACGCGACGTTGCTCGCATAGATGTGTGGAAGTTTTTGTTGTTGTTTTTTTCTTTCCGTTCAATACCTCGCACATGAATTTGGCAGTTTTAATAACAGGGTGTAACCAAGCTGCCACTGATGGGTTAAGAAAGGAAACTCTTGACACTGGCGTAAAAAGAATTGCCTCACTTGAGAAGAGCCGGAGGGATTTTTTTTTTTTATTTGTTTATTTCATTAACATCATTTTCTTTTCTTTTTTCTTTTTTTTATCCCATCTTTTGTGCCACCTCAGTGGCATTGAACCCACACCGCTCATTTCGACACCCCACTCACCCCCCCCCCCCCCCCCCCCCCCCCCCGCCCCCCCCCCACCCCCCCCCCCCCCCCCCCCCCCCCCCCCCCCCCCCCCCCCCCCCCCCCCCCCCCCCCCGGAGCCAAAGCCCGGCCCAACCGCCGCCCCGGCACCAGCAATCCACAGGGAGCAGTCAATGTCAAGTCGTCAAGAGGCAACCCACCGGAGGAGACACTGCGCTGCTGTCGAGTCATTTCGGCGGTGTTCAATGGCGCCTGTTCTGATCCAACACATGCAGGACACCACTTACTGAGCCCCCAACTGACCACAATAAAAGCTTAGTTGCGGAACCGGCGTGAGCTCTGGGGGATCACTTATCTGCGCGAAGCTTTAGAGCACCTCGTATCCGGCAAAAATCCACACAGTTCAGGCCCGTGATGTATAAAAAAAAGAGTTAACATTGGTAGGCCTTTGTTTCTGTTATAAATCCGTGCATCTCAAGTTTGATCATGTCTACGTGCTGCAGGGACAATATTCAAATGTTCTTCGTCGATCACCAAGACTCATTAAATGCATGATTTCACAGTTTCATCAAGAACACTTAACATTCACCTTGCCTTAATTCGAATGATTGACGCATGATAAGTGTTTGTACTCTTCTGAACCTTTGTTGAATGTTTTTTTTTTTCTTGATAAGAAACTATTCCTACTGCTGATGCTTAATACTTTGCAGTACGTATGTCTACCACGACGCCTCATCTTTATTATCATCACTGTTGTATGTCTTAATACAGTCAGTTTGGTCCTTGGAAATAAAGAGAAAGAAAGAAGAAAGAAAAAAAAATGAACTGTCGTGGCTATGAAAGCTCTTCCATCGACAAAATCCGATGGCAGAAGAAGATCCGAAACGAAGATCTGTAGGAGCGTGCGGGACAGGAACCAGTGGTCAAGCAGATACTGCGAAGGAAGTGGGGCTGGATCGGACACACCCTCAGGAAGCCAGCGTCCAGCACCACGCCAAGCCCTGACCTGGAACCCGCAGGGAAAGAGGAAGAGAGGCCGGCCTCGCAACAGCTGGAGGCGCGAGACACTGAGGCAGAGCTGAAATGACAAGAGACCAACTGGACTGCAATGACCAGAACAGCCCAGAACAGAGTGCGATGGCGAAGGGTCGTCGATTGCCTATGCTCCACCGGAGGCGGTGGGCATGAATGAATGAATGACGTGATCTCTTCGCATTCCCTCTTCCTCCCATGTTCATTAACATTTAGCTGGTTTATTTTTGCTTGTGTATTTAAGAAATTCACACAGACAGCAGACATCGTTAAACATGGCGAGACGGCCATTGTCATTTTGAGCGCATTACTCCGGGCGATCAAAACGTCAGGAGTTCGGGTTCGTTCAGTGCTCGTTTTCAATTTTGTTTTTTTTTTTTCTTCCCGCTGTGTCTGTCTGCCCCATTCGTGACATTATTATGCTGTCTTGGATCCCATTTCTTACACACAGGACCTGGTAGTTCACACATTATGCTGTCTTGGTATCCCTATTTCTTACACACAGAAACACAGAAGTTCAGAGCTCCTCATAAAGCCATAAGTACTGGTTACCTTGTCATAGTTTCACAGGTTTCCCACATCCAATACCACAACTAAAATGACGTTGTACTGATGTAGTATCCCAAGAGCCACACGCAGGTTATATTGTCGCAGAATGTTCATTCCCCATATACAGGTCATCTTGTCGTAGTGGGCCTATCCTCGTTTCCCGTTCACAGGTTGTGTTGTTGCAATGTCCTCACTCTTCTTAAACAGGTTATCTTGTGATATTCGCATTCTCTAGACACAGTTCGTTATTGTCGCAGTTTCCTCATTCCCCATATACATGTTATCTTGTCGTAATATCTTTAGTCTCCCCCCCCAGCCCCCCCCCCCCCCCCCCAAACATACACAGATAATTTGTCGTAGTACATTCATTCTCCTTACTCAAGGTTTCGTGTCGTCGTATCCTCATTGCCCATACAAAGCTATACACAGTATCCTGTAGAAGTATCCTCATTCTACGTACAGTGTCACTGTGCAGGTGTGGGCAGACAACAGGATTCTATCGGTCAAGTTAATGTTGGGCCCCTCACCAAAAGACATTGCAGTATTAAGTGAAACGAACTAAATCTGAACTTTACTTTGGGTAACGCCTTGGTAGCTTTTCATTTTGAAATCTATCTTTTCATCTACTGAGAGGAACAATTTCCCTATCAGACTGAGCATCGCAAAAGACGGTTGATGATCAATAAAAAAAACACACCCTCAAAAAAAAACAAACAGAAGATCGGTATACCAGCCTAATATGTCGTTTCCACGTCTGTGAGCGCCTCATTCAGCTTACTAGGTAGAGAGCTACAGAAATCATCGTGAATGCTTCGTCAGAGATACATTATATATGCACTTGTGCCTCACTCCTACGTCTCTCTCTCTCTCACACACACACATACGCACACACACACACACACACGAGTGCGCGCGCGCATTTTTGTGTGTGTGTGTGTGCGCGCACGCGCGTGTATGAGAGACAGACAGACGGACAGGCAGAGACAGAGAGAAACCTATTTAACGGGCCAGTGTACTCTGTGGTGCTCCACGAACCGGACACTTTCACACGTGTCCATTGATCAGGGCGTACTCATATTTACAGAAAGCTTTACGTGCGGTTCACAGAAGATGTGCATGTCCTGGCACAGTGTCTAGACCATCAAGCTGTGTCTGTGTAACGTTGGAACAACGTACTTTCCTCCATTTCTGCCGCGCGGAGATGCAGAAGTGCGAGGGAACGTGCAGTAACTGATGTTTTTGTGAGTTCATTCGTACGTGTGACAATGTGTACTTTGTTTTTTCTTCCAACTAAACACTTTCCTCGTGGTTTTCCTGGCCTATGTTGCGTGTGCGAATGGACAAATTCAAAAGTGTTGAAAACCCTTTTCATTTGATTACTATATTGGATTTTATTAAACGGTAACGTGTTAGCTATACACTCTCTGTTACTTTTGACCACGATTTTAATTTTTTTCATTCAATAATTTGAATTTTGTGTAGTAAGTACTTAATTTTGATGATCAATAAAAAAAAAAAAACCCTAAAATAAACAAACAAACAGAAGATCGGTATTAATGAGGATACAAATAATCATTTTCACTAGGCTTATGGAAAAGGGACAGAACTTGCAAATCGGCCATTTGAATGCGTGTTGACGTGTGAACAAAGTGACTGATGTTAATATGCTTATAAATACTCCTAGCCATTCACATTTTTTTTGGTGTAACCGAATCACGACGACAAGATTCTCATATCAATGATGAAAATATAAGAATCCGAAATGATTCCGTCATCGGGAAAAATCAACCAGCCTCTCGAGAAACTGGCATCGCAATGTATATCCATTAATCCATCCGACATCTAATTCGAAGACCTTCGAATTCAGAAAGAGTGTGGAGTATATATGTACTGCAATAAAAACGCAAGAAAACAACTTCATCGCTCATATG
>JADBJO010000291.1:385000-390000 GCA_016801955.1 Conus betulinus
TGTATAGGCAAATATGACATGAGGCAGGGGACAGCAAACAATAAACAACAAACAGGCAGGGTAACTTTGCTCCCGGGAGCAAGAGTTACGCTACTTGTTTGTTGTTTACTGTTACTTGTATATGTTTTGTATTCTGTATAAAAGTAAGTGTCACTTTGCACCTTGCTTTTTTACGTGTTTGCGTGTATTTTGGCAAACAAGAGTCAATTATAATCATAGTAGTAGTGGTAATGATAATAGTGACGACAGCAACAACAACAATTATAACAATTATATGATGATGACGACGACAATAACAATAACAACAACAATAATGATAATGGTAATGATGATGATGATAATGACGATGATGATGATGATGATGACGACGGCGACAACAATAACAATACTACTACTACTACTACTACTTAAGTGATAACAACAACAACAACATCAACGATAACAACAGCAGCAGCAGCAGCAGCGGTAGCAGCAGCAACAACAACAACAACGACGACGACGACGACGTCGACGTCGGCAATAACAACAATGATGGTAATAAAGCACGAGAAAGTGGCGGAGGTATGTTGAACATTCTGCCCCCCTCCCCCCCCCCCTCCCCCCCCCCCCCCCCCCCCCCCCCCCCCCCCCCGGCCCCTTAAAGGTTTTTTTTTCATATCAGCCATGTCTATTTTACTTGTATTTTGTTTCACCTCCTCCGGCAATATTCAAAATGAAAGACCACTGTCAGAGTAGGAAGGAAATCATGGTAGTTTATGTGGGCTCATACCGCCCCCATGGAGGCTGTGTCTTCATCTGGTCTGTTGCTTCGTCTGTCTCTCTGTCTGTCTGTCTGTCAGCAATTTGACACAAAATCTATCAAGCCGATTGTAACGAAACTTGGTGGACGCAGGGAACGCTGCTTGAGGATGAACATGTCGAGTTTTCCTTCGAATTAGAATAAAAGGATGGTTCGAGGATTTTTTTTTTCTTAACAGGAAATACCAATGGTGACAGGGGTCTGTATTTTCCCCAGTGCCCTTCCGGTGTCTTCTGTTGTTGTTGTTGCTGTGTGTAAAGGTCAGGTCTGTATCACGGCTCGGAACTTTTCTCTTTCAAATTCTAAAAAGAATTATGATTAGTACGCCAAACAACAGGGACAAACAAATCACAAGACAAAACGCGACGTTAATTTGAGAAGATAAGTGACTGCTTGTTGTTCGTTTTCATTGTCCAGAATGTTGTTTGTCTTGCATGAAGAAGACTTAACAGGTCGAAACGCATTGTGTTTTGTAATGTAATTTGTTTGTCCCTGTTGTTTGGCGGACTTGGTGATAATTATTTTAAAAATCTGCCTCAATTTCCGCTTGCAGTCACCTTATTTTGAAACTAAATTTTCTCTTTCAGTGAAGTTTCTTGTTGGTTCTGTGTATTTCGTGTTTGTGTATCGGCCATAAACATCTTTTATTTTTCCTTTGTTTCTTCTGTGTATTTCGTGTCTGCGTAAGCGCAAGGCGACTGGGTTCCGCAGGCAAAATTATTTTCGAGTTATGTGCGTGTCTTTTTTTTCTCACTCAGACTGGAAGTAACCTACATTGTTTAATACTTAATGACATTTTCCCCCGGGACACAAACATGATACCAACGTAATGATCACACTGAGGATAATGATGACGAGGGTGACATGAAGCGTGTCGCTCTTTTAGTCATCACTACAGCATCCAAAGTCAGATTCGTTTTCTTGCTGGGTTACGTGGAACAGGGCAACTCGCTGTTCTGTTCATCATAAATCTCATGTCCAATGGCCTGTCACTCAGTCTTCTGCTCTCCATCCGCATTGCTTTAATCCTGCTGTCCCATAATTTACGTCGATAAAAAAAAGACAATGCTTTTTTTTTTTACAATGGAATTTGAAACCTTTCAGTTATCAAATATTCTCTCTTCTCCACTTCTCACCTCCCTCCCCACCCCCCACCCCCAGGCCATTCTCCATACACCCGCCGCCCCCCAGCTTTCATCTGCCAGTAACTCAACACTGAGCGCTACAATGGCTTGTAATAATCCTCGGCAACGAGTGGTCAAACGCACTGACGTGTGACCCCCGTTTCTTTGTCGGCTTGTCCACACGGCGAAGAGATGACGGGGGAAAGGGGGGGGGGGGGGGGGGGGGGATGGGGAATGGGGGGACGGGGGAGGAGGGGGAGGGGGAAGGAGGGGCTTGGGAATGGAGAGATGAGAGAAAATCATGCCGTTGTTTTGAAGAGGTTTTTGAAGGAACAGAAAGTAGAGGTGGGGTGTGTGTGGGGGGGGGGGGGGGGGGGGTCAGGATTGGTGGGGGATCGCTGTGTGGGGGGGGGGGAGGGAAGTGGATGATGGGAGGTGAAGGCGGGGAGGGAGGAGGAGGGAGGTAAGGCACACGTAACGGGAAGATCGGTGGGCTTAAGAGTGACAGGGGCAGTATTTGTCCTTTTGGCAATAATGATGGTGACGATGTTGATGATCGTAGGGTTCGTTTCAAATTGGTGCAATGCTCTGTGTGTGATAAAAATGTGTGTGTGTGTGTGTGTGTGTGTGTGTGTGTGTGTGTGTGTGTGTGTGTGTGTGTGTGTTGTGTGTGTGTGTGAGAGAGAGAGAGAGAGAGAGAGAGAGAGAGAGAGAGAGAGAGATCATCATGATGTACCCTCTTTCTGTCATAGTCATTGACAATGTAATCAATATAAACCTATGGTCCCACTCAATGAAACATGAACATACGCCTTGCATCCAGTCCACGAGTAAAGTGTCTCAAAATCAGGGTAGGTTCTGGGAACGTGGTTCGTATGCACTTTCGTGGAACACAACTTCTGCTACTGCTGCTGATACTACAACAAAACGACCACTACTACTACTATTGTTATTTCTAACTGCTGCTTCTGCTGCTGCTGCTACTGCTACTACGACCACTGCTCCCTCTTTTGCTTCAAAGAAAAAGGATGATGATGATGATGATGATGTTCTTGATGATGATGATAACAATAATAATGATGATGATAATGATGATGATGAACCAGCCGCCGTGGCGAAATGGTTAGCGTCGCGGACTCCCGGCTGGGAGGTCGTGGTTCGAACCCCATCATAGTCATGTGGGTTTTTTCTGCCTCGACCGGCTCCTACCCAGAGTTGACTTTGCAGCGGACTCAGTTGGGAAGACTGGGACCACACAGTCGAGTTTCATCCACTTAAAAGGATGCGTTTCTGAGAGACAGTGTTGCTCAAATTTCCTGACCAACACTGCAGGTGCCTGTATCTCTCGGGCCTGGTTGACGCCGGGATATATTATGAAAGGAAGCGTAAAGTACAGCCCTGTCATGTAGTCTCAGACCGAAAGGGAAATCCGTAGCATAGCATCATCTTAATCATCCTCATTCTCATCGATCAGCATTAAAAAAAAATGTCTCAAATTCTGTGCCCCCTTCATGCCCTGCTCTCATGGTGACCTCAATTTCGATGTCCTCTCCACGTCTGTGGTCTTGGTTTGGTTCCGTCGGGGTCACCGGTATCGGCTGTCGTTGGACGGATGTGGTGGCGCCCTCCCGGAGGGAGAGCTCACTCACGCCGGCTCCGCGACTGAGCAATTATTGTCGTCAGTAGGGGGCTTAGTAGGTGGTGTCCTGCGTATGTTAGATCAGAACAGGCGCCACTGAACACCACCGAAGTGACTCGGCAGCAGAGCAGTGTCTCCTCCCGTGGGTTGCCTGTTGACGACTTGACATTGACTGCTCCCTGTGGATTGCCGGTGCTGGGCTGCGGCGGGGCCGACCGGGTTGTGGCTGCGGACGGGGTGTCGGAATGAGCGGCGCGGGTGCACTGCCCCTGAGGTGGCGCAGAGTTTTGGGACAGCAAAAAAAAAAAAAAAAAGTTGATGATGATGATGATGATAACTAATGTAACTTGCGCGCCCACGGAACACGAAGAATACGTCAGATCTTGAAGGAAGCCACATAAACACCACCCACCACCATCTCTACCACCATCACAACAAAGAAAAAACGATAATAATGTAGAACAGTCTATAGAAATTGGAAAACACGTATTTGAACCTCTAACCCGAAGGCAGAGAGCGTGTGTGCCGGCTATTGGCCAACATACGATCCCTTCTGCTGAAATAATAAAATAACTAAGCAACTGCAAAGGTACACGGGCTACATGATGATTTTCAAATTGTGACGTGTGTATTGTCATATAATGTAAGTGTAATATAAAAAAAAAATAAAGGGGAAACGAAGTGTTGCTGTGTTATTTTGTGAAAAAAAAATTCTTTTGAGAAAAGAGCGTAGGCAAACCGAGAACAAGCAAACAAAGAAAAACAAAAGAAAGAAAAAGGCAGGACTAAAATAACCTGTTTTAAAAGACTTCGAAAGGACGAAGACAGGGCATTGCACGCGGAAACAAGGGAGAAGTCTCTTCTTGTTCTCCCTTCACTGTGCGGAGAGTACTGTGGCGGTGCCACACCGAGGAACAGTTTCCCACGTTCTCCCAGTTCTGTTAGCTGTGTGCCAGACCCGGCCCTGCAAAATGTCTTGTCTGTCCTCTCGGTGATGTTGTCGATCCACCATTTCTGTTCTCTTTGCCTACCTTCTCTTCTATCTCCCTCCCCTCAATGGGCTCTCCGGATGATCATTTCAGCAAGGCCACTGGGTTTTGATACACGTCCATTTCAACGTAATGTTATTGTCTTTACTGCTGTCAATAGATTTTGATATGGTCTGATGTGCTGCCTTACGGTTTGACGCCCTTTTTCACTAGTGATATCCTCATCACACCTGAAGTTTAGTGACTTACAGTTAACGCTTTGTTTCCACGACTTGGATATTCTTCTTTCCAGATCCACTCTGAGGATTCATGTTTTGTTTGTATACAGGAAAATGAAATATACAAGTGCATGTAACAACCTGACTTTTTTTTTTCTTTATTGCGATGTTACTTACTTCCATAGAGGTTTGTTTTAGTAAGGACATAGTTTGTGTTGGTTTTGCTGCGTT
>JADBJO010000291.1:395000-397500 GCA_016801955.1 Conus betulinus
ATCACCTTTGACATGCAACGAGCTTATCGTCACCTTTTATTCTTCCCCAAATGTTATGATTACCTTTTCGGGCTCAATGACATCATGATCATTTTTGCAACATCCACAAGAGTATTATCATTTGTACCTTCCACAGAAATATTGCCACCTTTTAATCTCCTCGACAATATTATCGTCTTTATTGTCTTTCTACTTTTCTGCCTTTGTCTATCTATATATACATTATTACAATTATGGGGTTCTTTAAATTACAATTTAGACTTCCACAGAGTTACTATCACCTTTCACACCTCAAGAAGAACATAATTACTTTTAAACCTCAAGGAATAATATTAATAATTTTCACACCTCCACGAATCGTAGTATCATCACCCTATGTACTTCCGCGAATAATGCTCCACAAAAAAAAAAGTATTACCCTCTACTTCTCTACATGGCCACTGTTTCACACCGTTACAAATCGTTTTAGCTTTTACATCTCGTTTAACACGATCACTTTTAATATCTCTGCAAGAAACGTGTCACCCTTTTTACTTTTACGAATGATCTTTTCTCTTTTTGAGCCTCCACAATGAATCTTAAATCACTGTTTGCATCGCTGCCAATAATACTATCATCTTTTACACCTCTTCAGTAATAACAATAGTAACAGTATCGCCTTCTACGCCATCACAAAAGTAAGATTATTATTCATACCCCCAGGAATATAATTATTATCTTGTACATTTTTCCAGGAATATCTTCAACTTTACACACACACACACACACACACACACACACACACACACACACACACACACACATATTTTTCTATTATCTGTTGCACTTGCACAAGAATAGTATTACTTTTTGACCTCCTAAAGAGTAGGCCCTTTTTACATCTGGTCAAGACTATCATTTTTCGCATTACCACATGCAATTAATTATCACGTTTCATCCTTCCACAAGAATATGTTCATCATTTACGTTTTTATTCAAGGAATGCATTGTCCCCTTTCATATCTCCACAAAACATTCAAATGTTACACCTCCGCAATAATATCACACCGTACACATCCACAAGTACACGGTCTTCTTCTACAAGAAACTCAAAAGGAAAAAGGTACTATTCCGCCGGACGAAAGGGCAAACAAATTACAAGACAAAAAACACGATGCGTTTGGACTGCTTTTATGGTCTTCAGGCGTGGGAAACAACATTCAGCACAACGAACACGAAGAAAAACGAGCCATCACGTACCTCCTCAGATTGGGCGCAAGATGGACGTTGAATCAAATTTTCTCCCTTAAGTTTGTTTCCATTTCCGCCTAGGGCCTGCAGTCATCTCACTTTGAAACGACCTTTTAAGCGATTAGATATTAAAGTCCTACGGCCTAACGGTCACAGGGGCGGTAACTTGTCAGAACATCATCATGTTGGGGACACAGCATGATAGAAGGCGTAGCCTATCCTTCCCTTTCGCTGTCTTTAGACAGCGGGATCGTTGTATGAGAAAGTTGTATAAATACTCTTTCTGATACATACATCATCAAACGTACGAGATTTAGATGTAATAGTCAAAGACTGCCTTTTGAGACTGGAAGAAAAAAAATACGGCATTGAAAGAAAAGAACGGTTATGTGAAGACTGTAATATGGACGTTGTTGGAGATGATTATCATTATGTAATTGAAAGCCTGATATATGACATGTTGCGAAAACAGTATTACCTACTGATTGTTACAATAAGCTGTCCGCCCGTCCGTCTGTCTGTCTGTGTGTCTTCCGATCTGTTTGCTATCTAAAAGTCTGCCTGTCTCTCTGTCTGTCTGTCTGTCTGTCTGTCTGTCTGTCTCTCTCTCTCTCTCTCTCTCTCTCTCTCTCTCTCTCTCTCTCTCTCTCTGTTTGACTACACATGTGTCGACCTTTTCCACATATTAAATATGAATGGTTTAAAGATGTGTCAGCAGCTGTTCCCCCAAGTCTCATAGTAATATTCCATTGAAAACACATATCACGTCGTTTCATGCTGAAGTAACATCACAGATTAATTTTTTATACCATCCATGCAAACCCGTTTCTCAGATCGTGCGTAAGATACAAGATCAATAATTATAATAATGGTAGTTCGTGTGCTGTTGCTTTTCTCTCTCACTCCCGCTAACCTCCGATCTCCCCCCACTCCCCCTCTACCCTTCATCCTGTCTCTCTGTGTGTGTGTGTGTGTGTGTGTGTGTGTGTGTGTGTGTGTGTGTGTGTGTGTGTGTTTGTCTGTCAGTATGTCTGTCTGACTGTCACGCTGTCATTCTGTCTGTCTCTCTGTCCGTCTGTCTTTCACTCTCTGTCACACTGTCTACCTGTCGGTCTGTTTCTGTGCGTGTGTGTGTGTGTGTGTGTGTGTGTGTGAGTGTGAGAGAGAGAGAGAGAGAGAGAGAGAGAGAGAGAGAGAGAGAGAGAGAGCAACAACAGAGAGAGAGAGAGAGGGAGAGAGAGAGAGAGAGAGAGAGAGAGAGAGAGAGAGA
>JADBJO010000291.1:402500-405000 GCA_016801955.1 Conus betulinus
CGATAAACACAAATTAATCCGAGATTTGCTTGAATATATATATATATATATATATATATATATATATATATGTGTGTGTGTGTGTGTGTGTGTGTGTGTGTGTGTGTGTGTGTGTATGTATGGTGTGTGTGTATATATATGTAGAAAAGAAATAAGAAAAGTATGAGGATGAGAATGATTTAGATGGATTGAGCTGATTGGATCAAGAAGTGCAGTAGAACTGAATTGACTGTATAACTAATTATATGTAATTATGCAAGAGTACAGACAATTAAGGTAACTAGGAGTGAATATGTGTAATTATAATTGATATAATTTAAGAAAGCATGACCAAGTAAAAAAAGAAGCATGAAGAGAGAGAGGGGGGGGGGGGGGGGGGTCATGGAGGAAGCAACTGCAGAGAACAAACGTGGCCACCGTGGGGGGTGGGGGGTGGGGGGTAGTTTTAGGAATATGAATGGTTTAAGTTAAATGAGTATGGAAAGTGTGCATATGATGGAGAAACAATTGTATAAGGAAGCTTGTATAAAAGAGGAAGGTTCAAAATAAGTAATGAAATCTGTGTATACATACACATGTAAAACTACGAAATGAATACAAAGGGAAACATAGATAAGTTATCGACCATGAAGTGATGAAGTATGTAAATAAGATCAACCAGGAAACGAAACGTAGGACAATAAACTTGGTCAGTTCAGTAAAGCAAATAGCAAGCACAGTACTCGTACAAAGCGGCGATCCACTCCGACACTCGCACACAGCGCCAATCTCCGTCTGTCCGTCTCTCTCGCCCGTTCTCTCTCTTGCTCTCTGCTTAGAGAGAGAGGGGGTGGGTGGGGTGGGGGGGGAGTGGAGCGAGAGGCGGATGGAACGACGGTGGGAGGCGGTGGGAGTGAGGGCGGGAGAGAGAGTGGGTGTTAAGTAATGAGAATTGCTTGGCTGGATCGTCTGCTAAGAAATGGCTGACTATAGATTATATTATAAGAGTATGGTTTTGAACTCTTTGAATAACGACAGCTATCATATGCATTTTGATTATTTTCCGACGGTTGCTTTGAACTATTAAAGTCTGAATTCTAGGGTTCCGACCATTAAGAGACTCCTCTGGTCAACGGGCAACCTAGGCAAATGTGTGCGAGTCAAGTGTCAAGATGACCCACGTCAGGCGCACAGGCTGAAAAGTAATTGGAAAAACTACAATTAAAGTACAAATAAATGAAGGAATGTACCAACCTGATACATGGTAAGCGACAAGATTATAGTAATTCATCCATGGGGCTGCTAAATCCAACGAATATAAACAACAGAAGTCCAAACACCACACGAACACGACCACAGAAGAACACACACTGAGTGTCAAAGGTTAGCATGGCAGCTATTGTTAGACCCAAGATTCGGGGTTTACCTTTGCATTGTAGAGAGAGCGATAGGCTATTTTTGCGCATGCGTAAATGAAGTAAACAAAAGATGCTTAAAATAGTACGGCTTTCCGGGAATTATACCACGCAGGGAAGAAAGATCTTTACTGTATATGTGAACGATATTACGATGAGGGAAATGGAATAGAAAACATGTGTTTTGTATGCTAGTATCAACAGTATTAATATATGACTTTTTTTAAAAACAATAATAATATATATACCTACATTACGCTCATAAGGAAGAACGTACTAAGAAGTATTAATGTATAAGTAAGATAGAATTCTGCATGTACATACTGTCATGGAAGAATGTTTGGTTGCAGTCATGGGTAAATTTTGTTCTGATTATATAAAATTGATTCACTTTTGTTGCGTACTCATGTGAATAGGCTGATGGCCTCACATTTAAAATCACGAGTCACGAGTCACGAGTCTCTCTCTCTCTCTCTTATATTCTTTGACGTTCGCTACCATATTCTTTGTATCTACCTCTCCTACACTTTCTCTGTCCAACACCCTCATACGTTTCCTGTGTGGAGTTCACCACCCTTTCTCTGTCCACCTCTCATTCTCTTACCCTTTCTATGTCCGTCTCTCGCTATCTTACTGTTTGCCTCTCTCTCACTCTTTCTCTGTTCGTCTGTCTGTCTTTCTCTGTCTCCTCTGAACTCTCTTTACTCTTTCTCTGTCAGTCTTTTGATCTCCTAGTCTTTCTCTTTCTGTCTGTCTTTCGTCTCTCTTACTGTGTTTTCCCTGTCTGTCTCTCGCTCTTTCTCCTTTTTCATCGACTGCTGTCTGTCCTCTTTATCTCATTCTATTTCTGTCTGTCGCGCTCTCTCCCTCTGTCTCTATGTCTGACTGTCTATCTGTCTGTCTGTCTCTCTCAATCTCCTTATGTCTTTCGTTCTTTTTCTATCTGACATGTCTTCCCCCTCTCCTCCCACCCTTTCTGTCTTTCTCTCTTTCTGATTCGTGTGTGTGTGTGTGTGTGTGTGTGTGTGTGTGTGTGTGTGTGTGTGTGTCTTTTTTTTTCGGAAGATGCCATTTGATTTCCGATAGGCTACATCTGCTGGACTACA
>JADBJO010000291.1:407500-410000 GCA_016801955.1 Conus betulinus
CGCCGGATATGAGAAGATAAGTGAGTGCTCGTTCTTCGTTTTCATTGTCCTGGATGTTGTTCGTTTTACCTGAAGAAGACGTAGGAGGCTGAAACGCGTCGTGTTTTGTCTTGTTCTCTGTTTGCCCATACTGTCATGCAGAATCACCAACAGTTTTTTTTTTTTATTATTTGTTTCAATTCCCGATGTCAGTCACCTCACTCTGAAAGTAAAACAAAAGACAGAAACACTATGATAACCAAGAGCTCAAACTCGAGTTTGTAAAAACAGACAAACAACAAACAAACAAACAAACAAACACCACTACTACCACTACCTACCACCACCACCACCACCGCTACCCACCACCGCCGCCACCACCACCACCACCACCACCACCACCATCACAAACAACAACATTCTCAACAATATCAACCAGTCATTTGCATGAATTTAACATCGTGCATCCCTACGCACTCAGTAAGGCAGGAACTCTTTGATCCATTATATCCATCCAGCTGCAACTAACAACGTGAAGGGTTCATTAAAGCCCTCACAGCCTATCGGCGGAAGGGGGTGTGCACTTCAGAGATTGATCATGTTCAGGGCACGGCATGAAGGAAGGCGAAAAGACCCTTTCTCTCCTTGCGCCGCCTGTAACCTTCCCTGAACTGAATCAGATCCCCATTTACTGAGGGGGGGGGGGGGGGGGGGGGGGGGGGGGGGGGGGGAGAGGGTTTTTTTAAGCCGGAAGAAAACTATGACCCTGCGAGTGGTTCGAACCCACGACCGACCGTCAGTCTGCAGACAAATGCTGTAACCGTTTGACCATGGGTCATTGCAGCTGTAGGTTGCCAGTAATATAAATCGTTTAATATCAAGTTTGTGTGTGTGTGTGTGTGTGTGTGTGGTTCCTACTACCTTTATGTGCTCCCAGTACTTACAGAACAGGGAGTACTTTGCAATGGGAACGAAGTTGTATGTGTGTCTGTGTGTCTGTCCGTGGACAAAATGTGTTCCACTCGCTCCAGACAAAACTTCTGGGCCGATCTTTCTGAAAATTTGTAAGTACGTTCATTATGGGTCACAGATATGCCCGATTTTTATTTTACCGTTATATCCGTTACTAATGGCTACAACGGCCCATATAACGTTTTTTCTTCTTTATGGCTCAGTGACAAAATACATCATGACGCATGTTTGATTGTGACGTTTTTCACACCCCCACATTTTTTTTTTTTTTTTTTTGACGTATTTGACGGATTTTAAAATAGCTTTAGATCTAATAAGTGACTGGTCGATATCATGGGTATTTTCATAGCAAACATACTCTTGACATGTCCATGCGTATTCAAGATAAACTGGGAGTACGTTTATATGCTTTGCATCTTGTTCTTTTTCTGTTCTTTTAAGTGGGGACCTCCATTCACCAATTCCCCCCCCCCTCCCCACACACACACACACACACACACACACACACACACACACTTCCCTTTCTTTTCTTTTTCTTTAAGTCAGTCACTCTCACACCATGCATAGTCTGCATGTTCTTACTACAAATGGACGTGTTTCTTGCTGATGTCGTGTTCTGTCGTTTGATGCCAAATGTCTGGCTTTGTTCATGTTCTAATGTGTTGTGTACTGACGCTCTCACCCTGATAAATGTACTGCTCAAACAAAAGAGAACAAATAAACCAAAACTTTTTTTTTTTCAACTTACAATTTTTTTTGTATCGTTTTCGATTTTTTTTTTTTTTAAATTGACACTTTGTTACATGTTTGAGTTTGTAAGTACTATAACATGTCCAAGTCAAAAGAGTGCAGCATTATTTGTATATTGTGAATGAGAGAGGAGAGAGAGAGAGAGAGAGAGAGAGAGAGAGAGAGGGGCATTTTAGAGTGTGTGTGTGTGTGTGTGTGTGTGTGTGTGTGTGTGTGTGTGTGTGTGTGTGTGTGCGCGCGCGTGCGAGCATGTGTATGTGTGTGTGTATGTATGCATGTGCGTGTGTGCGTGTGTCTGTGTGTAAGCAGAGAGAAAGAAAGCCAGGGAGAGTGAATGAGAGAGAAAGAAAGGGTGGAGAGAGAGAGAGAGAGAGAGAGAGAGAGAGAGAGAGAGAGAGAGAGAGAGAGAGAGAGAGAGGGGGGGGGCCTAGACGGGGTTTATACAGAGCGAAAAATGCATATTAAACTCACACAGATAATCACCATGCACATAAGTCATTATATAGTCAACTAATAAAGAAACGCACAAATGAGAAGAATTTAAAGGTTATGCACGATCTCAATCAATGAATATGTAACTAAGATAAGTTATAAGTTATAAGTTAACATTTTCTCTGCTTCATTCTTCATCAGCAACTCGACTGTGACTCCAAATCCATTCAACAGCTGTGGAAACACCGTAGCAAGGCCGGCCTGTTCTCAGCTGGAGAAGCGGGACGTGTATCTAAAGAAAAAATGAAGACAAACAAACAAAAGTCTAATACATATTTGGACCTTTTTGCCAGCAGGTCAAGTTTAA
>JADBJO010000291.1:417500-420000 GCA_016801955.1 Conus betulinus
AACCGAACAGGAGAGGAAGGGGCGCAGGGTTGGCTCCTCATTTCGTCGGCAATGTCATTGCTAACGTTAACCTTCTTCGTCCTCGTCGTCGTCAACATCATCATCATCATCATTATAATCATTATCATCATCGTCATCATCATCATCATCACCACATCATCATCGTCGTCATCATCATCATCGTCGTCGTCGTCGTTGTCGTCGTCGTCGTCTTTATCGTCGTCGTCGTCGTCATCATCGTCGTCGTCGTCATCATCGATATTAACTATATCACCATCAATATCATCATGGTCGTCATCGCCGTCATTATGATTATCATCACCATCATCGTTTATCATCATCATCATCATCATCATCATCATCATCAGCAGCTTCATTGGTGTTAGTAACACAACCCTGATTCGGTCCCCTGCAGTCGGCGAGGTGTAAGCTACATGAAGTGAACTGTTAGCGTTACAAGATAAAACAGGTTCCGAGCGGTGCTTCCTTGATGTATCTGTGATGGAGAATTTCTCACTGGACTGGACAAACCTGAAGATGAAGATCTCTTCCAGATAGAACTGACACATGACGCATCATGCGGCACGACATTCGCTGCTGGCGTGTAGTTGGTTCTGTTAAAGAAAGACAGAAATAACAAATGAAAATCAAACAGGAAAGGAAGAGAACTGTAAAAATCTTCTTTTTTGTTGTTGAAAACTTTCTTTGGCTCGAACTGTCTCTTCTCCCCAAATATACATTTCTGTGTGAAGCGCGCGACCAACTATGTCAGTTGTTGACGAATAGACGCGTTGGACTTTCCTTTGCACATTCGCTCATAAAATAATAGACTCATCAAACGTGTCGTTCCTTCTAAAGATTCAGAACACATTTAAAACCAACTACAATAGACACAAGTAGACTACATACTGTTTCCGCTGCCAAGAAATAATCTTTATGAGTCAAGTTTTGGTGGAAATTTACAAGACATGCTACCGACTACTTGGAGACAAAATTGAAAAAAAAAAAGTCTCACAAATGGTTATTTTACGTAGATATCTCATCCCAGTCGCCTTTTAGTAAATATTCTGCGAGTGAGTGTGCGTCATATGTGCTTGAAATATCTACACACGTACTCATGTGAGCGAGCATGAACATGACAGGGTGAGAGAAGTGAGAAGACAGGGGTCAGTGCGTGTGCCTATTCCTTTTGCCGATGTATATTTTGTTCATGGCTATCCTTAAACTCTGGTAATTCATTCATGCTGTTTATTCTCCCCTATCTTTCTTTCTTATTCTTCTATGTTCGCTTTCTTCTCTTCCTCCTCCTTCTCTTTCTTTTTCTTTTAATAGATGGCTCGATGTTTACAAAAGAAGACATCGGAGTTACTTTTTATTTAAGGTGCCATCGGAAAATGAGCGCTTGACTTGACTTTACATGATATCCCTATTCGCTTTCTTAATACAATACAATACAATGCAGTGCAATACAGTGCAATACAATACAATTGGATTCAAGACAAGACAAGACAAGACATGTCGGTACAAGGGAATGCAATATATACAGAGTATAAAAACACTGCCGTAACTACAATGTAACGCAACACAACACGTTATATTACACGCCATCACGATAGAAGACACATAGTGCAACGCAACACAGTTCCTTTCCATCTACCACCACATTTACCATCATCACATAGTGCAACGCAACACAGTTCCTTTCCATTTACCACCACATTTACCATCCTCACATAGTGCAACACAAAACAATTCCTTTCTATTTACCACCACATTTATCATTATCACATAATGCAACACAGCACAGTTCCTTTCTATTTACCACCACATTACCATCATCACATAGTGCAACACAACACAATTCCTTTCCATCTACCACCACATTTACCATCATCACATAGTGCAACACACAACACAGTTCCTTTCCATCTACCACCACATTTACCATCATCACACATAGTGCAACGCAACACATTCCTTTCCATTTACACACCACATTTACCATCATCACATAGTGCAACACAGCAGCACAGTTCCTTTCTATTTACCACCACATTTACCATCATCACATAGTGCAACACAAACACAGTTCCTTTCCTTTTACCACCACATTTACCATCATCACATAGTGCAGCACAACACAGTTCCTTTTCATCTACCACCGCATTTACCATCATCACATAGTGCAAAAAACACATATAGCTTTCCATTTACCACCACATTTACCATCATCACATAGTGCAACACACAAACAGTTCATTTCCATTACCACACCACATTTACCATCCTCACATAGTGCAGCACAACACACAATTCCTTTCCATTTACCACCACATCTACCATCATCACATAGTGCAACACAACACATAGCTTTCCATTTACTACCACATTTACCATCATCACATAATGCAACACAGCACAGTTCAGTTCCATTTACCACCACATCTACCATCATCACATAGTGCAACACAACACATAGCTTTCCATTTACTACCACATT
>JADBJO010000291.1:425000-427500 GCA_016801955.1 Conus betulinus
TTCTTCAGCGTTGTTCGTAGGACCAAGGGATTAGCTGGCTCAGTAGTTAAAGCATTGTTCTCTTAATCCAAGGGTTCTAGGTTCAGACCCTGTGTGAGAAGTTGTCTACGGAGTCAACACATTTTTAACCAGCCTTCGAAGTCGTTCGGATGTAACTTTAAACCACGGCTCTGCGTATGAAGACATGTATTAAAAATTGTGTGAAAAAAAAAAAACCTTCACGTAATGTTATTCCCTTGATTGAAAAGGAGACAATCGTGTACCGGTTGGCTGGATAACTAAAAAAAACACTAACAAAAATATGGGCATAGTGGTATTGGTTTGACATCAATCCCAAGGGTTGAAAGTGGCAACTTTTATAATGAATAGGCTTTATGAAAAGTCACAGGTGCAAAAATCTCACGAGCAATACACTTTAGAGGTGTACCCGAGGAACAAATTAAAAAAGAAGAAAAAGAAGAAGTACAAGAACAAAAAAAAGAGGGATAGAAAACAAATTAATGTGGAAGATCATTATCTTGAAAGAATGGAATTCTGAGGTCCCCGGAAAAAAAAAAAGACAGTGAGTTAAAAAAAGGAAAGGGGGGACGCAATTCTAATTTTGTACCTGGACTTGACAGTTGACTCCCCCAACCACTTGTAGGCTTTTGGATTTTTTCCCCCCCTTGTTGTAGTTTTGTCGCCTTTTTTTTTTATTACTCTCTTTGGCTGTCGTTTTATTTCATCTAATCGTCAATTTGTAAAGGTCGTAGGTCTACGTATTCGTTTTTTTTCTGTCATGGAGACCCATTCACCTGTTTGTTGCTCCGAAAAAGTCTTTAGGCCTACGCTGTTTTCTCTTGTGATAATTTACAGCACGGTATCCTCTCTGTTGTATAATCGGGGGATTAGGTTAGTGGGGCTGTACACACTGTCCTGAAACGAGCCAGGCTGCCCACTCTTCACTGCCTGCTTTCCTTTATGGTCTTTTTTATGTATATTTTGTGGCACTGTTATGTATGTTCTTTTTTCCACTTTTTTTTTTAATCCCGGGGTGATAAATCAAGGGCGAGTGGCTGGAGCTCTTGGCACAAATGTTTGCCCTCCTTCAGAATAGCAGATCAGTCGTTATGTTACGACATTTTGTAGATAGTAATGATAATATGTGCTTGTTGTTGATGGTATACCTTTCTTTCATATTCTATGTGTGCGATCCCTAAAAGGGTTCTGAGTGGTCGGCTACGATATGATTAGAGTGAAATTGAAACCGTAAGATGACGAGAACGGTTGAGTGGATTATCCCTCAAACTCTACAGCATTCTTCGTGGGACCAAAGGATTAGCAGGTTTAGTAGTTAAAGCATTGTTCTTTTAATCCTAGGGTTCTTGGGGCTCCGATCTCGCCTTAGATGTTTTCTTCGGAGTCGACAGATTTTAATGCACCCTCGAAGTCGTTCGGATGTAACTTTAAACCGCGGTTTCGTATATGAAGACATGTGTTAAGAAAAAAAAAAGGTGAAAAACAAAACAAAAAACAAAAAACAAAAAAGCCTTCACACATGTTAAATCCCTTTATGGGAAAAGGAGGCTATCGTGTGCTGGTTGGATGGGATAACTGAACAAACACACCACACAAAAAACACATGGACACTGGTACTGAGTTAGACATCAAATCCGAGAAAAAAATAATATGGGACCTCATTAATAGGCTTTTTGAAAGGTCAGAAGTGCAAAAATCTCAACAGCAGTAAACACAGGGGAAGAGAAAAAGAAAAAGAAAGAGAAAAAAAAAAAAGTCAAAGACGAAAGAAAGAGGAACAGAGGAAGAAATGTGGAGGATTGTTCTTTGTAAGGAGTTGAATTCGGAGATACTCGGAAGTCGAAAGAAAAGAATTCTGAAGTGAGTAAAACAGAGAGGGGAGGTAACTCTAACATATACCTGGAATAGCGTAAGCACGTGAAGATGTTTACTTACCAGACACTGTTTTGTTTGTTTGTTTTATTGAGGGCATATTCTGTGTGGAGTTTGTCCGACCCTCAGTGTAATGTGAGATACACGCTTTGCAGTACTTTTGACTGGGGATGAAAAAGCCATCGATTTATGAACGAGATGATCATTTCCCACAGAGAATCGTAATATTGAAACAGAACGTTGGTCATTTACATTCTGAAGTTGTCGTTAGTCATAATCGAATGCATTTTGGAGATACCTTTCTTGTGGTAGGGGGCCCCGTTGTCAGATGGTTCTCAGCGTTTGCACGAAGAGTTTACGGCTGTGAGTTCGAACCACACTCTTGGGTTCGTTTCTTTTTTTTTTTTCTTTTTTAGGTTTGAATACCCTTTTCTGTCCACATAGTAGTAAATATGTAATCCGATTCAGTTCAGGGAAGGCTAAAGTTGGCCGAAGTAGAGGGATTGGCTACGCCTTTCGTCATGCCGTGCCGCAGACACTGTGAACCTCTGACAGCTTACTGCCCCTATAGCCAATAGGGCTACGGGCATTTTTTTTCCTTTGGGAATCG
>JADBJO010000291.1:435000-440000 GCA_016801955.1 Conus betulinus
TAGATAGTGAGATAGATAATTAGATAGACAATTTGATAATTACACAGACAGACAGACAGACAGACAGATATATAAAGATTCCCTGTTTCCATTGGTCCATCGCTTGATGGGTGAAGAATGGAACCAGGCTGTTCCCACATCTCAGATCAGACGTCCGTGACAAACCTGCCGGTGCCAGAACCTCGTGCCTATGTATAAGCAAGAGTATAAAGAAAAAAAAAGATCGTACATAGATGTGAAAGATCCCGTGGCTTCCACAAATATCTCTATGTTGTCCTTTGAAATGCCGTGAAGAGCGCTATGAAAATAGCGACGGCGCCATTACACACTGGACGAAAATTTGTGAAAATATTGTGTTGTTATCATTACTGTACATTTCAAGCTTCTTTTCGTGCTCGTGTCGTATTGCTGTTGTTTATGTTAATTTTGATTTTCGTTTTAGGTAAAAATGAATAAACCCACTATCAAACGTTTCACTGTTGTTGGAGCGCGTCCCCGAAAGCCAATATTTATTACTGTAGGTGCTGCTGTCTGTAATCTAGGCCAGCTTTATAACCTATTACTATATATATATATATACACTTTCCCGGCTGTCATTGTTACTACAAGGACACACAGTTTTTAACCTTTCTCCTAGGCCACCACAAGTAATCTGTTACTGCAGATAAATTAAACATTTATCGTAGGGGCCAGACGAGAGAGAGAGAGAGAGAGAGAGAGAGAGAGAGAGAGAGAGAGAGAGAGAGAGAGAGAGAGAGGGGGGGTACGAATACGAATATTATTTAGATGAAGGTCATAGCCCATACTGAAGAAGCGACACCTGTAATGCATTTTATATGAAGGATTCTCAGTGAAGAAAATGGAAAGGAAAAGCAGTTACGCGAGAGAGAGAGAGAGAGAGAGAGAGAGAGAGAGAGAGAGAGAGAGAGAGAGAGAGAGAGAGAGAGGAGGAGGGCTGGGGAGTCCGGTGTTTATGGACCACTCCTCTCCTCCCCAAGTCAGCATAACATGGCCATTTACAAATATTTGCCCCATATCCCCAATGGGGTAACTCCCCCCCCCCCCCTTCCCCCTTTGAACCCTCCCCCCCCCCCATCCCCACCCACCCCACGTAACAGATTCTGCCTTAATTGTAGTCCAGCCTAATCAATCCATCTGTAGCAGTGGACATTTTTCATGATTCTTTCCGGCGAATCTCATTCATCAATGACTCTATAACATTCAGTGTCAGACAAATCTGTGATGCACGCCCTGAAACGAAACGCTACATTACTCGTTTCATAACGCGGAGCAGACCTGGCAAATTGTTTACGACTCGCCTCACTGCCCGGGCTTGCATGCAAGCACACACGCATGTGCGTGTGGCCACGACTCACACTGCATGTTTTCCCGCCACATACGCCCGCCCGCCCCCCCCCCCCCCCTCACACACACACACAAAAGAAACAGTGTCTCCCCCATACCTCCCCCTCTCCATCTTTCCACGTGGACACACGACCACACAAGGACACAAAACGCAAGCACGCAAGGGGGGGGGGGGGGGGGGGGGGGGGAGAGAGAGAGAGAGAGAGAGAGACTGACCTATATGCAGGGACACAGATATTTGCCCATATCTCAGTCCTTGAATCTCCTCTTCCCACATCACACACACACACACACACGCGCGCGCACACACACACACACGCGCGCACACACACACACACACACACACACACACACACACACACACACACACACACACACACACACACACACGTCCCATATATGGAATTCATTCTGGCAAATCAACATCGAAAGCATTTGAAAACGCTTCTGGTACAGACAGGTAGTTTCGGATAAATGAACTGTTGAGCAGAGAGAGAGAGAGAGAGAGAGAGAGAGAGAGAGAGAGAGAGAGAGAGAGAGAGAGAGAGAGAGAGAGACCGACCGACAGACAGACAGAGAGACAGACAGACAGATACTTCCTGTTTAGAGATGCAGAGATACGTTCATCTTCGTTTCTCGATTATATCTCGCACCGTTTACCATTGGTCAGAAGTATACCTCATCCAACGTAACTCTATCGCCTGTTCACCCCCCCCCCCCCCCCCCCACCCCCCCCCCCCCCCCCCCCCCCCCCCCCCCCTCTGTCAGCAAAATTACGATTGGGCACAAAACCAATGAACATGGTGGAAATGTGGAATGTGGTCCAAGGACAATGCCATTCAATTTTGGAACGGGTCTGTTTTGCCGATCCAGATCGAAGGCCGATCTCTGAACCGGTCAGCGAGATTCTGAAAAATTTTCCATTTGGCATGAACTCTATCGAATGACTGGGATGAATCAATTACCATTCTATGGAGTCGTACACTTTCATGGAATATTAAAACCAGCTTGTGATATAAACATTTCGTTTTTTTTTTGCATTTTTTGTGTCCAGTTACCAAAAAAGATACATGGGAAATAACTCTTTCAGACCGTATTTACTATAACCTCCCTCAGTGGAAAACGTTTCTACACGTGAACTGACATGGTCACAGAAATCAAACAAAGAAGTTTATGTGCCAAATGTCCAACTAATGCCCGCGAGGTTCAAGTTGTGGTTGTTTACTGCGTCAAAAGTGCTGTGCCCATCGCTCTCCCGTTCAGTCGACGCGCTCTTTGTCACCCACGCTAGGTTTCAGTGGAAGTGTCGAGACTTAAAGACTCTCCACCGTGGAGTAGTGTGAACGTTAATTGATCACCGGACCCATCCACTTTGCCGATGCTTACCCATGCAATAAAGCTAGCGTGGAGGCGTGGCGACGCCCTTCGGAGGGAGAGCTCACTCACGCCGGGTGCCGTTATTAAGCAGTTATTGTAGTCAGTAGGAGGGGCTTAGTAGGCGGTGTCCTGTGTATCTTGGATCAGAACAGGCAACACTGAACGCCACCGAAGTGACTCGGCAGCAGTGCCGTGTCTCCTCCGGTGGGTTGCCTCTTGACGGCTTGACATTGGCTGCTCCCTGTGGATTGCCGGTGCCGGGGCTGCGGTGGGCCTGGCCAGGCTGTGGACTGGGGGTCGGAATGTGTGGCGTGGGTACAACGACACTGAAGTGGCACGGAGGATGGGACAGAAAAGGAAATGGTTCGCGTGGATATCTGCATTCGGACGTCATTTTAGCTTTCAGCGACGCTTGAACCATTGAGGAATTCGACCAGTTACGAAACACATCCCTCCGGGATCAGGGTTGAACTCTGAACCGATAAACTGGGCAATCGTCACATGCAGTAATCATCATCATCGCACACACTCTGTCCTTTTACACCCATTCCTATCTTTTAAAAGGTGAAGAAACTCCGTGGTGCATTCCATGTCATGTGCCACTCACAGTGAAACATTCTTTTAGAATGTTGGGGACTTGCTTGATGTGTGCCATAAGCGTTTTACAGCAGACTCCATGAAAACTTTGTTCAGAGATGCCCCGCCTAATGTGATCTTTAAATTTCTGAGCTAGATTAACATTTGTCATCTGATCTAAGATTTTACAGAAGAAAATTGTTAACGAAAATTTCCGGTGTGCTTTTAGAGGGTGTGTTTAAAGCGTTGTGTGAATGAGGTTGTTTTTTTTCTTTTTTTTTTTTTTTCTCCGAGTGACTTGTGAGTTGACTTCAACGCGTTGACAGCCCTGGCACGACCCTTTGCGGTCGGCTGGGCTGTAAGCAACATTACTTTACCTCTTATGAGCATGTCTCCACCAATGGGCTTCAGATACTCTGAATAGGTCTCGCGACCCAGCCTTCTTCTATTTTCTACACGGACGAAACCTGGTGCAAATATCAAAAGAAACAAAAGCGTACCTCAACATACACACCGAGCTTTTAAAAAAATTTCTTTCACATTACTGTATAAGCGCCATTTTTTTTTTTGGTCCTACATTTTCGTGCAGATTCAGTTTATATTGTAGATCCAGATCCGTTCGACTTGACAGAGGTCTGCGCTGCCCCTAACGTCCTCCTAGTGCACATCTGACTGTTTTTAATGACCTCTTTTCAATCAGACCTTTACTCAAGACCTACTGATGGTCAGAACTGTTTACAACATAGATCTCTAGTCGTCCTGCACATGGCAGAGACATTTTCTTTCAGGCTAGTTCCTCAGACTTCGAAAAAGATTTTTTCCCCCCGAAAAAATCCATCCAAACTTTTGAAGAAGGTGTGTGTGTGTTTTTTGTTTGTTTTGTTTTTTGTTTTTTGGTTGGTCTGCTGGTTCAGTGGTCTCTTATTTTTCAGACACAATGATCTGCTACTCTACAAAAACCGGAATAGAATTTAACGTGGCAGCGATTATGTTTGTTTGCTTTTGTTTGTTGTTGTTGCTATCGGTTTTTCTTCTTTTTTCTTTTTTTTTGTGTGCCTGTGTTCACATTCGGGGCTGTCGTTTAAAGTCTAACCCGAAGACATACAAGCATATGTATGCACACGCGCTGAGAGAGAGAGAGAGAGAGAGAGAGAGAGAGAGAGAGAGAGAGAGAGAGAGAGAGAGAGGGGGGGGGGGAGAGACAAACAGTTAGATAGACAGATAGACAGACAGACAGACAGAGAGACAGATTCTGGTTTAGCTGCCTGTTTTTTCTAACAAGGTACAGGTGGTGAAATCACCGTCTCAGTGTATTGGTAGCATTACAAATTTTCTGGAAGAAAAAAAAACCCAGCTGATTATCAGCACACTCTGCCACAAGCTCTGACAACGTCGCCGGTACCATTTTAAAGGAGTAGATGAATTTGGTTCTAGAAACTGCACAGTGGATTGCAAATCATTGCAGATTGCAGGTTTATTCATTTACCTCTTTTCGACTTCTTGCTCCCCCTCCCTTCTCCAATCTACAGCCAGCTCCCCTATCCATTCCCCTCTCCATTCCTCTCTTTCTCTCTCTCCTCTCTCCTCTCCCCCCCCCCCCCCTCTCTCTCTCTCTCTCTCTTTCTGTTTAATATTGTTTGATGATCCTGCTTTGTGTTATCCTCTTTTCCTACACATGAGGT
>JADBJO010000291.1:450000-455000 GCA_016801955.1 Conus betulinus
ACACACACACACACACACACACACACACACACACACACACACATGAAGCAGAGAGAGAGAGGGAGAGAGAGAGTCGGTTTCGGACATATGTTAATCAAGATCAGCAGTGGATCAAACGGAACACACCCCGCTGTGGCAACGTCTTCCATGTTTACATCAAACTACACATGCTGACAGTTTGTTGGTTTCCCTTCAGATAGAGAGAGAGGGGGGGGAGAGAGAGAGAGAGGGGAGAGAGAGAGAGGGAGAGAGAGAGAGAGAGAGGAGAGAGAGAGGGGGGGGGGCTCTTGGCCAACACTCTGATGCAGCATCTGAGGAGGGAGGCTTTCATGTATTACGGGACAGTGTGTTTAAATGTCGTCATCATTATGACATGAAAGGTGCTCTGTGGCAAATATGGCAATGCGTATAGATAGGATATCACGTGTGTGTGTGTGTGTGTGTGTGTGTGTGTGTGTGTGTGTGTGTGTATGTGTGTGTGTGTGTGTGTGTGTGTGTGTGTGTGTGTGTGTGTGTGTGTGTGTATGCGTCTGAGTGTGTGTGTGTGTATGCGTGTGTGTGTGTGTGTGTGTGTGTGTGTGTGTGTGTGTGTGTGTGCGCGTGGTTGTGCGCGCGCGCGCGCGTGTGTTTTTAAACTGAGTAGTGATGTTCCATTTCAGGGCTATCAGTTTCATATGCACGATTATTCTCTCTCTCTCTGTCTCTGTCTCTCTCTCTTCTCTCTTTCTTTCTCTCTGTTTCTCTCTGTCTGTCTCTCTCTCTGTCTGTCTGTCTCTCTCTGTTATCTGTCTGTCTCTGTCTGTCTCTCTGTCTGTCTCTCCTCTCTCTCTCTCTGTCTCTGTCTCTCTCTCTCTCTCTCTCTCTCTCTCTCTCTCTCTCTCTCTCTCTCTCTCTCTTTCCGTAGGCTCGTAACAAACCAGCTCACTCAGTAAAACCGAACCATCACTTAGATTAGGACTGCAAGCGCTATGATATATATTATGCATAATAAATGTTTTATATCATTTTAGAAAAAAAAATTGCACAGAAGAATATCTCTTTGCATCAGTGATGTTCTTTTCCCGCTTTACTGATGGGTGGTTGTCGCCTTCGAGAAATTGCATGGGTGTTTTTGATGTTCTCTCCTTGCATCTCTGTTCTCCTCCCTCTCTTCTCTCTCTCTCTCTCTCTCTCTCTCTCTCTCTCTCTCTCTTGGTGTGTGTGTGTGTGTGTGTGTGTGTGTGTGTGTGTGTGTGTGTGCCTGTCTGTGTCTGTCTGTCTCTCTCTCTCTCTCTCTCTCTCTCTCTCTCTCTCTCTCTCTCTCTGTATATACACTCAAACTCAAACAGCAGCTGAGACCGAGCAAATTGATTGGTTCTACTACCTTTCCTTTCTGGACACAATAAATTCTCATTGGTTCCCTTCATGCCTCTTTTTTTTTTTTTTTTTAATTTTTCAGCAATATGATCCGGGATACAAAAGCAGCAGGATAAAAACGCAAGTCTTAGACATGAAGGGGTGGATACTTCTCTCCACAAATAAATGAAAAACTCAAAAGCGTTGGGGGTTAACAGGAAGGGGGAAGGAGGGGGGGGGGGGGGGGGGGGGGGGGATGGCAGATACAGGAGTGAAGGAGGGCAGACATAGATAACTGAATACCGTGCCACATTCAACAACAGATTGGTAGACACTACGTTCTTCAAGAGGACACAAAAAGCAAAAAAACCGCCAAAACCAGAGTCAACTAAAATGAACATGAAGATGTGCCTCTCTCTCTCCCATGTTCTGTCACCACAATTTGGGTCATTTCACCGACAAAACTGAAAAAAAAAGGGGGAACTTGTGTTTATCAGAAAGAGGTCTATCACCATCTCTTCCAGTGTAAATTTCTCTCTGCGGAGTACTATGTATGTAGACCCCCCCCCCCCCCCCCCCCCCCCCCCCCCTCCCCCAAAACAAACAAAACAAACAAATTTCTTTCAATTGGGATGGTCGAGTCAGTTTTACGATTTATTTACTTTTTTATTCTTTTTTTTTTTACAAACGCGTTACTACTGCATTACTCCTGTGTGTGAGGACATACGGAAATGTTACGATTTTATTTGTTTTTTGTTTATTTGTTGTTTTTTTTTTTTGTTGAGAGAGAGAATGGAAACTGGATGAGTTAATGGTCTGACGACGACGAGGAAACGGGCAGAGACAAGAGACAATGGCGAATAAGCGATCAAGCTGCAGCTGTTGCCCGCTGAAATGATTCATATTAGTGAGATAATAATCACATGTGCAGTTCATCACTAACATGTGCCGGCGACCCAGAACTGGCGTGTTCTTCAGCAAATCCAATGCCAAAATGAGTCTATGCTGTCTCATTGTTGAAGTAAAGATCGGCGTTAGTTTGAGAGTGAGCAGACTGCAAGGAGAAAATAGAAAAGTTTTAAAGAGAAATTTATTTCCAAACCGCCAGACAAAAGGGACAAACAAACTACAAGACCTCTTTGGTCTTCTTCAGGCAAGATAAACAACATTCAGGACAATGAAAGAGAGGAACGGACTATCTCTTATCTTCTCAAACTGGAGGCAAGATGGACGTTGAAGAGATAGACGCTGAGTGTCGTTCATCTTGCCTGAAGAAGACCAAAGGGGTCGAAAGGCATCGTGTTTTGTCTTGTCATTTGTATGTCTGGCGGGTTGATTATCATTTCTCTTTAAAGGTCAGCCATCATAATGATGGTTAAGATGATGATGATGACAGTTACGATTGTAATAACAGAGACATCAGTCATAGTGTTGTGATTGAGAACAGCAGTGGCAAAGCATCGGGGTTGCCCATTGTTGACGGAAAAAAAGGTCAGCGATCATCGTGATCGTTAAGATGATGAGAGTGACAGTTATGATTGTAATAACAGCCACATCAGTCTTAGCACTGTAAATAGCAGCAATGAAAAAGCGTGTAGGTGGCTCTAACGATTCATTGTAATGAGGTCTGGCAAATTTGACTTGGATCTGATTCAGACGCAAACACGGACTTTTACAATTACAGGATTTCCAAGTGTCTGTAGACTCATAGTAAAAAAAAAAAAAAATGGTTTAAAGCTGACCCATGGCCAATGCTTGAACTGTAATAGAAGTGGTGCCGTGTTAACATCTGTGCGCTTTATAGGCATGTGTTTTTATGTTTGGTCATTGTCAGAGAGTGTGCCTAGGTTCCTGATATAGTTTGATATGCGTTTATGTATGTAAGGAGATGCTCATGAAAATTGTGAACGATATACACATGATAACTGAAACGAAACCAAAGAAAAAAACAACAAACAAACAAACGAGGAATTAAGTTTGATATGGCCAACTTATCACCAGCCCCACCCCCCCCCCCCCCCCCCCCCACTCCCCCCCCCCCCCCCCCCCCCCCCCCCCCCCCCCCCCCCCCCCCCCCCCCCCCCCCCCCCCCCCCCCCCCCCCCCCCCCCCCCCCCCAACGTTACGAAAAGCGCATTACTTTGGTAATGCGAACTTGTGAAAGTAAATGAAAAGAAAAAAGGTGATTGGATTATCACCTGGAGGGACGGTCAGTTGTTTTGGAGGACAGACTGGACAGCATCGTTAGAAGAAAAACATTGCCAGCACGCCTGGCTCTGACAGTCTTGTTTTGTGGAGGACGTGCGACGCGTCGAGTGAACTGTACAGAGAAAACATTGGCAGGGTTCTCACGAAATACCAGACTTCCAGGTAAGAGACCTCAGCTTATCCACAAGATGACATGAGAAGAATTAAAAAGGAAAAAAAATTACAAAAATGTTCATGACTGTACAGATAAAGACGGTTTATATATTGAATTAAACATGAATGATTAATTTGTACTTTCTTTTCTTTCCCGAAAAATTCCCAGGAGGGAATTACTTTACGTTTTTTGAGAGGGCGGGGGGGTGTGGAATCTGCATACGAATGATATCATTCTGATATTGAAAATAAATTTAAGGCTTTATTTTGATGTCAGACTCACAGGCCAGACTGCATTGTGAGTCAGCGAGCCCCCGTTCGTCTTTTTTTTCTTGGATGAAGAAAATGGATTTTGTGACATTGTTTCGAGGCCAATTATGAAATGAAAATTTCATTCCGAGTCCGTCAGGAACTTAGACGACTTCTGTGTGAAATGAATATTTTTTGTTGGGAAAAAAATCACATGTAAAGCAACTGAATAATTTAAAACTGTGTAGATAATGTAAATATTTCATTAATCTTTAAGAGTGGGAAACTTCCTTCCGTCTGTCGGTTATATACAGTGTATGTCAACATCAAACGACCATGAGTTTGACAGTCATGCTGCTGTGAGTGGAACATATGTGCAACGTATGTGAGTGGAACGTATGTGAATGATTCACAAGGGGAGTTTACGTTTTGTATCTCTGGAGGGCAATAGTTTCATGGATTACTCTTCACCACAGAAGGTGTATCAAGAACTGCCCGATAAAAAACAAATGGTAATATAGTCTGTTCTCTTAGTATTCGCTGACAGAGATGAAGTCATCATACTAAGAAAAAAAATGTCTAAAGACTTAAACAGATGAAAGTACTGCACAGACGAAAAGACATGAACTTAGAGAGCAAACAGATAACCTTGCAGAAGTAAGTTTAAACAGTGAAAAAGAGTGCTATGGAATTTCTTGACAATGATGTCAATACATGTGTGTCCAGTATTTTTTAAAAATTTTTATTATTATTTTTTTTTTTTTTGGCTGTTGTAGTATTGGATAGTGCTGCTGCCTTTTCGGTGAAAAATGAGGAGAGAAATGAATTATTGGTTGACAGTGGGTGTGACAAAAAGAAGTATGTGAGAATGTTTAAAACGGTCTCAAAGGGTCAAAAGAAAAGAAAAAGGAAAGAACACGGAGCAGCTTCTGTTACTTGAATAAATAGATCAATAAATGAATAAAAGGAGTATACAAGTACGAGATGAAAATAAGTGATTTTATGAAAAACAACATGATGTGTTAAAAGTGTCATTTAATGACTCTTTAACAACCA
>JADBJO010000291.1:472500-477500 GCA_016801955.1 Conus betulinus
TCATTGTACTGCGATTTGTCTTTATTGATCATTGTACTGTGATTTGTCTTTATTGATCATTGTACTGTGATTTGTCTTTATTGATCATTGTACTGTGACTTATCTTTATTGATCATTGTACTATGACTTGTCTTTAGTGATCATCGTACTATGACTTGTCTTTAGTGATCATTGTAGAATGACTTGTCTTTAGTGATCATTGTACTATGACTTGTCTTTACGGATCATTGTACTATGGCTTGTCTTTAGTGATCATTGTACTACGACTTGTCTTTTTTGTGACTATTGTACTATATATGACTTGTCTTTATTAACCATTGTACTATGACTTGTCTTTACTGATCATTGTACTGCGACTAGTCCTTAACTTGTCCTTAATGATGTTTGTAATGCAAATTTTAAAAGAGATTAAAAGCAAATCCGCCAGGTAACAGAGACAAAGAAATCACATGACAAAACAGAAAGCGTTTCGACTGCTTAAGTCCTCTTTGCATGCTTTGTAATGCGACTTTTTTTTTTTTATTATCGATCATTGTACTGCTATTTGTCTTCATTGATTATTGTACTTGGGCTTGTCTTTATTCATCATTGTATTCGACTTCTCTCTATCGATGATTTTTACTGCGCGACTTGACTTTACTGATTATTGAACTGCAGCTTGATTTTATTGATCATTATACTGCGGCTTGACTTTATTGATCATTATACTGCAGCTTTTTATTTTTTATTGATCTTTGTAAAGCAACTTCTCTTTTTTGATCATTGTAATGCGACTTGACGTTATTGATCATTGCAATGTGACTTGACGTTATTGATCATTGTAATGCGACTTGACGTTATTGATCGTTGTAATGCGACTTGACTTTATTGATCATTGTAATGCGACTACTCGTTCTTGACCATTATAATGCGACTTCTCGTTATTGATCATTTTTACTGAGACTTCTCTTTATCATGACATTTTTTTTCAACACATTTCCATATCCTGTAACATACAGTTCGCTTGTGCTCGGCCGAGACACATAGTGACACATATCTGAATTTCAAGTTCACGGACTCGCCATTGAGACTATGGTATGTGCACCTGTAGGCTCATCAACCTGTGATCTACGAAACAGCTCACGACTCCTTGGATGTAGAGGGCCAGAGAGCCTGAAAGGCGATGGTGGGAGCAGCTGGAAGAGATCCACTTGGATCCAAAAAGGGACAAAAAATAAACTCTGTAAGGCTTGGACATATTTTTTTGAAAATGTCGGAAATTTTTTCTTCCAGCTGAAAACGAGTGATCAGCGGCAATTAGTTGAAGACATTGGCCACAAGACGTCTTGGTCTTAAGGCGCTCAGACAACTTGAAAGCGCCGATTGGAAGATAAAAAAAAAACAAGAAGGCAATGACGGAAAGGGCATCCACGAGTCCCCAGGATGCAGGCGGCTCGGCCCTCTTCTGTGAGGACTTTTTGATGTGGTCACACGCCACAGTTAGTATTTCGCACCTGATTACTACGTCATCCAGGTGAGCGTTTCGAGGCGTAGCATAGATTTCAGCCAGAATTTGATGTTAAACTATAGCAGATCCAACGCACAAGCCCTCGCCAGTTATTTCACTTGTTTTTAGGGATCTGTACCGTGACATCATTCACAGAGTAGAACTACATGAGCTACCCCCACACCTGACGTCCCATGTCACTCACCCGTGAACCTGTCTTCGTGCCGGGTGGTCTCCCCAAAACTGTTCCGTTCCTTTCATTTAATCTGTCCGCTTAGAACGACCTGACATGCACATTCACGGAGACATGAAGAAATAGGAGAAGGAGAATCAACTTTCAGACACGGTACAGATTCTCAAAACAGCGTGAGTTTGCCATTCTATAAATACTTGACTCTTTAAACAAGGCCTTGTTGCATTCATTTGGGTGTGCAGCCTGTCCACCTCTCCTCAGACTCTCTACCTGCTGCCACCATCTTTACACCTGCTTAGGCTGGAATTGTTTTGGATTTAGCAAGCTCTTTGTCAGAAAATTCGAGTATTTCTCCAACACTGTAAATTTGAAAACCAGAGCCGTAAAGAATTATACGTCTGCTTACTACTTGAGAGCGTAAATCTAAATCAACCTCCAGCCACAAATTGATTTTCATCATAGGAGAACTCTTACATGGCAACTTGGCACAAACCTAACGGTTCCCAAATCATATCAAACTTTCTTTCTTTTTTCTTTTTTTCAGTTGCCATGTGAGGTCACAAAATTCGGAAATCTAAACAAATTTTTGAAGTATTTTAAGGATTCACCGAATAACGTCGACAAACAAATTACAAGACAGAACACGACGCGTTTCGACCTCGTAAGTTTTCTTCAAGCAAGATACACAACACTCAGGACAATGAAAATGAACGAGCAATCACTTATCTTCAATTTCGGCGCATCCCCCCCCCCCCCCCCCCCCTCCCCTTAAGTTACTGGCAGCTTGCCGATCCGGAATCTCTGACTAGAAAGTTATGTGGGCATTCTCGTGAATGCTTGACTTGACGTTCATGATGTTGAAAGTAACATTTTGTTCATGCACGAACGAGCACAAAGAATCGTTGTTCTCGGCCGTGTTATTGTCTATCAAAGTGTCTGTCTCTGTCTGTCTGTCTGTCTGTCTGTCTGTCTGTATTGCAGACTGGCTGGCTGACTAGCTGGCTTTATCACACGGCGTTTATATCTACCCGTACGTCCGTCCGTCTGTTTGTCTGTCTGTCTGTCTCTGTCTCTCGCTCACTCTCTTTGTCTCCGTCCGTCTCTGTCTGTCTGTCTGTCTGTCTGTCTGTCTGTCTGTCTCTCTCTCTCTCTCTCTCTCTCTCTTCGTTTATTGTATTACATTTCTGTGAACATGATGTATGTGAGGTGATGTGGTTGTGCGCGATAGTAATGGGTCCTTGCTAACTTTGCGGAAACACGCTTTAATTAATTCATCATTGAAAAAAAAATTCAAAAGGTTCGACAATTGATAATACATTCAGTGTTCAAATTCCGTACCATCTATGGGGTGAGTTTGCGTATTGTGTACTACAGAATGCGTGATCTAGTATTACAGGTCTTTGCAAACATAGGAATAGTGATAACTATGATGATGATGATGATGATGATGATGATGATGATGATGATGATGATGATGGTGGTGGTGGTGGTGATAGTAGTAGTAACATTAATAATGGTTATAATAATAACAATATAAATCATCATCGTCATTAACGTTGATGATAATGAAAAGAAGAGTAAGAGGAAGAAAAAAAAGAAAAGAAAAAAAGAAAAGAAAGAAATCGAACGACTTGTGGGTGGTGCACACACACACACACACACAGACACACACACAGACAGACAGACAGAGACACACACACACACACACACACACACACACACACACACACACACACACACACACACACACACACACACACACACACACACACACACACACACGCTTCACATTCATTGGTACTGCTGAACGCGCAGGGAAGTCCTGTCCTGATTTCTTTCTTTACAGCTGTTAATAGGTTTTTTCCTTTGAAGTCAGCAGGCGTGCGCTCATCGTCATTATTCTGGTGACAAGACCCAAAGGACAAAATAAAAAATCTCACTTCCAAGAGGGAAAGCACGAAATAAGGATCAACGCGGGCGAAAAACAAAGAAAGAATGAATGAAAGAAAGAAAAAAAAAAGAGCAGCTCGAGAATGGATCTATGCGGGAGACAAACAGAAAGAAAGACAGAAAGAAAGAAAGAAAGAAAGAAAGAAAGAAGGAAAGAAAAAAAAAAAAAGCTTCAGAATAAGAATGCCCAGCGGATCCTCCCGGCCAATCAAATGAAGGTACCATTTTTGACGCATTAGAGCAAAAAACAGTGACTTGACATAATTTCAAAAGACATCCTTTTTGACCTCCGCCCATTGCTAATGGTAATGTTGATTATAGCCCAGCCGACCGCAAAAGGCCATATCCGGGCTGTCTCCGCATTGAAGTCAGCTCAGCTCACAAGTCATTTAAAGAAACGAATGAAAAAGAAATGAAAAATTGCCACCTTCTTCACACAACACTTTAAAACACTGTTCTAAAAACTCATCGGAAATTTTGTCAGAAATGTTTTCTTCTGTAAAACCTTCGCCCATTAAGACAACACATACTTTTTGTGTTTAGAAAAATCATGTGGATTTTAAATGGAGAGAAGCTGAACCATAAACTTATATCGTTTTACATCTCTCTCTCTCTCTCTCTCTCTCTCTCTCTCTCTCTCTCTCTCTCTCTCTCTCTCTCTCTCTCTCTCTCTCTCTCTGTATGTGTGTTTAATTCTCCGTCTCTTCCATTTATGAGTGCTAATACATCAATCGGACCACGTGATTCGTCCAGGTTTGAAAACATCATTTTCGAGACCAAGGTGCGCACATAGCTGGAGAGTTTCGACCAGGAAACGTGTGATACTGACATCTAGTGTTGGGTCCGTTGCGGGGGACGGTCCAGTAAACGGGAGAATGCCCACAGTTTGTTGGTACCAATCGTAAGGAAGTGTGCAGTAAACAGGAGGGTGCCCACAGTTTGTTGGTACCAATCGTAAGGAAGTGTCCAGTAAACAGGAGGGTGCCCACAGTTTGTTGGTACCAATCGTAAGGAAGTGTGCAGTAAACAGGAGGGTGCCCACAGTTTGTGCCAATCGTAAGGAAGTGTACAGTGAATACGAGAATGCCCATAGTTTGTTTCTACCAATCGTAAGGAAGTGTACAAATTCGGCTAAATACCGTTGTCCAACATACATCGATGTTTCTTTTTGTCTATCTACCTGTCTGTCTAACTGTTTGTCTGTCTGTCTGTCTGTCTGTCTGTCTGTCTATCTATCTATCTATCTATCTATCTATCTATCTATCTATCTGTCTGTCTGTCTGTCTGTCTGTCTGTCTGTCTGTCTATCTATCTAACTATCTATCTATCTATCCATCTATCTATTAGTCTGTCTGTCTGTCTGTTTATCTA
>JADBJO010000291.1:487500-490000 GCA_016801955.1 Conus betulinus
TTGATGCAGTTGCGGGTTAAACGGCGGATCCTTGATGCAGGTGCGGATTAATGGGCGGATCCGTGATGCAGGTGCGCGTTAAAGGATGGATCCTTGGTGCGGGTGCGGATTGAAGGGCGGATCCATGGTGCAGGTGCGGGTTAAAGGGCGGATCCTTGGTGCAGGTGCGCATTAAAGGGCGGATCCTTGGTGCAGGTGCGGATGAAAGGGCGGATCCATGGTGTTGGGGCGGATTAAAGGGTGGATCCATAGGTGCAGGTGCGGATTAAAGGGCGGATCCAGGATCCGTTGGTCATTGGCGGAGGTCTGTGCTCTGACGAGTGTGGCATGAACTGACTTGGAATGAATCACGTGACTGCTCATTCCTCTTTGTCACTAGAAATCAGTGCACCGTGACCTGCATTGCGGTGCAATCTTTTAATGGGGCCTGAAATGTTTTTTTTTTTTTCCTTTTAAAATCTGTTTCCTTTTCCATTTTTCTGTGTGTAATTGAATTTCTCACGTTTAACAAGTTCCACCATCCACGCTCCCCTTTCTGTCTGTTTGTCTCTCTCTGTCTATATGCCTGTCTATTTCTCTGTCGTTGTTTTTTTTTTCTGTCTTGACATATCTGTAGCCTTCTATACCTATAACATGCAGGCATGACCTGCAAATCATAACATATACTACTGTGCCGCTTCATGTATGTTGTTGTTTCGTCACCATGTACAAGAGAGTTTGTTTCATGCATAAATGCAATGCAGTATCAACAGTGTGGTGAAAGCGTCAGTTAGTTTTTCTTTTTTATTTTTTCTTCTCTCTTTTTTTCCGTGCAAAAACATTATTACAAAGAAGAGAAAATGTTTAACAAATCTTTTAGATGAGGCCATTTGTTAGATATTAGAGCGTTTGCCCGCCGATTTGACAGTCGTGCGCTTGAACCTCTCGTGGGGTCGGATTGTTTATGGCTTGAAAACCTCTCTCTGTTCACCCGGCAGTCGACGCGTACCTGAGTTGGATTAGAAAGGATTAAGGCGGCCTCTTCATGCCCTGCTCTCCTGGTGACGATTTCTATCTCCAGCTGTCTGCCCTTTGTGGAGTTCGTGTCGATGTCCGGGTCAGAGACTTGGCGAGTCACCACCAACGCCTCCACGAAAATGCAGACCTTCATCAATAAATGTCTCCGGCAGATCCTCCACTTTGCGATGGTTCGACAGAGTGCCAAAACGCCGACCTGTGGGCGAGGGCAAACCAACAGCCAATGGACGTCCAGGTCAGGAAGGGAAAGTGGCGGGATGGGGTCGGCCACACACAGCGGAAGGAGCCCTCTAACATCACCAGGTAGGCACTCGAGTGGAACCCGCAGGGCAAGAGGAAGCGAGGGCGCCCAAAGCAGACCTGGAGGAGGAGCTTGCTAAACGAGCTGAGAGCCTCCAGCCTGACTGGGGGGGGGGGGGGGGGGGGGGGGGGGGGGGGGGGGAGATCAAGACCTGTGCCAGGGACAGACGGAGGTGGAAGGTTGCTGTCGAGGCCCAGTGTTTCTCAAGGAGCGAAGAGGATTAGATCAGCCAGTAAGTCAAGTCGATGTCGCTCTAGCATTGGCGGCAAATTTATGGGGACTGTTGCTGGACGGACGTGGTGGTGCCCTTCCGAGACTGGACGCTCGCTCATGCGCTTCTCCGCGCCTAATCAATTATTGTCGTCAGTAGGGAGCTTAGGGGGTGGTGGTGTCTCGGGTGGTCTCGTGACGACTTAACTTTTACATTGTCCCTTAAGATTGCCGGGGGGGGGGGGGGGGGGGGGGGGGGGGGGGGGGGGGGGGGGGCGGGGGGGCGAGGCTGTGAGGGGGATGATCCAGGCTGTGGCTGTGGACGGAGGAGCTGGAATGAGAGGCATGGGGAGTCGGGCCACTGGGGTGGAGGAGGAGAGGAGACAGCACGAACACGAAGAAAAAGAAAGAAAGGAGGGAAAGAAAGAAAGAAAGAAAGGAAGAAAGAACAGACAGACAGACAGACAGAAAGACAGACAGAAGAAAGAAAGAAAGACAGACAGACAGAAAGTCAGAAAGAAAGACAGACAGACAGACAAAAACAAAGAAAAAAAAAAACGAACAAAACACGGTTAAGGCGGCAGAAAGAGAGATGTGGGCCTCACCTGACGTACTACCAAGCCTAAACCATGATGAGCCTCTACCAGTGCTGCCTTAAAGGCCAACAGACGGTGGAATTAGCTCTCTGTCTCTCTCCCTTCCTTACACACACACACACACACCACACACACACACACACACACACACACATACACACACACTTGCACGCACACACTCACGCAAATACACACTTACTCGCACACACACACGCGCGCGCGCATACACACATACATACTATCTCTCTGACACACACACACACATACTCATATCTCTCTCTCTCTCTCTCTCTCTCTCTCTCTCTCTCTCTCTCTCTCACACACACACACACACACACACCACTTTCTCCCCCCCCCCCCCCCGTTCCTCCAGCCC
>JADBJO010000291.1:500000-502500 GCA_016801955.1 Conus betulinus
CAACATGTCAACCAACACACTTATACCTTCACCAACCAACATGTCATCCAACACACTTACTTTCACCAACCAACATGTCAACCAACACACTTATACCTTCACCAACCAACATGTCATCCAACACACTTATACCTTCACCAACCAACACACCAACACACTTATACCTTCACCAGCAGTCCAACCACCTAACCTGCACTGGCTTTCCACCCTGTCAGCGTTACACACACACACACACACACACACACACACACACACACACACACACACACACACACACACACACACACACACACACACACACACACACACACACACACACACATACACACACACACACACCAACCCAACCCAACCCCCCCCCCCAACACACACACACACACACACACACACACACACACACGCACACGCACACACACACGCAGCGAAGAAACCCGAACCTTTGGGCCGAGCGTGTTGCCATAGGTAAGGCGACCCCTGGCGTCTGCTCTATTCGCTGTGACAAGTATGGCCGCCTAAGCTCTCACGTCAACGTGCAGTTTTAACACTTCGCCAGCGGAGAAGAAGGCACAGACGATGACAGTCATACCCGGCCCCGTGGGCCCAGTTTATGGGCCCCGGGGGGCTCTCCATGTCAGCCTCCATTTGGGACTCGCCAGCGATCCAGCCTTTTTTTTTTTCTTTTAACTATCTAGCTACTTAGCAAGCTACCTAACTTGCTTTACAAACTAACAGTTGGGTTCCACACTGGTCCCTGTGTATTGACTGCAAGGTTTTGTTGGGGTTCGCATGTTTACAAACTTAACGTGGAGGTCTGCTCAATCGTGAGCGCGCTTTCCTTTTCACGTGCAAACACGCACATACACACAGACATACGCGCACGCGCCGTAGACACGTACACATACTTTCACACGCAGGCACAAACAACACACACACACACACACACACACACACACCACACACACACACACACACACACACACACACACACACACACGCACGCGCACGCACGCACGCACGCACGCACGCACGCACGCACATATTTATCATAATCACTTAGTAAAAAAAGACTTACACCACACAAAACGACGACGACGACAAACAACAACACAAAACAGCAACACAGCAACAATGACAACAACAACAATGAACAAAGGCACACACATTTATACCGAGGAATTTTCAAGACATTCTTTTGACTTCTCTTATTACTCTTATAAATAAATACATGTAGATGCCAGCTTTCTCTACAACCAAGCAGCTCAGGTCTTCAGGTTAGGGTGATTGTACATTAGACGTGTTTTCATATCCCCGCTGGAGATTTTGTTCCAGAAGTCAACCACGAGTCTAAAGTACGATGCAATACCGTTGGTATGTGTGTCTCTTCTTTGTCGGAATAGCTCAGTGGTAGAGCGCTGGACTCGTGATCTTGGAGATCCTAGGGTTGCGGGTTCGAATCTCCGCCGGGCCGTTTCGGTACAGGGGGATTTTTCCCTCAGTGTTAACATTAGTTCTGACTCTTTATTTCCCATACAGACCTTCGAATGAGACTATAAACCGAGGGTCCGTGTGTGAACGCGCGCATAACATCCTGCACACACGTAAAATCCCATCACCAACGTTCGGAAGAGAAGGCCAGTTTGTGGGCCGTTGGTATGGATGACACGTTACACGTAGCATGCACCCTGCGTGAGAAATGGAAAGCATGGAGGAAGTAAGGAAATTGAGTGAACGATATCTAACTGGATGACACGGGAAACGACTGAATGAAGCGCCTGCTGGCAGCTCTTCAGTCGGCACCACCCAGGTAGGCAACCCGTTGTGTAGAGTGTGGATTGTAAAGCGCTTAGAGCTTGGTATCTCTTCGAGATAGGCGCTATGTAAGTCTTCATAATGATAATAATAGTAATAATAATAATGATAATAACTATAATGATAAATGATAATAACAGTTACAATAATAATGATGATAGTAAGATGTGCTGGTGGTTGAATGCCTACTGCAGATGAATCTTGCCATGGTGAGCAGGCTGGGGGCTCTTTTAGAACCAGTGGTATGCCTACCTTCTGGAATGTCTGTGCTAACAGTTTTCCGTTTTCTGGCACTCTTTTTCACTTTTAAGGGAAGGGAAGGGGGGGGGGGGGGGGGGGATGTGGTGGGGGGGGGGGGGGTAGCGGTGGTGGGTGAGGATGCTTTTGGGTGATCTTGTTTCCCGTCCTTCACTGTCTTCCTATCTGTCACTGTGGCCCATTTTTTTTTCCTCTGTTTATTCTGGTAGGCTTTTGGGGCCCCCCCCCCCCCCCCCCCCCCCCCCCCCCTTCTCTTATTACAATCGTTACATGATCGGTTTTCTTATCTTGATGTGAGACACAGACCCTTCACGGCAGATTCAATGAAAAGCTTGTTCAGAAATGTTCCACCTGATGCGATCTTTGAATTCTTGAAAGAGATTGACATTTTTCATCGGATCTGAGATTTTATTGTGGAAAGATTTTTTAACCA
>JADBJO010000291.1:522500-527500 GCA_016801955.1 Conus betulinus
ACAACGCTAAGGCTTATAACTTACTACTCTGCAACGCTAAGGCTTATAACTTACGACTCTACAACGCTAAGGCTTATAACTTACAACTGTACAACGCTAAGGCTTATAACTTACGACTCTACAACGCTAAGGCTTATAACTTACGACTCTACAACGCTAAGGCTTATAACTTACGACTCTACAACGCTAAGGCTTATAACTTACGACTCTACAACGCTAAGGCTCATAACTTACGACTCTACAACGCTAAGGCTCATAACTTACGACTCTACAACGCTAAGGCTCATAACGGAAGACTCTACAACGCTAAGGCTCATAACGGAAGACTCTACAACGCTAAGGCTCATAACTCAAGACTCTACAACGCTAAGGCCCATAACGCAAGACTCTACAACTCTAAGGCCCATAACGCAAGACTCTACAACTCTAAGGCCCATAACGCAAGACTCTACAATGCTAAGGCTCATAACGTAAGACTCTACAATGCCACGGCTCATAACGCAAGACTATTCAATGCTAAGGCTCATAACGCAAGACTATACAATGCTAAGGCTCATAACTTAAGACTCTACAGTGGTAAGGTTCATAACATGACTCTACCGTTCTAAGGCTCATTTCACACGATTCTGCAATGCTGTAGCCCGTATCACACGATTCTTCAATGCTACAGCCCATATCAGGCGATTCTGTAATGCTAAGGCCCATGCCACACGACTTTACACTGCTAAGGCCCATTTCACACGATTCTGTAATGCTAAGGCCCGTATCACACGACTCTCCAACGCTAAGGCCATATCACTCGACTTTACAATGCTACGGACCATATCGCACGACTCTGCAATGCTAAGGCCCATATCGCACGACTCTGCAATGCTAAGGCCCATATCGCACGACTCTGCAATGCTAAGGCCCATATCGCACGACTCTCTGCAATGCTAAGGCCCATATCACACGACTCTGCAATGCTAAGGCCCATATCGCACGACTCTGCAATGCAAAAGCCCATATCACACGACTCCACAGTGCTAAAGCCCACACCGGACGAGGCCGTAATGCTAAAGGCCCATATCACCCGACGACTCCACAATGCTAAGGCCCACACCAGACGACTGCAGAATGCTAAGGCCCACACCACCAGACGACTCCACAATGCTAAAGTCACCACCAGACGACTCCACAATACTAAGCCCACACCACACGACTCCACAAGGCTAAGGTACACATCACCCCGACTCTGCAATGCTAAGGCCCACACCAGACGACTCTGCAATGCTAAGGCCCACACCAGACGACTCCGCAATGCTAAGGCCCCATCATACGACTCTCCAGAATGCTAAAGGCTCATCTCACACGATTCTGCAATGCTAAGGCCCATGCCAGACGACGCCACAATGCTAAAGCTCATCTCACACGATTCTGCAATGCTAAGGCCCATGCCAGACGACTCCACAATGCTAAAGCTCATCTCACACGATTCTGCAATGCTAAGGCCCATGCCGGACGACTCCACAATGCTAAAGCCCATCTCACACGATTCTGCAATGCTAAGACCCATACCAGACGACTCTGCAATGCTGAGACCTTTGCCAGATGACTTCAGAATAAAAGGCCCATATCCTATGCCAGATGACTTTAGAATAAAAGGCCTGTATATCCTATGCCACATGACTTTAGAATAAAAGGCCCATATCCTATGCCACATGACTTTAGAATAAAACGGCCCCTATCACACGATTTTCTGCCATTGCTCGGCCTTATCATACTACTCTACAATGCAATGACCCACATCGCACGACTCCACGGAGTTACGGCCCTTGTCAATGATTCCAAAATTCTAGGGACGATGGTACACTACTTTGCCGTGCTAACACATCTCTTCAGTGCTATGGTTCAAGTCACACGACGCTATAACGCCATGTCAGACCAGTCGACTAATCTAACGGCCAATTCACACGACTCTTTGATGCTAAGGCGCGCGATTCAGTAATGCTCAGGACAATATCAATCGACTGTGGAAGCTAAAGTCCTTATCATACGAATTCACCACGTTAAAGACCCACGTCACACGATCCTGGAATACTAAGACCGTGTCGTACAGCTCCTGTGCTAAGAGTCAGTTCACACTGCTGTATGACATCACACCACTCTGTCGCACTCAGGCCCATATTACTCGACTGTGCTATGGTAGGCCTATTTCACACGGATATGCAATGCTAAAACCCATTTCGCACGACTCTGCGGTGCTAAGGCCCATTTCACACGACTGTACAGTGCTAAGGCTCATTTCTTACGACCCTGCAATGCTAAGGGTCATTTCACACGACTCTGCAGTGCTAAGGCCCATTTCACACGACTCTGCAGTGCTAAGGCCCATTTCACACGACTCTGCAGTGCTAGGCTCATTTCTTACGACCGTGCAATGCTAAGGGTCATTTCAAACGACTCTGCAGTGCTAAGGCCCATTTCACACGACTCTGCAGTGCTAAGGCCCATTTCACACGACTCTGCAGTGCTAAGGCTCATTTCTTACGACCCAATGCTAAGGGTCATTTCAAACGACTCTGCAGTGCTAAGGCCCATTTCACACGATTCTGCAGTGCTAATGCCCATTCCCACACGACTCTGCACCACTAAGGCCCATATCACATGACTCTCTTAAGTGCTTAGGCCCATATTATAAGACCCTGCAAGACTAAGGCCCATATCAAACGAATGCAATGCTATGGTTCACATCATCGATTATGTAATGCAAAAAATATGTCATTCCACTCTGTGGTGTTTAAGCGCTATGCCATGCGACTGTTTGATAATACTAAAGTTTTTTTTTTTCTTTTTCCACACGACTCCGCAATGATAATGCCTATGTCACACGATTCTAACAAGAAGGCTTACGCCACACGACTGTGCGATGTTCAGGCCAATTTACATGACTGTGGAGCAGGACTCTGCATTACCACAGCCTATGTCACACGACACTGTTTTGGGATCTAAATACTCTCTAAAGTGGCGCAACACCAGGGGGCAGAGAGGAGACCGGCCACACACCACAATTAAGATTTTGCTCTGAATCACTATGTAATCCATGTAAGCGTTTTGAGGCCTAGGATAAGTTCAAGCCAGCATTTGATATTATACCAATAACTGATCAAAAGAACAACCCGTTAACAATCATCCCCCCACTCCCACCCACCCGCCCACCCTTTTTTTTTTTATTCCCATCGATGAAATCATTCACAGTCTTCAAATACATGACCTTTCCTTAGGTGACGTCACACTTCAGGCCTTCTTACTCACCCGTGACCCTATCTTTGTGCTAGGGGGTCCCCCCCAATAGTCCCATTCATTCATTGTAATCTGTCGTCTTGGAACCATCTGGCATGTACCTTGATGGCCATATGAAAGAAAAGTCAGTAAATCAACTTTCAGACACCAGAAAAATTGATTGTTTGTGGTATCCACATCTCTCAGTGATGAAATGGTCAAAGAGAAAAAAAAATGGTCTCTAAAACAAGGGGTAAAAATCGTGTCGAGTAAGGATTCAGTTTGTCTGGAAAGGTCTAAACACGCGCATGATTTCAGTTCGTCTGGAAAGGTCTAAACACTCATGATTTCAGTTCGTCTGGAGAGGTCTAAACAGGCATTTCAGTTCGTCTGGAAACGTCTAAACAGGCTTGATTTCAGTTTGTCTGGAAAGGTCTATACAGGCATGATTTAATTTCGTCTGGAAAGGTCTACACAGGCATGATTTTAGTTTGTCTGGAAAGGTCTGGAAAGGTCTAAAAGGCATGATTTAATTTCGTCTGGAAAGGTCTAAAAGGCATGATTTCAGTTCGTCTGGAAAGGTCTAAAAGGCATGATTTCAGTCTGTCTGGTAAGGTCTAAACGGGCATGATTTCAGTTCGTCTGGAAAGGTCTAAAAGGCATGATTTCAGTCTGTCTGGTAAGGTCTAAACGGGCATGATTTCAGTTCGTCTGGAAAGGTCTAAAAGGCATGATTTCAGTTTGTCTGGTAAGGTCTAAACGGGCATGATTTCAGTTCGTCTGGAAAGGTCTAAAAGGCATGATTTCAGTTTGTCTGGTAAGGTCTAAACGGGCATGATTTCAGTTCGTCTGGAAAGGTCTAAAAGGCATGATTTCAGTTCGTCTGGAAAGGTCTAAAAGGCATGATTTCAGTTTTTGTCTGGTAAGGTCTAAACGGGCATGATTTCAGTTTGTCTGGAAAGGTCTAAACAGGCATGATTTAATTTCGTCTGGAAAGGTCTAAAAGGCATGATTTCAGTTCGTCTGGAAAGGTCTAAAAGGCATGATTTCAGTTTGTCTGGTAAGGTCTAAACACGCATGATTCCGAATGGGACCGTTTTCGGCGTGTTGCTTTTTATGCATTTTTTTTTTCTTCGCAAAAAGTTTCTTTTTAACACTGAACTCCTCACAGCAATACATCATTTTACATACATTATAAAAATACATATAAAACTGTTAGTTTACATGAGACTGACAAAACAAACAACTAAACCAAAAAACAAAACAAAACAAAACAAAACAAAACAGATTAGCACAGTTTTGTGTTATGTTTTCTACACGGCGTGTGTTCTTTGCGAAAAAATCCAAGGAACACTAAATGAAATTTATATTTGGTGAATGACTGTGTGATTTATCCCGAAGTATCATCACCCACATTAATAAGACTTCAATGAAAAGGACAATCTTCCACTCCGTATGTGTGTGTGTGTGTGTGTGTGTGTGTGTGTGTGTGTGTGTGTGTGTGTGTGTGTGTGTGTTCTTGTTCTTCGTTTTTTTTTTCTTCTGCGTACGTATGCTGATACTCCTGCGGACACTCCCTGTATAGACAGGCAAAGATTAATCCCATCTACCCAACAAAGGGGAGTGGAGTTTTGTGTGTGTGACCTTTTTTTTTTTTTATCCCGCCATTAAGGCAGCCGTACTCCAACTTCAGGGAAGGTGCACTATGTGTAACGTGCCATCCATACCAACGGCCAAAC
>JADBJO010000291.1:532500-540000 GCA_016801955.1 Conus betulinus
CATATAGTTATATGAATATGTATAAATACAAAGAGAGAGAGAGAGAGAGAGAGAGAGAGAGAGAGAGAGAGAGAGAGAGAGAGAACAAAGACAAATCGTTCATATAACCTAGCTTATTGCCATTAAAAATGCACTTGGCCTTCAGTGCATGCAAGAGAAGTGTTGTCTGTAAGAGTTACATCCTGGAAATTTTGTTATTATCATTTGATTTCTTCGCCTCTTCGTCCCAAGGGAGCATAAGCCATCTCAGACAGCTGGCCAGCGAACACCATTCCGGTGTAGCTTTCCATACTGACACCACGCCTGAAATTACTCCTCGGCGCATGAAAATGGTCGCGTGCCCGCACTCACTCTTCGGGAAGTAAAATCGGACCGATCTGCCCATTTGTTCCAAACGCCCCCCTCTCCCCCCACCCCCTGGTTCGTAGGGCGGGTAAGGTTGGGCATGTGCCTATATTCACTCTATGGGCTGTTTCTGGATTATGCCCTCAGAGATATTTGCCAGAGAGTGGTTCTGGAAAAGGGCGGGGTTGGGGGTACTTCTGGCTCAGGTCCAGAATCCACACCCCACCCACCCCAAATCTTCCTCCTCCCCCCCGCCTCCTCCCTCAAATTCAGGTGTCACAGGCTCTGATTGATTACATGTAGGCGCTCCGGCCACTTTGAACATTTAAAAAAAAAATGAGGGGAGTGATGGAACAAAGGTGGGAAGTTAATCTTGCTTGATTTTTTTTCCCCCGGGGGCTGGGTTTGGGCACGGGGTAACTGCGGAACATTACAGCGAGCTGTTTCTTCCAGCCAGGGTGCTTCTCTTCAGCTCTGTCTCAGTCTCTTCTGCTGTTTCTATGTCATACCTGCTTCCTTCTGTCCGCTGCCCCCCATCCTCTTCCATCCCTCCCCTCCACCTTTCCCCCCCCCTCCCCCCCCCCCCCCCCCCCCCCCCCCCCCCCCCCCCCCCCCCCCCCCCCCCCCACTGCCCATGGGCGATCTTTGTCAGAGCCTGACGGGCAGTGTTCAGTTCTTAGGTGCTCCAGTGCAGTGAGTCATGTTCACATCATCATTCGCTGTCTTCTCCAGGTTGTACGGTTACCCCCCAGCTTGTCGCCAAGCTCCGCTCCCTGTAGCTAGGTTTGGCGTCGTGGTAGGTCCTGGACTGGCAGTGCTGAAGTGTGTGTGTGTTCAGGTGGGGCTGGATGCCCACAGGGGCATTCACTCTGTGTGCCAGATGTGGAATCAGCAAAGGTGGCTCTGCAGTCGGCAGTAGCAACCAGTCCTCGGTCGAAAAAGGGTTGTCTGCTCATATCTTTATAGTTGGTGAATTCGGTCCACACCGATGCTGATACCGAGGATATTTTTACCCACTGATACTGGTTCTAGGTGATGGTTTTCGCCTCACTGTACGATACTGGATAGATGATCTACTTCCGCTGGCTACCGGCTTTGGAAAAGGCGTCAGCTTTCTTATTCCTGTCTATCCCACATTGAGACGGCAACCACTGGAGAACGACTGTGGAAGCTGCAGAACAGACTGCTGAGGGCCTTTCTGATCTGATGCAGTTGCTGTTGGTCTGGTCATCACAGGCATCACAGGGAAGGGGGTGGGTCTGGATGCTGGTCGCCCCAGGGTGTGTCCTTCCAGCCCCATTTCCTCTTCCGGATCCGTGTGGGAACTGGTTTCTGGTGAGAACAACAAACAGCTCAGCTTAAGCAACGCGTCTCAGCTGTTTTGTCTTTTTCGGGCAGGACAACACTACAACTTCAAAGTTTGTTGTCTTCGTTAGACGGCCCGGTGTTTCAACATTTATTTTCAAGTTTTAACTTCCGCCTGCAGTCATCATACTTCGAACCTACTTTTATTCAAACTGACCGTTTACTTTTTTTTTTATAACCATTGTTCTGTGTATCCAAGTAATCTATCTTTCAATCTTTTTTGATCGTCATGCGAAGTCACAAACATCTTTGCTTTATTTTGATGATTCATTACTTCATTAACATTTCTGTGTATCATTTTTTTTCTTCTTTTTCATTGTCTGTCCTTGGCTGGTCGCCCTTTGCGAGTCCACTGGACTGTGATGATCTCCCCAAAATAATGAGAACACCAGAAAATCATAGGTGGTGTCGTGTGTTAGTTACCATGGGCGGAGCGTCACGGCTGCAACCCGCCGTGTCCACTGCGCAGTATCTGGCAGGAGACGAAAGGCGACTCTAAATGGGCATAAAACCAATGGTTCTGTTCACAGTGCAAAACTCAACAGTCCCCATCGCTGGCTGTCAGTTAGGGCTTTTAACACTTACACTTTAATGTCTTCTTTTTCATCCGGTCTCTCCTCCCACTCTGCCCTTTCCCCCTCTCCTTGTGAAAGTCTTGCTAAGTCATTTTCACAATGACTGAGGACTTACTTTTCTGCCCATTGTTCAGTCATCTTCTTCGGGTTTTTCCCTGATCCTGAAGGAAAATGACCTGTAGGTCGAGGTTCGTTACTCACCTTTTTGTGGCGTTAATTTGCCGGCTCGGTATTTCAACAGATAGTTTCATGTTTTAGCTTCTGCCTACTGTTACTACACTTTCAAACAATAGAAGGAAGTCTCCACTGAGACAGTAAAGTTCCCCCTTCTCTCTCTCTCTCTCTCTCTCTCTCTCTCTCTCTCTCTCTCTCTCTCTCTCTCGCTCACACACACACACACACACACACACACACACACACACACACACACACACACACACACAGAGAGAGAGAGAGAGAGAGAGAGAGAGAGAGAGAGAGAGAGAGAGAGAGAGAGAGCATGGATGTACACAAGTAGCTAGGTTATATTTGGAAGTTGAAGGGGGAAAAGGCAATAACACTTTTCAAACGGATGGTTCTTTGGAGAAGTTTTGCAAGTGTATGAGCGGGTCTAAAATGTGTTCAATAAAACGGTAATTTCAGACAGTTGGAATCAGACAGATGGAAGGACGTTGACTGAAACATTTGGACAATTTCAAAGATGGGGAACACGACCATCGGAGCCAGAAGGAAAATGTCTAGAAAGGTTGTAGAAATGAAGAGTCTAGGGCAGCTTCGTCAAAGCCAAAACCCCTAATTCATGACATACAGCCTGAAGTGAATATGTGAAAAAAGAATCTGGACAGAACCTGTGTGGGAGTTTCAAACGAGGTATGCATGTTCATGTTTGGACAAGTGGATAATTAACTTCGCAACACGCCATTGAACTTCGGAGCAGATCCTTTGAGAGTGTAAACAAAGTAGTAATTGCCTCACTTCAGGAGAGGACAAGAGAGCAGGGAAGAGGTGGGGTTGTACATGCAGACAATAGATGCAGACATGGGGGTCTCTGAGCACTGGGTGATGCTGTCCTGTAGACACAGCAAATGTGCACTTCGAAAGAAAGGAACCGATCCAAATTGTCACCTATATTGCCAATTACAGTACAGTAGAATTACTGTTTACTTCGAAAGAAAGGAACCGATCCTGTCACCTATTGTACTTCGAAAGTAAATTACTGTTTAAGGACCGATCGAAAAAAGGTCATCCAAATTGTCACCTATTGCCAATTACAGTACAGTAGAACTACTGTGTAAGGACCTCCTGTGTACTTCGAAAGAAAAAATCGATCCAAAATGTCACCTTTACTGCCAATTACAGTACAGTAGTATTACTGTATAAGGACCTCCTGAAATCAGAAAAAGAGGAAAAAAAAGGATTCGAAAGAAACAAGCTTTACAGGGGAGGGAAACTCGACCTAGACGTACATGACAAAGGCAAAAATGTTCAGGAAAAAAAGGGTTTAGAGGTAGGAGGGGTTTGCTTGGAACTGAAAATGGCGCGGACGAAGACAAAGGTGTCCCTGAAAAAGCAAGTCTTTCCAGAGAAGCAGCTTTTTAACGTAAGTTAAGTTTAGGCCAGATGAACCAAGGAAAGAGCTGACTGGCACCGTGTTTGAGGGGCGAAGTCAATTTAATCCAGAGAGAAGGAGAACAACGTTCCAGAGAAAAAAGTCTCTACAGGGAAGGAGAGAAAGGCAAACATGTAAAAAAAATAAATAAATAAACAGGCGAATCTTTAAATGCAAAAAAAAATCATTATTTTAAGATGAATTCATCCTACATAAAGAGAAATGCTATGCTGGCGAGAAACACTCAAGCAGTATTTAAAGGCGGGTAATCTTCACTGGGAAGTAAGCATGGTCTTAACAGAAACATTTTTCACAAGGGAATATCAATCAGAAGGTAAATTTAGTCTTGACAAAGAAAAAAAAAAAATATGTTCCAGAAGAAAAGCAAACAACAAACAACCAACCAACCGACCTCCCCCCCCCCCCCCCCCCCCCCCCCCCCCCCCCAAAAAAAAAAAAAAAAAAAAAAAAACACTCTTTAAAGGGGGATCTTAAGTGGGACTCAAACTTAGTTTAGCTTATGCGGAAAATGCTCCAGAAAAAGTTTAAGGGAGGGAATTAAGACAAGCAAAGGAAATAGAGTCTAGACAAATACATATTCTGTAAAGATTCAAGAGCCTAAAAGGTCTTGAAAGAGACAGGGTCATTCTTCGGTGCTATTTGCAAGTGAGGGTTGACGAGATTTTTCACAGACCATGGAGGACCCTTAACAATTTTCAGGGTTTTTTTTTGGTTTTTTTTTTCTACATACGAAAGTGCAATTTGTAGATTGCCATTCAGTAGTCCGGAAGAGAACTTAACTGACCGTATGCGTACCGCCCGACCCCCTCCCGGAATGAATTACACTACACGTAACATATTTCCTGGAATGTGCGAAACACTGTTAATCAGTTCCTAGGGAAACTTTAAAGAGGCACCAGAGTTAGAGGACCAGAAAGTGGAGTACCCTCTCACAAAGCGACGCCACACACACGTACATACGCACGCACGCACGCAAGCACGCACCAGCGCGAGCGCGCACACGCACGCATGCACACACGCACGCGCGCGCGCGCGCGCGCATATATATATTTATATAGAATATATATATATATATATATATATATATATTCTATGCACAAAAAGAAACGTGTTTTTTTTTTTTTCGCTGAAAATATTAAGGAAATTTTGACAGAAACATGCCCCAGGGAACTCTGTTCAGTGTGAATAGTCAGACATAATGAAATAGACATAACAGTAGATTGTCTTATTTCTTCTGTGGTTGTAATAATTTTGAATGGTAAATGACGCATGAAATGACTGAAATAAAAATATGTGTATAATATATGTATATATATATATATATATATATATATATCTCCATATAGGTATATCTCACTGATGACAACCAAATGATATAAATCACCAACATTTGGCTTTCTTCCTCATTAAAAAAAAACCTAAGTATTGATCAGTACATTGCTCTTGGGCGTTATATGAAACGCATGGATTGTACAATACGGTGTGACTTTACCTCCAGAGGCAATATTTGTATAAGCCTACCCGAGATCAGGAATGCCGGTTCTTTCTTGGACCAATCAGAAAACGTTACTTCTAGTTGGAGCATGGGGAAAATTATGTCAGTACATAACTGGAAAATCCCTTTTTGGCCTCCAACCCTCATAGACATCGTTCATCTTATTTATGAGGAGGATGAAAGGGAGGGTAAAAAGGGGAAGAGCTGAATCCTTTGTTTCATCTCTGTCTCTTTCATTTCTCTGCAGTGACGTGATGTGTCGGGCTGTGCGGCTCGCTGCCGTCTGTAAACTGTCTCTCCATTGGTACACAAAGCAAGGACTTGCACCTGTGACTTGAACTACAGCTGATACCGCAGGTCTTCAGTCATCCAAAGTTTGTTGCTTTTTTTTTTTTTTTTTTTTTTGCAATGAAAACTTTCTAATGCAACTTTTTGATTGTTTGCTTATTTGTTTCTTTCTTTGGTTTAATTGTTTGTGTCAGAACATTACGACAGATTATTTTTAAATCTACGTTTTTATTTTGTTATTGTCATTTTGTCTGGGTTTATTACCTGGATTGTGCAATACATGATTTAAGCTTCCTCCACCCCCTCCTCCTCCCCCTTTTCCATCCACCTTTGGAAATTGAAAGCAAAACACGTAAGCAACACGTACCGTTAACTAGAATAATCTTCTCCCACGATATTTGAAAAGCTGCTTTTTTCCTTTAAGTTTTTGACAGTTTTTTATCTTTCACCCACGCCTCTCTTTCTTTCTTGGTCTGTCCGTCTGTCAGCGTACCGGAAATGACTGAACCAACCGAAAAGAAACTGGAGTTCAGCTGCAATGTAAGCCAAAAACGCAGTCGTTGAATTCTGGTGAGGATCTGACGGGCGGCTCCGGATCAAAAGCGGATTCAGGATCCGTTTGACCTTGGTGTGGGGCTTGGCTGTCGTGAGTGTTTGTTTGTTTTTTTACCCCAGCTCTTTCTTTCTTTTTGTTTTCAAAAAAAAATTTGGAATAAGTGCTTTTTATCTGTCTGTCTGTCCTGTCCATCCGTCCGTCCGTCTATCTACCTACGTACCTATCTATCTGTATACCGACCGATCGATCGATCGATCGACTAATCGATCTACCTACCAATCTATCTGTCTATCTGTCTGTCCATCCATCCATCCATTCATCCATCCATCCACCTAGCTCTTTTCATCTTTCAAGGCTACGAATCATCATCATCATCACCGTCGTCGTCGTCGTCGTCGTCATCATCATCATCATCATCATCATCATCATCATCATCATCATCATCATCATCGTTATCATCATCATCTTCTTCTTTTCTCTGTCTCGGTCTGTCTGTCTCTGTCTGTCTGTCTCTCTCTCTCTCTCTCTCTCTCTCTCTCTCTCTCTCTCTCTCTCTCTCTCTCTCTCTCTCTCTCTCGTGTGTGTGTCTATCATCTGTCTGTCTTTATAGATATAGACGCCTGCCTGTTCGTCTATCCATCAATCTATCAATCTCTCTCTATCTCTCTCTCGCTCTCTCTCTCTCTCTCTCTCTCTCTCTCTCTCTCTCTCTCTCTCTCTCTCTCTCTCTCTCTCTCTCCCTCTCTCTCTTTCTCTCCCTCCCCACCCGTCTGTCTGTCCGTCCGTCCGTCCGTCCGTCCGTCCGTCTGTCTGCCTGTCTGTATGTCTATCTGTCTATCTGACTATCCATCTGTTTATCCATCTATCTGTCGGCCCATCTATCTACCTGTCCACCCATCCATCCATCCACCTACCTCCCAACTACCTACTACCTACCTACCTACCAGCCTACCTTCCCAGCTACCTACCTACCTACCTACCTACCTACCTACCCAACTACCTACCTACCGACCTACCTACCTACCCACCTACTTACCTACCTACCTGTCTGTCTATCTGCCTCCTTGTGTGACTATCTTTCTGTCCGTCTCCCCACCTTTCCCCCCCCTCCCCCCCCAAATTCTCCTTCCCCATGGAGAGACGCCGGAGAGTCAGTCTGTCCCAAATCGTCCCCCCCCCCCCCCCCCCCCCCCCCCCCCCCCCCCCCCCCCCCCCCCGTCCACGGACACTGCCGTCCCCGTCCCAC
>JADBJO010000291.1:547500-550000 GCA_016801955.1 Conus betulinus
CCCCCCCCCTCATCCCCTTCCAAACCTTTCCCCCCACCCTCAGATTTGGACCCTCGTCCCCCTTTCCCCCAAATCCTTTCCCGAGCCTCAGTGTGTGTAAAGTGTGTGTTGGTGGTTAGAGTTAATGGTGTGTGTGTGCACGAGCACATGAATGTTTCGCTCGGTAATGCCTGTGTTTTGTGTATGGGAGAGTAATTCAAGAACGTGTGCGCAGATCTCTTGAGCGCTTTATGTCAGAAAACGTACTGGATACTTACGCCTGTAGTGTGTGTGTGTCCACCCTCATTTATTTTCAGTGCGAGATAAAGTATAATCAAGAGAAAAAAAAGAACAAAAAGGAGGGGAAAAAAACACTTTCGTGTTTGAATCTCATTTGTAACGCACTCACTCACGTAGAAATTACAAAAAAAAAAAAAAAAAAAAAAAAAAAAAAAAAAAAAAAAAAAAAAAAAAAGAAAAAAAAAAAAAAAAAAAAAAAAAAAAAAAAAAAAAAAAAAAAAAAAAAGAAAAAAAACGACGTTAAGTTTGCAGTTTGTAGTCGGTCTCAGCGCACTGTATGTTTGGCGGCTTTTCATAAAAAAAAAAAATAAAATAAAAAACCCGCACATTTCTCGCCGCACACTTCTGGAGGACCAACACACCCTTTAAGACTGTTACCTTATCCCGTTTACTGCACCAAAGGCCATTGACTCCCTCTCCCGCCGGACGTCTTTTTGTGCCCCCACAGCTGTAATCAGCTTCACCGGCAACACGAAACACTGTTGATGCCGTCATCATCGTCAGTGCCGTTTGCTATGCTCTACAGGACGAAAATGTAGGAAGGGGGAAAAAAAAAAAACTGACGGCCGTGGAGGATGGTTGGGAGGAGAAAGGGGGGGGGGGGGGGGGGGGGGGGGAGAAAGGTGGGTGCAAGGGAGGGAAGTACCCAGGGGGCCACAGGGGCCAGAAGAGGACTGCAGGCCAGCTGAAAAGGGAACCCGGTACAGGTTCAAAATCTCGGGGCAAAATTCCGTGAACCAAATCGTAGACCTGAACGTAAAAGATCGATCTGAAACAAACATCACTAGAGGTGGGTGGTATTGTGGACACAGAGAGAGAGAGAGAGAGAGAGAGAGAGAGGAGAGAGAGATGGGGAGAGAGAGAGAGAGAGAGAGAGAGAGAGAGAGAGAGAGAGAGAGAGAGAGAGAGAGAGAGAGAGAGAGAGAGAGAGAGAGAGAGTGAGAGAGAGAGAGAGAGAGAGAGAGAGAGAGAGAGAGAGAGACAGAGGGAGAGATAGAGAGAAAGAGGATGGGAGAATGAGAGGAAGAGAAAGAGAGAGACAGAGACACAGACAGACAGACAGACAGACAGACATTAAATTTGTTCTACAAGCAAATGCCATCAACCTATCCACTTGGTCTAGGAGCAAACTTGTCCCTAACAGCCACAGTCTCATAACACGTCACACGCACCATTCGCACAGCGCAGCCATCTTCATGAATTTGGAATAAACTCAAACAGCCATTGTCATTACATCTCACTTCGTGATGATCGTCTGAGAATGCCGCCGGACTGCGGTGTGGTTGATGATGTCTGTGTTTGGCCTTGCAGCAATTGCTCCGCTCATGGATCAGGCGCGCGTGGGGGAGGAGGGGGTGGGGGTATATAGTAGGAAGTGACGTTTCTTGATAAGTACACGTGTGAGTGAATGGGGTGGATGGGGAGGGAGGAGAGGGGAGGAGGGGGGGGGCGGGGGGCGGAGGGGGTGAATGACGGAACGGACAGGCGAAACAAACGGTTCAGATTTTAAGACGGGGGGGGGGGGGGGGGGGGGGGGGGGGACTTTGATGGTCCTCCTCCTCCCCCTCCCTCAGCCTATACCCCTTTCCTTTTTATTTTATTTTCTTTTTTTTTTCCTCCCATGAAAAGTTACACATTTTCGTTTTAACGTTCTCTTCTTCACCCCGGTTTTCTTGTCACCACCACTACCACCACCGCCACCACCCTTCCTTCCCCCGACTCCCTGTGCTGCTTTTCTTTCTTTCTTTTTTCTTTTCTTTTTTTTTCTTTTCTTTTCTTTCTGTAAATCTGTGCTTCGTCATTGTCTTAAATTAACACGGGAGGAGATGTTTACCTGGACTTGTTTTTCGCCCCGGTTGATTTTCTTCAGTATATAATATCTAGGTTAATCTCATCCTAAAATCTAATCCTGAATCGTGTGTGTGTGTGTGTGTGTGTGTGCGTGCGTGCATGCGTGTGTGTGCGCGCGCGCGCGCACGTGAAAGAGAGAGAGACAGAGAGAGAGCGGGCACGTGTGCACGAGTGTGTGTGTGCGCGGCTTATTGGCGCTATTTTACGCCCGTCTATTATGTGCATTAATACCTAGACCCTTCCCAGTTGCCTAAAATGGAACACGCCTGTCTGCCCCCCACCCCCATCTCTCTCTGTCTCTCTATCCTGTCTGTCTGTTTCCCTCTCTCTCTCTCTCTCTCCTCTGTCGCTCTCTCTCTCTCTCTCTCTC
>JADBJO010000291.1:562500-565000 GCA_016801955.1 Conus betulinus
CAACAACAACAACAACAACAAAAATAGAACAGGAAGAAAACAACAGCAAACACCAACGACAATTAGCTGCAGCATCAACAACAACAAAACATAGAACCAAAACAGCAGCAACAACAGCCAGAAACACAACAAACTAGCCGCTATTGCAATACACGGATAAAAGTGCGGCCATGAGAGAACTATGATCGTTGATTTGTTGATAATGACGAAGACTGCGACGACGATGATGGCTGTCTGACAGATCATGTTGGCGTTTTAAATGAGGAGGAGGAGGAGGAAGATGATGGTGATCAACACACAGCAACAACAACAACGACGACAACAACAACAACAACACAAACAATAAGAAACAGATCGAGAACGAAAAGAACAAGAAAAACAAAACTATTTGAAATTTGCACATTAGCAACACAACTGTCAGATTAATCATAACTTTTTTTTGGACTGTCATCGTCACATGCGCTTCGAAGATTATTTTAACACATGCATGAATCTGTGTGTTGCTGTAACTGTCAATGTAACCGTCACATCAATATCAAAATTATTACTACAGATTTTTTTTTTTGTATCCATGATATGATATCAGCAGTCACTTTTTATTGATCTATTGCTCATGTTACTTTTTGTTGTTTGTTTTCAGGCCTTAATGGCCATTTCATCTTTATTGCTTTAAAATTTTTGTTCAGGCTTCCTGTTTCATCTTCTTCGATTCCTAACATGGCAGCGGTTTCGGTGTAATCTTTGGGTTAAGGTCATGGCATTGGGATCGCTGTCCCAGAGATGACACAGGTCAACGTCCAGTTTTAAGTGTCCATTTGCCCCGTACGGTCTTGGAAGTAGTATTTGTTGTAGCGCCGTTGTGTTCTTCACGATTTCTTTTTATTCCTTTTTTCCTTGATTCTGAAGAGGCAAATGTATGGGAATGGCTGAAACGTTGGGGGCCGGAATAGCTCAATGGTAGAGCGCCGGACTCGTAATCTTGGGGTTGCGGGTTCGAATCTCCGCCGGGCCGTTTCGGTACAGGGGGATTTTTCCCTCGGAGTTAACATTGGTTCTGACTCCATTCCCCACACAGTCCTTCGAATGAGACTATAAACCGAGGTTCCGTGTGTGAAGGCACGCATAGCATCCTGCACACACGTAACAATCCCATCACCAACTTCTCGGAACAGAAGGCCAGTCTGGCCGTTGGTATGGATGACACGCTACACATAGCATGCACCTTCCCCGAAGTTGGAGTATGGCTGCCTTAATGGCGGGATTTAAAAAAAAAAAAAAAAAAAAAAAAAAACGGTCATACACACAAAACTCTACTCCCTTTGTTGGGTAGATGGGATTAATCCTTGCCTGTCTATACAGGGAGTGTCCGCAGGAGTATCAGCCTGCGTACGCAGAAGAAGAAGAAGAAGAGAGAAGAAGAGGCTGAGACTTTGCCATGCCCTTAGCGGAAATAGTACAATGCGGTAAACTGGACAAGAGAATGACATCTTGTGGCCGTTGATTCCTGTTGTTTGTTGGTTGATTGTCTGTGGCGTGGTGGTTGTGTCATGCATGGTGAAGGCTCTGAAAATGACTTGGTTTGTTCGGTTGGACTATCACTGGGACTGAACTACGGATGTTCTGTTATCATTCATGTTGGTCGATTGGTTGAATCAGGAAATTAAACCGGGGGGGGGGGGGGGGGGGGGGGGGGGGGGGGGGGGGGGAGGGAGAGGAAAAAAGACAGACAGAAGGAAACAGAGAAAAGGAAAGACAAAGAAAAAAAAAGAGAGAAAGAAAAGGAAAAGCATTGTCATTCACGTAGGTCGATTAGTCAATCGGCAAAATAGGCAAGAACATTTTTTGGGGGAAAAAAAAGAAAGAAAGAAAAAGAAAGAAAGAAGAAGAAAAGGAAAAACATCGTCATTCACGTAGGTCGATTATATGTTAATCAGCAAAATAAGCAAGAACATTTGGGAGAAAAAAAAAAAAAGAAAGAAAGGAAGGAAGGAAGAAAAAAGAAAGAAAGACAGAAAGAATGAAGAAAAGGAAGAACATTGCCACTCATGTGGGTCGACTGGTTGGTTAATTAATCAGCAAATCAAAGCGCGAAAACCTTGAAGAAAATTAAAAAGGAACAAAAAGAAAGAAGAAAAGAAAGAATACTGCGTGGCCAGACATGTTTCGGTCTCGCTCGACAGCAGTGCTACAGTGCAGGGCCCACTCTGTGTCATGGATGGAGGTCATACAGTGGGGGGGGGGGGGGGGGGGGGGGGGGGGGGGGCTATACGGGGAGGAGGGCTGCTAAACGCTCCGACAGCTCTGCCACTTCCAGTCCGGACTTTCGCTCGTTTCTTTCTTCGTCTCTTCTTTCCTTCCTTCCTTCCTTCCTTCCTCTTCCTTCCTTTCTTCATTTCTTTCATCCTCCCTTCTTTATTCCTTCTTTCCTCCCTCCTTCCTTCCTTCTTCTTCCTTCCTTCCTTCTTCCTTCCTTCCTTCATTTCTTTCTTCCTTCCTTCTT
>JADBJO010000291.1:570000-572500 GCA_016801955.1 Conus betulinus
GGCACTGTCATGATGAACACTGTACCATTGATGGTTGTGGGGGGCACTGTCATGATGAACACTGTACCACTGATGGTTGTGGGGGGCACTGTCATGATGAACACTGTACCACTGATGGTTGTGGGGGGCACTATCATGATGAACACTGTACCACTGATGGTTGTGGGGGGCACTGTCATGATGAACATTCTGCCCGGGGTCTCCATCACTGATGGTTGTGGGCAACTACTTGGGGTGAGGCAAAGCTCTCCTCGGTTTACTCAGCGAAGTTTGTTTTTTTTGTATATTTCCAACCTTCAGAACGTGGAGCATTTAAAATGGAAACGTCTTTACATTTCGAGTGTTTATATAAAACCCGAAGACTAATTTGACTGCTAATACCTCTGTAGATAAGGGGGAAAAGAAACAAAGAAAAAGAAAGAAAGAAAAGAAGGAGGAAGAAGGAGGGAGGAAGGAAAAAAAGATAAGAAGGAAGAAAGAAAGAACAAGAACAGCAACAAATCACCCGTTACGTTTAATAAACTGTAATTCTTAGATACGAAATATAAAAAAAAAAAACAAACAAACAAAACGAAAGTGATAGGTCCATGTGTTTCATTCGGGTTTTCCTACGTGTCTGTTGAAACAATGTAGACATTTTGGTTTCCGCACTGTGCACAAGATGATCAAGACACGGGGGCGACAGAGACGTCACACATGGTTTGGGAGTCGTTCGTCTTCACTGATGTCGGAGGGGTTTGCGTTCCCATTCACTGCACTTGTGTTCGATGGACAGTTTGATTGCGGTTTTGGACCTGTCAGTAATGATGAACTCCTTGAGGGAACTGATCTATATATAAAAGAGAAAAATGAAGAAAAAGTAATGGGATATTTCCAGGGTGCTCAGCAAATCCACCCTGAGCCAGCAAATATACCTAAATGATAAACGTAAACAGATAGATGAATAAATCAGTGATGAATATATAAGGGAATGGACATATACATGATGAATAAATGAATACAGAAATAAAGAAATACATAGATAACAGACAAAAGGCATTGTTGTTCGCTCCGCCAAGACCAATTTTTCTTTCACTTATGCTTTCTGTGTGTGTGTGTGTGGTGTGTGTGTGTGTGTGTGTGTGTGTGTGTGTGTGTAGAGGGAGGGAGAGAGAGAGAGAGAGAGAGAGAGAGAGAGAGAGAGAGATACAGGCAGACAGACAGAGAGGGAGAGACAGGCATAGGATTTCTTTTTTTATACATGCATTTCTGCCTAAAAGTACGTCTGTTTATGATCGGCAGAAAAAAAAACCTTTTTTGTCATGTCATCATCATCATCATCATCATCATCATCATCATCATTGTCGGCGTTATCTCTATCATCATCATTTACACGTATATAACATGAACGTGGGTAACAACAGAAGAAGCACCAGCAGAAGCATGAACAAGAATAGCAACAAAAACAAATAAGCACAATATCAAAACAACAACAACATCAGTTTCAGTTTCATCAAGGTCACTGCGTGCGGACTAGTCCATATACGCTACACCACATCCGCTAAGTTTTGAGACCACATTGCGCATGATTTAAAGCTGATGGATAAATGAATTAATGACTGAGATGCGAGAATTTAAGAAGAGGGTCTCGTGGCTACAGCTTAGCAGATGTCTGACCTACGCGTTAGCCCAACGCGCTGGTCAGACCTTGAGGACGTCCCTGACATTGGTTGTGCCATCATTATCATTGTATGCGTCAGCGCCCTGAACAAGATAATGGTTTGTGTCAGTTATGCACGTATCAATCTCACCTTTCTTCGCTCTGTCTAGTTTTTAACATGCACTCGGGAAAAAAAAACAAAATGTGCATTCTGTTACGCCCATGATATTAAGCCGCTACGCTCACACTTGTCTGACAAAAATATGTCGATCATATGTCAATACTCCTGGCAATCCCAGTCTTCTCTCATTCCAAACGCCACTCCCTCCTGCCTATCAAAAACTCTGTTTATCCGTGTCTGTCTGTCTGCATGTCTGTGTGTGTGTGTGTGTGTGTGTGTGTGTGTGTGTGTGTGTGGTGTGTGTGTGTGTGTGTGTGTGTACGCGCGCGATTTTTTCTGTCCTTAATCAATCAATAGCGGCTCTTGCCCCTGGGGAATGTTGGTGATTTGGGAAGGGAAGGAATGGAGTGGGGAGGAGAAGGAGTGGGGGAAGGGGGGGGCGGGTGGAGATGTAAAGTGGGGACATCTTATCGATCGGAAGTCAATAAATCAATTGATGAAGATTTTTTTTTTTTCATTTCTAGTCGATTCACCTCACGTTCTCTCATTGCCCAGTCGCCTACGAGACGGCGTATCAAGCCCGCCACCTCGTCACTCTATTGCTTATACAGCTATTTAAAGCGCACGAGCGTACGCGCTGTACACACACACTGCTGTTCTCGAGTAGTTCTTGACGGGGTCATGCCATTGATCCCAAGGTCATTGATCCCAAGGTCCATTGGTCCCAAGGTCCGTTGGTC
>JADBJO010000291.1:600000-602500 GCA_016801955.1 Conus betulinus
ACACACACACACACACACACACACACACACGCGCACACACACACACACACACACACACACACACACACAACACACACACACACACGCACACACACACTCACACACACACACACACACACACACACACACACACACACACACACACACACACACACACACACACACACACACACGCAGTCACAGTGATTATTTCTTGCCTTCATTCTTCAGTTGTATATCGCCATCTGTACAGTGGGCAGTACGTGTCCATTATACTATCGGAATACAATTCTCGTATTGAATTTTTTTTTCCTGCTTTACGTTCATTTTCTTTTAACAATGATAGTAAATGTATAAAGTAAAGTACAACGTATGATGATGGCTGTAAATAAATAATACAAAACCACAAAAAAAAAGAAAAAAACATATTGAAGAAAAAAAATGTAAACTAATTTGAGCATGATAACATAGGATTGACACAAATATGCCAACATCAACAAAGTGACGCCCCATGATTGAGCGGGGGAAAAAACATCAATTAACAGCAACAATAATAAGAGAACATGCTGATGATCGATGTGCTGATAGATAAATATAAATCGACGGAGACAGACAGAGAGAGAGACCGACCGACAGACAGACAGACAGACAGGTCGCTTATTTCTTTTATCAATGTGGTGGTAGATAAATCTAAGTCGGCAGCAGAGAGAGAGAGAGAGAGAGAGAGAGAGAGAGAGAGAGAGAGAGAGAGAGAGAGTCGCTTTTTTCTCTAGTTTAATCAATGTGTTGATAGACGAACATAAAATAGAGGAGACACACACACAGAGTCGCGTTGTTTTTTTCTTTTTCTTTACTTTTCTCAAGTTTAATCAATGTGTTGATAGATGAACATATAGGCCTATGTCGACAGAGAGAGAGAGAGACACATAGAGTAGCGTGGGTTTTTTTTTTTTTTTTTTTTTTTGTGGGGTTTGTTTTAATTTTTTGTTTTTTTAATCATTTATCAATTGCTAGTTTTACTCTTGAACACGATACCCTTTTCTTGACGACAGAGACACACGAATTCTTCATTTCGAAAATAAATGAAGAAACAGGGACGTTGGTAGATATTTTCATTGTATATTATTTATTTATTGTGTACTTATTGATATTTATTATTATATATTATTATTGTTATTTATTTGTTGTTATTACCATTATCACTATTTGTTGTTGTTATTATTATTATTATTATTTTATTATTATTATTATTGTTATTATTATTTATTGTTTGTTGTTGTTGTTGTTTATCATCTTCATGATCAGTTTTTCTCGTTGTTATTGACATTATTGTTGTTCTGGTCATCAGCAGAAGTTATGCCAGTATCATTCTCAGCATTGTGTAGTAATTTCAAATGTTAATGTCATTCGCCATGGGAAGATCATTTGCATGATTTGAAACGTCTGGTCTGCGACTGTTTTGATTTGTGTTCATGGCCCCAAATACTGCGTCGCATGGAAATGTTTATTATTATAATTATTATTGTTATTATTACTATTATAATGATTATTATTATTATTAATACGATTATTGTAATTATTATTATTACTATTTGTATCATCATCATTATCTTTATTGTTGTTAATATTATTACTATTATTATTATTATCATCATTATTATTGTTGTTGTTGTTGTCGTCGTCGTTGTTTTTGATGTTGTTGTCATCAGCAGAAGAAGTACTGGTATAATCTTACTTCAGAAACAACTGTACATTTATTTTCAAATGTTCATTTCGTTCTAATGGGAAGATTTATCTGCGGAAACGTCTGCTGTAGTAGTACAACCACTTTGATTTACGTCTGTTTGCCCAAGATACTGCGCCACATACCAACTGTGATTTTTCATCATCATCATTATTATTATCACTATTAATGTTGTTGTTGTTACTGTCATCATTATCGTTATTACTATTATCATTATTATTGTTTATTATTATTGTTGTTGTTATTATCATGATTGTTTTTGGTTTTCAATATTTGTTACTGTCATCAGTGGGAGCAGAAGTAATGCCAATATAATCCTTACAAAGAAGTTTCAAACTGTTGATCTCATTCTCATAAGAAAATCAGTTGGCGCGTGTCTGGAACGGCTGGCATACAAACTGGTTTGGTGTGTGCTCATATCACAAAATATTGCGCTCTATTGAAACGTTTCCCTTTTGTTTTCCTTTTTCTTTTGTGGTTTGAATATCGTCATCGTCATTATTATGATTGTTCTTGTTATTATTCTTATCATCATTATTATTTTTGTTGTTGCTGTCATTGTTGTTGTTGTTGTCAGTTGTGTATTGTTGATGATGTGTTTTGGTGTCATCAGCTGAAGTAGAAGTAATGCTGGTTTAATTCTTACTAATGCATATTAATTTCCATTGCTGATTTTATTCTCATGGAAAAAAAAAAGATTTACGATGATTTGATCATCTGGCGTATAACCTATTGGATTCGTGGTATATCATTTTTATTGATAAGATCACCATCATC
>JADBJO010000291.1:610000-612500 GCA_016801955.1 Conus betulinus
TCGCGGGGGGGGGGGGGGGGGGGGAGGAGGAGGAGGAGGAGGGAGGGGGGAGAGAGAGAGAGAGAGAGAGAGAGAGAGAGAGAGAGAGCTACAAAAAGGAGAGAAAGAGAGAACAACCCTCCCCCCCCCCCCAACACACACACATACAGGGGGAGCCCCACAGAGAGAGATAAAGACCCAGAGAGAGAGAGAGAGAGAGAGAGAGAGTCCCAGAGAGAGAGAGAGAGAGAGAGAGAGAGAGAGAGACGCACAGAGACAGAGAGAGAAGCGTGGGAGGAGGAGGGGTGGGTGGCTGCGAGGGGGGGGGGGGGGGGAGGCTGAGGGCTGAGAAGAAGAGGACAGGAGGGGGGGTGGGGGAGGGTGAGATGGTGGAGATGGGAGTGGGGCTGAGAGAGGGGAGGGGGGGGGGGCGGAATGGGGTGGGGAGTGGAGTATGACGAAGAAGACTCGAGCAGAAGTAGCTGAGAGTTAGTTATCTCCGAGCCAACTCAGCTAGATTTACCCACAGCCAAACCCCGTGCGTGAGTGTGGAGGGTGGAGAGAGTCTCACCCCTACCGCTTTGCTACTGCCTTGCTTGCTCGCTGTCCTCCTCCGCCCCCCCCCTCCCCCCCACCCCCCCCCCCCCCACCCCCCCACTATCTCCCCTCCCTTCCCTGCTCTGCTGCGGCCGCTAGCGAAATAACTAACTGGCTTGGTGATGTTTATTCATGACTGACTTTCTCTGTCTCTCTCTCCATGTCTCTCTCTCTCTCTCTCTCTCTCTCTATCTCTCTCTCTCTCTCTCTTGAAATTATGGCCCATGGCATTCCGCGATGTGTGGGAATGAGCTACCGTTACACACACACACACACACACACACACGGCCACGCACACACGTACACACACGCGTGCGTGCGCTCGTTCGCGCGTACATACACACACACACACACACACATACTATACATAAACACACACACACGCACGCACGCATGCACGCGCACGCACGCACGCACACGCACGCACGCACGCACGCACGCATCCGCACTCAAATGGGCGCGCGAAGCACACACACACACACACACACACACACACACACACACACACACACATACTGTCTCTCTCTCTCTCTCACTCTCTCTCTCTCTCTCTCTCTCTCTCTCAATTTTGTTGCACAAAATAAAAAGCAGTGTTGCAGTTTGGGCAAATTATCATCAGCCGTAACAGCGTTTTAATGTACTATATGAACGCGCAAGTTCGGACATATGAAGGAACAACCAAAGCATCCACGTGTAGATGATTTACATTAATCTCTTGTTCATTCTAGTCTTGTTTCTTGCTGGTTGATCTCTCTCTCTCTCTCTCTCTCTCTCTCTCTCTCTCTCCTCTCTCTCTCTCTCTCATATGAATGAATAATATCATTCATCGCATGTGGAAGAGATCAGTACGATACAATGTCATTTGTTTGAGTAGATGGTCGAGTCAGTCTTACGATTATCAAAAAAAAAAAAAAAAAACCAATTAACCTTACTGCATTACTCCTGTGCGTGAGGACATAGGGAAATGTTACAAATTTATTTGTTTTTGTGAACCTTTGATTGCTACACACTAGGAATGAAAGTGCTATTTGTTTGCAAGGAAAGGAAGAGGGAAATGTTATTGTTCTGTTACCCCCTCCCCCCTTGTCAAAAGACCTCTATGGTAATGACAATAAGATATCAAAGTGTCAAAGTCTCTCTCTCTCTCTCTCTCTCTCTCTCTCTCGATCCTGCCACTCGGTTCAATTCATGTACAGCCCTGCTGGTCGCCAAATCCATCTCGGAGCTCACACACAAAAAACCGAGTGTGGGTCGCAAATAAATGAACATGGTCCTAAGCTTCCATAACGAGTCATAGGCACTTGCGCGATGCGCCTACGACAGTTATCACCTAGCACACACGTAAAACAAAAGCCCATGGAACAAAAAAAGGAAACGTCCATCAACACAGCACGGAAATGGGCAAAGCAACAACAGTGGAGAGAAATCTGCGAATGCAAACTTTTCTTCAACCCTGGCGAAGGCGGCGTTTTTCTGGCATGGTGCTTTGAACACAACTGAGACAACACAACAGGCCCAGGGTTTCTTCCCAAGAGTGGCTGTACAGATCACGTAAACTCTAGGTAACAAACATGAGAGTGACAGATCACCGGAGTAAAAGTCAACAAACTCAACGTTGACAGATCACTCACAAATGTGAACAAAGAAACAAGCAAACAAAAGGATTGTCAGAATATACAACACTAGAATCAACAATCACAGGGCTGACAGTTTAATCGACTAATGTCAATAAAGTCAATAAAAATAAAAACAGGATTGTCAAATCCCACAGACGAAAATCAATAACACATAAAAGTTGTCAGGTCCCACAACACTCGAGCCAACAAACACACGGTTAACAAATTGGCCTCACAGAGTAAAGTTACAAACACCGGGTGACAACCTCTTAAGAGACTACGTCAAACTAACACATGGTTGACAAATG
>JADBJO010000291.1:617500-620000 GCA_016801955.1 Conus betulinus
TCTGTACCTGTCTGAGTATTCGTATTTCATGAATATTACTTGGATTTTTTTCAAACTAAGGATCCACCCCATTTTAGCACTTTTATGGCATACAATGGGTGCTTCTTCTCCCGCCACGTGTGTGTGTGTGTGTGTGTGTGTGTGTGTGTGTGTGTGTGTGTGTGTGTGTGTGTGTGTATGTGTGTGTGTGTGTGTGTGTGTGTTGATGTGAAAGGTTGGGCCATTTAGTTGAGGAAGGATTTGGAATGTTGATGCACTGCTGTGCGTATGCGTCTGTACATAAAACAGATTTGTAACTGTTGATTGTGTTGTTGTTGTTCTTGTTGTTGTTTCTTGTTGTTGTACGTCCGTTTGTTTTTGGTAAGCAACCTGAGCTCAGCAGAGACAGAGCTCATACAGATTATCATTATTACTGTTGTTATTATTATCATTTCAAATTATTATTATTCTATTATTATTATTATTTTATTATTATTATTATTATTATCTTAATGATTATTGTTATTGTTGTTGCTGCTGTTGTTGTTTTCATTATTATTATTATTATTTTTGTCCCCCCCCTATTTTTTTGGTTGTTGTGGCATTTTTATTTTCCTCCCCGTTTAAATGGTATTTGAATCGCATAGTCTATTCCATAGAACATTTCCATTGTACATGAAAATACTTGAAATCCGTCAAGGGAACTTGAATGATAATAACCACGACTGTCCAGACATCGGCAGACAGATGTGGTGACCATGATGAAGACACATGGAGAAGTCTGCTTGTAGTCAGTGTGGAGTTGACCGATGGACCCGTCAACTGGCAGTGTTCTCCGAGCACTGTCAGCCTGGTGAGCCCATCCCGATGTGTGGGTCTGGAACCACATGTAATTTTCGATGACATTCTGTTTAATAAGCTACCTCTAGGATCTGAGTGAAAATAAACGATAATGTATGCATTTCATAAAATCTAATTCATTCAGCCCATTTCTTTTTCTGGTCGTCGTCGTCGTCGTTGTTGTTGTCGTCGTCGTCGTTGTTGTTGTTCAGTTTCCCTCATTCTTTATCATCTGTATTCTGTTTATTTGTACATTTATTGTCTTAGTATTTATTTTTCTATTTATTTATTTATTTTTGTTCTGTTTATTTATCTGTTTATTTATTTACTCCTTCTCTTGGTTATGGTCAAATGAATGGACCAGTTCGTTTATCTGTTGATCGTTTTGTTTCTTTATCCATGTACGTATTTATTTATTTATTTGTTTGTTTGTTTATCTATTTATTTATTGACATATTCATTCATATGTCTATAGTTTAAATTAATCAGTCGATTTATTCATTTATTGTTTTAGTTTATTCTTATCTCTTTTCCTGTCGGTTTCTCCTATAAAGAGATGTTTGAAGCTAGAAACACTGGCTTGCATGTGGAGTGTGGAGATGTCTACGGCTGGTGACTAGAGGGGGGAGAGAACGTCGGCACCTCCAGCATTTTGGGGCTGCGCTTTTCACGAAACTCTCTTCGAAGTAAACTCATTTATTTATTCATATATCTTATGTATGTGTTTACTTATCTATCTGCTTATTCATTCATATATTTTCATGAATAATTCATTCACTCATTGGGTTCATATATGAACAAATAAGTCAGCTGAGTCAATGAAAGTCTCTTTTCTCTGTCTGTCTGTCTGTCTGTCTCTGTCCCTGTCTCTCTTTCTCTATGACTCTGTCTCTGTCTCTCTCTCTCTCTTCTCTCCTCTCTCTCTCTCTCTCTCTGTGTGTGTGTGTGTGTGTGTGGTGTGTGTGTGTGTGTGTGTGTGTGTGTGTGTGTGTGTGTGTGTGTTTTCGGTGATATTAGATTGGACATACGTCTTCTGTCCCCTAAATTGATGGATGCAAAAACATGATCCTCCATCTCAATAGAATTCGAAACAGTGTACACGCTTTTCATTGCCACTGAAAGGCAGAAGAGACGAAGGAAGAGAGAGGACAGAGGAAGAACAAGAAAGGATAGAAAATAGTGTGTCTTGATAAATAAACTCTTGTGTTTGTATCACTAAATAGCTTTCTGTCTAACAGTAAGAGCAATAAACTAAATAAGTAAATGGTTAGAGAGAGAAAGAGAGAGAGAGAGGGGGGAGGGAAGAAGGGGGTGGGGGGGGGGGGGGGGGGGGGAGCAACGCATTCAAATCTCACTCATATCCATGTATTGGAGGAAAATAGTAATAAAAAATCGTATACATAAACGATACGTCTTTAAAAAAAAAAATGAAAGGGAGAGAAAAAAAATCAATAAGAGTAATTGAACTCATGCCCTCAGACGTGAAGTCAGCTAAAGTTTTGAAAGGAAATCTTTGCCTTTGCCCTGTTTTGTTGTGTCTGCCTTATGTCTCTGTTGTTAGTGCTAAGTGAAGTGAAGCCGAAATTCGCATTTCGTTTGGAATTATGGGTGTGTAATTATCTTATCTCGGGAGCAAGAGTTAACTTCCTTGTTTCTGATCATCTAACCATTGATCTGATAC
>JADBJO010000291.1:625000-635000 GCA_016801955.1 Conus betulinus
CCCCTCCCCCCCCCCCCCCCCCCCCCCCCCCGTCAGTTCAGACTGCCTATCTCAGAGTTCAGTCTGCTCCCTCCCCTCCCCCCTCCCCTCCCCCCCCCCCCCCCCCCCCACCCCCCCCCCACCCAGCCCCTTTTCTCCACCCCTGTAAGATATCTACCATCACCACTCTACTAAATGAAGGTCTGTGAATTTACATATTTTCATGGAATATAAACACTTTCTATCAATATAAACGTTGACATTAAATGTTGTTGACATTTTGTGTTTTCGTGTCCTGTTAAGATAAAACACATGGGAAGTCCTTCTTTCAGTCCATACCCTCGGCGAGTTTTCCCTAGGAGAGAAAAAAAACTGCTTCCTTATTTCAACTAACTTGCTGAAAAAAGATTTTTTTTTTTTAAAGTAGTCGCTTACCTTCCGACCCAGTTTTCCCGTCTGTGTTATGATAAACACGGGATGTTAATTTTTTTTTTATTCTTTTATTTATTTATTGAGTATTCAAGCTTGGAACTTTTTTTTTTTTTTTTTTTTTTTTGGGGGGGGGGGGGGGGGGGGGGGGGGGAAGGTGTTCTTTCCTTGTTTGTTCTGTGTGCTCTGTGCTGTCATATGTGCTAGGCGATTCGGTGTCGTAAGCAGCATTTCTTTTGGAGTTATGGGCCGTGTATTCATTTCCTCATGGCAGCAAGAGTTATCCTACTTGTTTGTGGTTTACTGTTTACTGAAATTGATAACACTTGACTGGGTCTTTTTCAGAACAACGATATAATTTGAGGATTGGTGATAAAGACCGAAACAAAAGGGGGGGTCAAAAAGAAAACAAAAACAATGCACAACGTTTCGACTCTTAGAGTCTTTTTCAAGTGACATGAAACGACAGTACACGAAAATTTTGCTGTGTTAATGACGTAAAAAAACGGGGAGACGCAGATAACACAACAAAGACGTCACAATAAATTTTGACGGGACAAGAACTCTCAAACACACACACCCACCCACCCACCACACACACACACACACACACACACACACAAATAAAATAAAATAAAATAAGATAAAATAAAGGAGGCTGGGTAGACACAGGCTAAGAAAGGTTTACTGTTCTCTGCCTTTTTTCATATTTACTTTTATGTCAGTCAAATCGAGGTTACCTGTCTTTGTTTCTGGTCGACCATGTACTTGTCTGACTACAGGCCTGTTCAAGATCGGAAAGGCTGTGCCAGTCTTGAATGAAATGTTAACGTGTGTTTGTTCATTTTCTGCAGTTGTTGTTGCTGTGGGAGGTGTCCAGTGCAGGGTATAGAGGCAAGCTTGGAACATCCTTTTTTTTAGGGGATGTGTCCTTGGTTTGTTGTGTGTGCTGTGTGCTGTCATGTCTGCTAGGCGATTCGGTGTCGTAAGCAGCATTCCTCTGGAGTGATGGGGGCGTGACTTTATTTCATCACGGGAGAAAAGTTTCCCTACTTGTTCATTATTCCTTTAGTTAGTTATTTATTTGCTTTGAACTTGAATGTGGATCCGCCGCCCCCCCCCCCCCCCCCCCCCCCCCCCCCCCCCACACACACACACACACACACCTCCTCCCCCGCCGCCCTTCTATGCCTTTCTTATTAGTTTTCAGATGGCTTCTGTCTCTCTTTCTTACATTCATACTGGTAGATTAATGGATTATCTACGTGTTCACTTTATTTGATTGGCACGGTGACATTCGAACTCACAATGCCAGACTGCGCTCTCGGTCCAGTGTCACTGAACGCCTCAAAGAGTTTTGTTTCGATCACTTCGCAGAAGTCATATTCATCATGTAAAATTCAGATGTATAACTAGTGTGAGTCTCTCTCTCTCTCTCTCTCTTGTTGTTTTGCAAACGAACACGGTAGATTCTTGTTTTCAAAGGTCAAGTTACATTATAACGTTTGTCATGAACAGAGTAATTGATTTTTACCAATAGAGTAGCTGTGCCGCAGTAGGTTTTGCTGTTGTTGTTATTGTTGAACTTGCATTTTACAGATTTTCACGAACGTAATTACTTTCACGAACTGAGTAACTTTAAGCTCTAGTAAATTACGTTTTTAATTGCCAGCTCCTTAGCTTGGATAACAACGTTTTCCGTAAAGAGAGTGACTGATCTTAAGAACAGAGTAATATATATTGTGCCATGATTTGGTCCCGATTCGTGGTGAATGATAGCATTTACCTCGGCTTTTGACACTGAAACGTCGTGACAAAACTTGTAACTGTACATAAAAATCGGTGATTATGAAACAAGTATATGGTATTCGAGATTCGACGCATCACAATTATAAATTGCTCTTGGTGTGTTGAACACTACCGCTGTAAGAGCTTTAAACAAATCTTTAACAAAAACAAAACAAACAAACAAAACAAAAAAAATGTGAAGGCTGTTTTTAAGTTCAGAACTGCATTGTACCTACGAACACAATCATTATCTTTAATCACACGCAAAAAAAGAAAAATTGAAAGAAATGACAGAGGCGTGACGTAAGCATTCACGATCTGGTGAAAAAAAAAAAAAATATATATATATATATATATTGAATTATAAACAAAGCTTGCTCTTATGTCTCAGATTATAGAAATAGGGGGGGTGATAAGCCTTCATATCTGCAGTGGTAGATGATTCTGCCTAACTGACAGTATGTGCTTGAGTGGGTGAATGGGGAATAAATAAATGCTTCTCAAAATGAACCTTCAGCAAGCTTATAGTCTCCAAAGCGGGAAACCATCTCCAATGGGGAGAAAGCTCACTAACATATAACTCCTGGTCAGATACCGGTACCATCTCCAATGGGGAGAAAGCTCACTAAGATATAACTTCTGGTCAGATACCGATATAACTTCTGGTCAGATACCGGTATTTCGAAACCTGATTGTTTCTGCTCAGTGACCGCAGAAAGTGGTAATTTGACTCCTCTGCCTTCTCGGTTTTAAGAAGAATGCTATACCAGAAAAAGGCTGGTGTGCAATACCATAGTATGTTTGCTGAGTTTTCAAAAAACTAACTAAAGGTGCCATCTAAGAAGCAAAAGAAAAATAATGAAAGAGCAAAACAAGCTACACAATTTCTTGTGAAAAGTAGAAAATATTAAAAGATAACCTCTAAGACACAAGTGCTGAGGGCCAGTTCTTGGAATGAATCCGCAAGGGACTAAATTACAATGAAACAATACATTCCAAGGATAAGTACCGAGCACCATTCCAGCAACTTACAGAGCAGCTAGGTGTTGCAATGACTGCAAGAAATATTGAATTATAAACAAAGCTTGCTCTTATGTCTCAGATTATAGAAATATAGATGCTTTCTCCCCATTGGAGATGGTTTCCCGCTTTGGAGACTATAAGCTTGCTGAAGGTTCATTTTGTGAAGCATTTATTTATTCCCCATTCATCCACTCAAGCACATACTGTCAGTAAGGCAGAATCATCTACCACTGCAGATATGAAGGCTTATCACCCCCCTATTTCTATAATCTGAGACATAAGAGCACGCTTTGTTTATAATTCAATATTTCTTGCAGTCATTGCAACACCTAGCTGCTCTGTAAGTTGCTGGAAATATATATATATGAATGACCGAATTTCGATTTTACCCCGTTTCCATAGCTGAGAGATGTGACTGGGGTTTACGACCTGTCCACCTTTCGGGAGGCTAATTCGGGTCATGTGGACAGCTTCCCGGTCAACAAGCCCGGCAATGAAAACACGATAGTTCCTTCAGTGGGTCCGGCCTCAGGCCACGATGGTGTCAAATAGCCGACAACAGCCGGTGGGTTCAGGCAGCATCTTTTCCTTCGGACTTTTCTTATGGTGCTTGGGCTCTCTCTCTCTCTCTCTCTCTCTCTCTCTCTCTCTCTCTCTCTCTCTCTCTCTTACGTTTCGCCTCTTGTTTTCCTTTCGCTGCCTTTTACAAACTTTGAAAATAAAAAACCCTTTTCATATAAAAAAGATAGATAGACAGACAAACTGACAGACAGATGGGTAGACAGGCAGAACTTTGAACACTTTTATTCGATCGAGGATTGAGATTGTAGGCAGAGCCTATTCTTTCCGGCTGTCCTTGCTGAGCTGAAATTATGCGATGAGATTTTAAGACAGATAATGAAAAGAAAAAAGAGAAGTAAATGAATCAAGGAGAGAAAGAAATCTAGGGTCACAGGATTATGGAGTACATACTTCACACACAAACGTATTTGTATGCAAAGTCCTGATAAAGGTATGCATAAATATGCAATCATAAGTTGCAGACAACAACAGCAACAATATCGGGGATGGGGATGGGGAGTGTGGACAAGGGAGAGATGGGGGTGGGGGTGTAGTGTGGGGCAGCGGTTGGGAAAGGAAGACAAAAAGATGGTTAGATAGTGACTACTGCCGGTGCTTGTTGTATGTTTGTGATTGTTGGTGGAGTTCGCAACCAGAAGAGGATGATGATGGTGATGGCACTGGCATAAAACAAAATTCAGTATTCCAAGAGAAGCAATTTTCCTCACTGTGTAAGGATAATTAGTGGTATCACTTATTGACATAATTAGAGCGGTAATAACGTATACACCTGCAGGTGCTGATGAATTAAGTGATTGACAGACAGACAGACAGATAGATGGACAGACTGATTGACTGATATGTCACGGTGCAGATGAGAATCCCATGCGAGTTGTAATCGCTGGGGGGAAATTGCGATTTGCCCCGGGGTAACAAAGAAATGGCTGCTGCACCGGTGCAACTTGGAACTGCAACGGTGCTGACGGCAAATAGCGATTCACACCGGGATCATGAATTCACAGTCGCACCAAAGACCTTCACGCGGAACCAGTTTAAGATGGCCAGTCTTGCATGTTGAAAATAACACTATACACTCTGGGAATTCACTACCATCATTAATCCTCCTCCTCCTCTTCTTCTTTTTTTCTTCTTCTTCTTCTTCTTCTTCTAACCATCATTGTTATTGTTGTTATCATTATTACCATTGTTGTTGTTGTTACTATTATCATTATTGTTGTTGTTTGTTGATGATGATGATGATGATGATGATGATGATGATGATGATGATGATGATAGCAGACCGAAATTAGGAAGAGTTTTTAGAATAGGTTAAAGTCAAAATGTGTTAAAAGGTCAAAAGGAAACAAATTTTAAATCGGCAAACAAGTCACACGGGGGCCGGAATAGGTCAGTTGGTAGAGCGCCGGACTCGTAATCTTGGTGATCCTGGGGTTGCGGGTTCGAGCCTCCGCCGGGGCGTTTCGGTTCAGGGGGATTTTTCCCTCGGAGTTAACATTGGTTCTGACTCCATTTCCCATACAGTCCTTCGAATGAGACTATAAACCGAGGTTCCGTGTGTGAACGCACGCATAACATCTTGCACACACGTAAAATCCCATCACCAACATTCGGAAGAGTAGCGGGCCAGTTTGGCCGTTGGTATGGATGACACGTTACACATAGCATGCACCCTGAGTGAGAAATGGAAAGAATGAAGGAAGTAAGGAAATCAAGTGAACGATATTGAATGACATTGACTGGATGACACGAGAAACGACTTAATGAAACGCCAGCTGGCAGCTCTTCAGTCGGCGCTACCCAGGTAGGCAGCCCGTGTGTAAACGAGTGTGGATTGTAAAGCGCTTACAGCTTGGTCTCAGCCGAGAATAGGAGCTATATAAGTATTCATTATTCATTATTATTAGTAGTATTATTATTACACACACACACACACACACACACACACACACACACACACACACACACACACACACACACATGCTGCTGCCATGACCCAGACTGGTCCAGTTCCGACGAAGGTTGATCCTGTCTTGGTGCTGAATTGACCCGGCACCAATGAAGGACTGTCTGACAGCGACGTGAGAGAATCCAGTGTTGATGCAGTCTGGCAGTGTGGCGGCACACAGTGGTCGCCGCCTGGCTCGGGCTGGGGCAGCAATAACCTACGGCTCGGGCTGGTTCAACGATAACCTGTGGCTCAGGCTGGTTCAGCGATAACCTGTGGCTCAGGCTGGTTCAACGATAACCTGTGGCTCAGGCTGGTTCAGCGATAACCTGTGGCTCAGGCTGGTTCAGCGATAACCTATGGCTCGGGCTGGTTCAACGATAACCTGTGGCTCAGACTGGTTCAGCGATAACCTGTGGCTCAGGCTGGTTCAACAATAACCTATGGTTCGGGCTGGTTCAACAATGACCTATGGCTCGGGCTGGTTCGACAATAACCTATGACTCGGGCTGGTTCGACAATAACCTATGACTCGGGCTGGTTCAGCAATAACGTATGGCTCAGGCTGGTTCAGCAATAACGTATGGCTCAGGCTGGTTCCACAATAACCTATGGCTAGGGCTGGTTCGACAATAACCTATAGACTGGTCCTGCATTTAAACTGATGTTGCTGTAGGGTTGGTTGTTCATGCTTCAAAATGGCTGGTTGGTCTTGTTTTAAAAGAGGCTGATTATCTATACCATCGCCTCCAAGGTTTCTTCGTTGAGCATGCTTTGTTCTGCATGCATTTCCAGGGCAGTACAGGGTGACCATTGTTGTATCTGTCTGTCCAAAGACGAGCTCGTAATGGTTTTCACGTGTAGTTTCTGACATTGACGTACCGATGACGTGAATAGTAAACTTGAGAGCAGATCTCTAATTTTATCTTTTGTTTCCTTTTCATAGTTAACCCTTCTACACTTGCAAAAAATATTGTTGGATTAAAGATGCTATCATTTTCACTCGAGCTCGTATGGTGTTCACATGTTGTTTCTGACACTGACGTATTGATGAAGTGAATGGTGAATCTGAGAGCAGATCTCCAATTTCATCCTCTGTTTCCTTTTCACAGTTAACGCTTCTCCACCCGCAAGAAACGTATTGTTGGAATAAGATGCTGTCGTTTTTCACTCGGGCAGAGCAAATGTGATAACCCGAGACAAGCAAATACAGTTCGCAGGGATTTTCTTGGTTAAATCATTACGGGCAATAGCTAAATGATGAATAAGAATATCTCTCTCTCTCTCTCTCTCTCTCTCTCTCTCTCTCTCTCTCTCACTCACACACACACACACACACACACACACACACACACACACACACCACACACACACACACACACACACACACACACACACACACACACACACACACACACACACACACACACACACACATACACGCGCGTGCTCACACACACACACACACACACACACACACACACACACACACACACACACACACACACACACACACACACACACACACACACACACACACTGTCTCTCTCTCTCTCTCTCTCACACACACACACACACTGTCTCTCTCTCTCTCTCTCTCTCTCTCACACACACATACAAAATGTAGTCACGCACGCGCACAGTGCACACAGGCACGCAGGTTCCAAGGCCAGCCGGAATCGGAAGTGCGGCTCGCTTGAGAAACCACTCACTCGCCACCAGTAGATGACACGAGCGACCCCCTCATGGTTCCACCCTTACCCCCAAAGGAGGAGACTCTTGGCCGCTCCCTCGAGTTCGAACCCAGACACCCACATGGAACAAGGCGTGGCTCGATTTCTACTGAGACAGACCCACTGACGAGAGTTCTTCGTCTCCTGTATCGACAGAGGAATGCCGGACATTACAAACACGTGTTTCGACAGCTAAAGCCTTTTACACACAAGTAACGCAAATGTTGACATTAAAAACCCACCAACCAAACCAACCAACCAACCTAAAACTTGACTGGCAGTCTGTGTTTGATCCACTGGCGAAATGAAAGTGTGTGGAGTCGTGACAGACCTGTCCACTGACACAGCGTGTGATCATACCTGGCAGAATTGTTTCTCCAACAGGAAGTGTGATGGGTCACGATAGGGTTATCCTCAAGCAGAAAGTGCAATGAATCGTGAATAAGAGTTGTGTCCATAGAAACTCTGATGAGCCATAACATTTCCTCAGTCGTAAAGTGTCGTAAAGTGTAAGCCATGATAGAGAGAGATACAGTGACAGAATTGTCCTCGTAGAAAAAATGAATGAATCGTAACAGACTTGTGACTTGTCTTCAACCAGGACGTTTGATGAGCCATAGCCTAGCGGGTCCCAGGCAGACAGCGCAGTTCATGACAGAGTTGTCCGCGGGTAGAAAATATGAGTCATGACAGAGTTGTTCTCAGGCTGAAAATGTGAGTCATGACAGAGTTGTTCTCAGGCAGAAATGTGAGTCATGACAGAGTTGTCCGCCGTCTAATATCATCTGGCGATGAAAAGACATTAAATAAACCGCTGAACTGAAAAGCTGAAATGAACTGAAGAGTTTTCCGCAGGCAGAAAATGCGAGTCATGACATAGTTGTTCTCAGGCAGTGAATGTGAGTTATGACAGAGTTGTCCGCAGGCAGAAAATGCGAGTTATGACAGAGTTGTTCTCATACACACATTGTGAGTGATGACAGAGTTGTCCGCAGGCAGAAAATGTGAGTGATGACAGAGTTGTCTTCAGGCAGAAAATGTGCGTGATGACAGAGTTGTCTTCAGGCAGAAAATGTGAGTGATGACAGAGTTGTCCTCAGGCAGTGAATGTGAAATGATGACAGGGTTGTCTTCAGGCAGAAAATGTGAGTGATGACAGTGTTGTCTTCAAGCAGAAAATGTGAGTTATGACAGAGTTGTCTTCAGGCAGAAAATGTGATTGATGACAGAGTTGTTCTTGGACAAACATTGTGAGCCATGACAAAGTTGTTCTCAGACAAACATTGTGAATCAAGGCAGAATTATCATCAGGCAGGAAAATTCAGTCATGACACAGTTACCATCAACCATACAGAATGATGAGTCATTCCAAAGTCGTCCTGTGGTAGAAAGAGTGATGACTTATGAAAGAGTTGTTCTCAGATAGAAAGAGTGATGACTGATGACAGTTGTCCTCGGGCATAAAGAGTTATGAATGATGACAGAGTTGTCATTAGATACGAGTTGTGATGAGTGATGACGGAGTTGTCATTAGACAGGAAGTGTGATGAGTGATGACAGAGTTGTCGTTAGACAGGAAGTGTGATGAGTGATGACAGAGTTGTCGTTAGACAGGAAGTGTGATGAGTGATGACAGAGTTGTCGTTAGACAGGAGTGTGATGAGTGATGACAGAGTTGTCGTTAGACAGGAAGTGTGATGAGTGATGACAGAGTTGTTGTTAGACAGGAAGTGTGATGAGTGATGACGGAGTTGTCATTAGACAGGAAGTGTGATGAGTGATGACAGAGTTGTCATTGAACAGGACGTGTGATGAGTGATGACAGAGTTGTCATTAGACAGCAAGTGTCATGAGTGATGACAGAGTTGTCATTGAACAGGACGTGTGATGAATGATGACAGAGTTGTCATTAGACAGGAAGTGTGATGAGTGACGACAGAGTTGTCATTAGGAACTGGGATGAGTGATGACAGAGTTGTCATTAGACAGGAAATGTGATGAGTGACGACAGAGTTGTCATTAGACAGGAAGTGTGTATGAATGATGACGGTGTTGTCATCAGGTCGAAGTCTAATGAGTGATGAATGAGGTGTCCTTGGGTTATGATGGGTTGTGACAGAGATTCCTAAGACAAGGGGTCTGTCTTAATGAGTGATGTCAGAATTGTTTTCAGTCAGGAAGTCTGCATTGATGAGTGATGTCACAGTGTCCTGGTACAGGAAGTATGTTTGCGTCAGTACTTGTAGAGTTCTCCAAAGAAGGAAAGTAAGTGTTTATGGGAAATGTCAGAGTTGTTTTTAGTTAGGATATCTGTCTTGATCAGTGATGCTGTTCTGAGATAGGAAGTCTGACTTCTTGAGTGATGTCATTGTGTTTCTGAGACTGAAAGCTTGCATTCATAAGTGATGTCAAAGTTGTGCTTAGACACGAATTCCTCAGAGATGTTCCTCGACCGTGGCTTCAGTTTGTTGTAGGACAGCAAGACCCTGTCAGATACCAGCTGCGGAATGCGTCGACCGTA
>JADBJO010000291.1:637500-642500 GCA_016801955.1 Conus betulinus
ACAATGCCACACAAAGCGGTCCGCTGCCACATGAAAGGCTGCAGCACGATGGTTGTGTAATACAAAGCAAAATGCTGTACACTACATCTTGGCAGAAGGTCCAGACAACAGCTCCGTGCAGTGCAATACAGTGCAGCACAACACAGTACAATGGTTTTCCAGGTGTGTCACTCCCATGAACGATATTTATCAGTGACTTATTCCTCGTCGTTCCCGCTGGAACATGCGGTCTTCACCGCAGTTTCTCCAGCGTGACTGCTCTTGGCTGTCCGGATTGCCCTCTCCCCCTCCCCGCCTACCCCCCCCCCCCCCCCCCCCCCCACCCCCCAGGATGTTCTGGCTGTTCCCAGTTTATTTTCCATGGTTCTTCGCCGTGAGGAAAAGATATGCCCAAAGGTGGCAACGGGACCTACAGAAGTACTGTTCTCAACTGCTTAACCAGCTGGATGAGAATAATCCTGTGCCACTCTTGGAAGCCTGCGCTGTGTTTACATAGGCTGCAGGCACTCACAGGGCATTCCTTAAGACGTCGAGGGGCATAACTGCTCCCTGGCAGATGCCACAGTATGACCACCGGATGCAACACATCAGAACGTCTATGGAAGTTCCTCCATGCGTGTACCAGCCCATAATTCATGTCTGCAGGGCCCGGCGGCCAAAGACGCCACCACCAAGTGAACGACTCCAGCCACTCGTTGCTGTTTCATTGTCAGGTGAAAACAGTACAACCCCAGACACAGCCACAGCCTTTGCCACAACGTCTGAAGTGCTCTCTGAAGACTGTCCTTGGTTACAGTCCTTCCCGCTGTCAGCAGGACTTTCCTCACCGCCAGTTGGTATTTCCTCAGAGTCAGCCTAAAGGCAAACAAGGAAACGATACGCCCAAAGATGCCGATGGGACCCGGAGAAGTACTGTCCTCAGGTACCGAACCAGCCGGCCGGGAGCATCTGCCTGGGATAAGCTCATTTTCCAGGGTCCTACGTCATGTTCTTACTGGCCGTCCTTCTTGTCGTTTTCCCTGGTGATCAGTGCAGTGCATGTCTTGCGATGTTGTGTGGACCTCTTCACAAAATGTGTCCAATCCATTCCGTTTTCGGGTTCTAATGGTGTGCCTGCTGGTCTGTAGCTTGCCCTGCGCCAAAGTTCTTCATTTGCGATTTCCTCCGTCCGTTCAATACATCTTTTGATTACTCCATCATGATTTCTTATTAGAAAGACACTAAGGAGATCGCAGACTTCTGCCAGGTTGAACGGATCGTGGATTCGTTCTTTAATCCGGATTCGCACGATACACATTAAGAGATTGATCATTGGGCTGCATTCCGCCTTTCCACCAAATCTGGACTGTAATTTGTGCCAAGGCTTAAAACTTCGTATATAACAAAACATCTAATACGACTTTTTTTTTTTTTCTTTTTGTTTGTTTGTTTGTTAGGTTTTTTAAAATTTGAGATCCATGCATTATTTCTTGAGAGATGTACGAACGTCTTGAAAAGTGCTTTGCAAGTGGAAAAAAAATCATGGATCCACACGCTCTGATCGGGATCAGCATCCAAATGTAATGGCTTCGACCTTGTGTCACGTGTTATCTTTCCACAGAGTTTTGTGAAAATCGGCGTAGTACTTTTTCCGTAATCTTGTTAATAGACAAGCTAACCAACAGACTCAAGTGAAAAGCAGAACCGTCCGTGGCGGAGGCTGTAAGTAAACGTACGTTCATTAGGAGCTTCGAAGATCATACTTGTTTCGCGAAGCGGGTTCCTTGTTTCAAACATGTTGAGTACATAAATCAAGCACTAACTCAAATAAATGATAGGTCTGTTGAATGGAGAAACAATCAATCAATCAATCAACCAGCCAACCAACCAATCGGGCGATCGACTAGTTGATTGATTGGATGATTAGTTGATTAATTACGCGTGGGGAACCCAATCAATCAATCAATAAGTGAATCAATTAATCAATCACCAACCGACCAACTAACCAACCGACCGGCTGACCGACCGACCGATGAGATCAATCAATCAATCGATCGATTAAATTATTTGTAGGGTGCCATTAAACTTTAAATACCCAATCCAAGGATGTGAGCTAGTATTTTGAACACTGACCCTTCTGTTCGACTCGAATACTCTCCATACTTCAAGGAAAGTCATTCGTCTCAAAATGTTTATTTTCTTATTTTGTTTTAACGGGAACGGTACTTTTCATCAAGTAATTTCATTCACCGTAAGTAAATTTTCGCGTAAAGACTGTCTTTGTGGATAGTCGTAAAATGTTGGCGTCAGAATTACAATTTGTAACAGAATTACAATATAATATAATATAATATAATATAATATAATATAATATAATATATAATATATATAATAATATAATATAATATAATATAATATAATATAATAATATATAATATAGATGATATGATAATACAATATAATATAGTATAATATGATACAATATAATGTAATAAAATATATCATTACCTAACTATACAATATGATATGATATAATGATATATAACATAACATAATATATTATGGTAAAATATCATTTAGTATAGTATGGCATGATATGATGTGATAAATATATTACAATATGATAGGGGATGATAATCATAATAGTAATCAGAGTGATAATTGTAACTAATCCATTCGACAGCGTATGAAAAAGAAATGAACACTTTGCAAACAGAAAGGCAATATTCTCGAGAAAATAGATAATGACCGTTGTTTCTGCCCACAGATCAGCATCTTCTTTGAATCATACCTCGTGCGCTAGTACAAGTTTTACACTTACTGAGACGCTGTCCTAATAATACTCTGGCATAATATTAGAACCAAAATCGCAATTGTTTCTTATACATGATTTTAATTTTGCGTGTCTGCTTTTCTCAGGTTTAGCATAACACTTCTCACTGGGGGGAAAAATCAACATTACCTACAGCTGTTAAAATCTCAGATTCCGCCAACTAACAATATCATAGCCCATCTTCGTGCTTTGAACTGGTTTTCGTGTGACGCAATAATTACAGTAACATCCAGTATCTCTGCTTGGTTGCACTCAACTCTGACTGGGCCTGCTTGACCGTCTTAACTATAGTTCACGTGTATTCACCATCAAGAACTAGTGTGCTCTTCTGACAGTCTCCATCCACTCTGTTCCAAGTACTTCCACTGGAACATAAGATGAACTCTCTTTTCCTCTTTTTTTCTTCTTGCTCTTTCTTTCTTCTTTCTTTCTTTCTTTCTTTCTTTCCCTTTTTTTTTTTTTTTCTTTCTTTCTACGCACCTTCGGTTTGGAATTCTCATTCCCATGATAAACCCTGTTCGTCTGAATGACGTCATGCCTTCCCGTGCATGTCTACAGCCCTGTCTTTGTTCGGCAACACTGCAGAGTTCGTTGCTGTCTGTTCAGACTGGGTTGCAGCGCTATCTTGGCATTGACGTGCGCCCCACCGCACAAACCCCCCCCCCCCCCCCCCACACACACACACACACACTTCTCTTCCCCCCCCCCCCCCACCCCCCCACACCTCATTTCCACTATTCCACCCCTCTTTTTGTCATATAGGAAATTTGTTAGCGTGTACGTTTCTATGTGGGGAGTGTGCATGAGTGTGAAGGTGCCTTAAATATAATGTATATCATCGCTGTGAAAGACATGCTTGTAAGGTGAAAAGCGATTATGAAAAGCGTCTTGAGCGCACGTGAGAGGCACTATAAAATGTTTGTGTTCATGGTGATGAAAGGCGACGACGACGACGACGACGACGACGACAATGATGATGATGATGTTATGACAGTTGTGACTGTGGCTATCATCATCATCATCATCATCATCATCATCATCACAATTATTATCATAATCGTTATTGTTATTAATATTATTATTATTATTGATTTCATTATTGTTATCATTATTGTTAATTTCATCATTATTATCATCATCACCAACCAATGTGATTGCGGCTATCATCGTCGTCATCATCAGCACACAGCAGCAGCAGCAGCAGCAGCATCACCAACTTCATCATCATCATCATCATCATCATCATCAGCAGCAGCAGCAGCACATCACCAACTTCATCATCATCATCATCATCATCATCATCACTATTAGTAGAGGTGGTTGCAGTACTGTTATTATCATCATCATTAGTAGACCACATTGTAAACGTTTAGAACCCAGCAGAGTCAAGCTCCCTTTTAATCAAGCACCGCCTATCCTTTACCAAAAGAACTCCCAGCAGCGCGCAGACCGTGATAGGTTGATCCTTGTGCACGCCATCTGGCGGCCGGCACGCGCTTCCTGTCCACTTTCACGGGGACATAACTCGTAGCGATTGTCGACTGGGCGGACAGTAACTCAGCGTCTGACTAATGACAGTTACTCCCCCTTCTCCCGCTTAGAATCCCAGTTTTATGAATTGGGGTTGATTGGACCGGCGCTGGGGATGGAGGGGGTGGAGGCGGTGGGGTGGAGGGGTGGGGAATCGGGTGTCCGTGTCCCGTGACGTGTCACTGGTCAAGTTTGCTGACCGTATGGTGTAGGAGTCTCGCGAGGAATTTGGTGCCTGGGAGAAGCACTCGATTTCTATGGAAAGACGTGCGCTTCAAAGTTTTTATGGTTCTGTTTGTCTGTCTGTATTTGTATCGCCCTGTTTACTTTTGGTTTTGTTGCTTCATTATTTCTGTTTGTCTGTCTGCCTGCCTGTGAACCTGCCGGTCTGTCTGGTGGTGTTTTTTTTGTTTCTTTTGTTTTGTTGTTTTGTTTTTTTCTTCTTCTTCAGAGTTTTTTTTTTTTGGTCTCTGTATCTGTCGATTCTTTTTAAGCTGCAGGCGGAAATTTCAACAAATTTTCAACGGTATTTGAAATAACTTCTTGCCTGAAGAAGTCCTAAAAGGTCGTTTGTCTTGTAATTCCTTTGTCTATTTTATCTGCGGCGGAGTTACTTCAAATACCTTTAATCTCTATGAATCAATACATCGCCCAGTTT
>JADBJO010000291.1:647500-655000 GCA_016801955.1 Conus betulinus
GATAAGAAGGGTGTTAGACATGAGAGGTAAGAAGGGTGATAGACGTGGGAGGTAAGAAGGGTGATAGACGTGGGAGGTAAGAAGGGTGATAGACATGAGAGGTAAGAAGGGTGATAGACGTGGGAGGTAAGAAGGGCAATAGACATGGGAGGTAAGAAGGGTGATAGACGTGGGAGGTAAGAAGGGTGATAGACGTGGAAGGTAAGAAGGGCAATAGACGTGGGAGGTAAGAAGGGTGGCAGACGTGGGAGGTAAGAAGGGTGGCAGACGTAGGAGGTAAGAAGGGTGATAGACGTATGAGGTAAGAAGGGTGATAGACATGAGAGGTAAGAAGGGTGGCAGACGTGGGAGGTAAGAAGGGTGGCAGACGTAGGAGGTAAGAAGGGTGATAGACGTATGAGGTAAGAAGGGTGATAGACATGAGAGGTAAGAAGGGTGATAGACGTGGGAGGTAAGAAGGGTGATAGACGTGGAAGGTAAGAAGGGCAATAGACGTGGGAGGTAAGAAGGGCAATAGACGTGGGAGGTAAGAAGGGTGACAGACGTGGGAGGTAAGAAGGGTGACGGACGTGGGAGGTAGGATAAGTTAGACATGAGTGGTAAGAAGGGTGGTAGACATCAGAGTTACGATGGCTGATAGACGTGACCAGGAGAAGGATGATGGCAGACGTGAGGGGCCAGATGTTTCATGGAGATGACAGGTAAAAAGAGTGATAGAGGTGGAGAGACAATACAAACAGAAGACATGAGGCCAGAAGAGAGGTAGTCATGGAAGGTAGGTAAGAAGAATTGTAGACATGAGAAGTAAGAGAGATAGTAGACTTTAGATGACAAACGATCAGTAGACTTTAGGGGAAGGAGGAGGAATGAGCAACGGGAAACAGAGGAGGGGGGGGGGGGGGGGGGGGGGGGGGGGGGGAGGGAGGGCGTGGGATGGAAGGAAGGGGATGGGGGCCCGGAGTGGATGGGAAGGCCATTGCCCGCATCTGTGAACGACTTCGATACCTCTCTTTCCAAAGATGAAAAGGGTACAGGATTAGTATCTTTCTCTACATCAGTTGGATTTTCCATTGCGTTTAGTAAAGGCATACACCTCTTCCTGTTTGTTCGATTTGCTCTGTGTCTGTTTCTGTTCATGGGTAAGCTGTCTTTTCCACCACGCTCTACAGGTCATAGTGACATGCTGTGGCCCACTTCTGGATCAAGCCTACTTGCAAGCTGAATGCCGACGTCGTGCAAAATATCTGGGGGACAGCCCGGCCATTCTCTCGAGCGAACAGGACTCCAACAATGGCAGATAGTGAAAACACGAGACGAGATACTGTTGCTGTCTCCTGTACAGTTGTGTGTTCTTTTTCAGTCCACGTTCGCACCGTCATTCGCTAGCTAGCTATGTGTGGTGTGTGTGTGTGTGCGTGTGCGTGTGTGTGTGTGTGTGTGTGTGTGTGTGTTCGTTCATTTGTGCGTGTGTGCGTGTGCGCGCTCACACGACCGTGAAGGAGAGAGAGAGAGAAAGAAAGAAAGACAAAGGCAGTGAGTGTGTATATGTTTGTGAGTGCACGTGCGACACACACACACACACACACACACACACACACACACACACACACACACACACACACACACACACACACACACCGAAAGAGAGTGAGAATTCCGTCTTTTCCACATTGGTTAAGGACAATACTGCATTCAAAAGAAAAGAACCAAAGAAAAGAGGGAAACAGAAAAGAAAGAAAAGAAAAGAAAAGAAAAAACCCTGAGCCCTTTTTACAATTATTGAAGAAAAAGAAAAAAAAAAAGTAATCGAAGCCTTCCGCGAGATTCAGCCGCGCGACGATCCAATTTCTGATTGGTGTTTGAGGATGAAATAGGGGGCGCCACCGGCGGCCACCGCCTTCTAAGATGGCGGCCATCAAGCCGCGGACCGTGGCGCGCTCTTTTTCTCGCGGCCTCTCGCGCAATTTCGTGCAGGTCATTAAACAAAATGGCCGTTTGTGGGAGAGCAGTGTAGCCGTGAAAGAGGTCCCCGCTGAGGCTTAAGCCCCTGGACGGCGGCGACTTCAAAGGCAGTGAGGGAAAGGATCGATGGCGGAGAAGTGCATTGATCCAAAGGAGAGGCGAGGGTGGGGGGGGAGGGGAGCGGGAGGTTGGGTCGCGGAGGTCTTGGCGAAGAGGGAGGGGGAGACGTAAACACCCCGGGAAGATCAGAGAGAGCTGCGGTGTGGTATTTTGTCCGCGTTTTTTCTTTTTTTTTTTTTTCTTTTTTTCGCTGTTCATTTCTTCCGTTCTCTTTTCTTTTCTTCTTCACTTTTTTTTCCCTTTCTTTCACTTTTTTTTTTTTTTTTTTTGGTTACCTTCCAGTTTCTGTCTCCCGTTCTCCTTCTCTCTCTCTCCCCCCCCCCCCCCCCCCTTTTCTTGTTTTTCTTTCTTATATACATTTCTTTTCTTTCTTTCTTTTCTTTCGTTTCCGTTTTCTTTTCTTTTCTTTCTTTCTCTTCTGACTTCTTTTTTTTTTTTTTCTTTCTTTCTTACTTTCTTTTTTCTTTCTTCTTCTTTCTTTTCTTCTTATTTTCTTTTTTTTTTTCTTTGTACTTCTTTTTCTTCTTTCATTTCTTCTTTTCTTTTTTTCTTTTTTTCTTTACTTTTTCTTTCTTTTTTTCTTTTTTTTTTTCTTTGTTTTTTCCTTTCTTTCTTTTTTTTCTTTTTTCTTTTTTACTTTCTTTTTCTTTTTTCTTTCTTTTTCTTTCTTTCTTTCTTTTCTTTTTCTTTCTTTTTCTTTTTTGTTCTTCTGTCTTTCTTTTTTTTTTTCTTTTTTTTTTTTCTTTCGTTTTTTTTTTTCTTTCTTTCTTTCTTTCTTTCTTTCTTTTTTCTTTCTTTCTTTCTTTTCTTCTTTTCTTTCTTTCATGCTTCCTTTCATCTTCCTTCCGTCGGCTTACGTGCATGCGTGTCTGCATGTGTGTGTGTGTGTGTGTGTGGGTGTGTGTGTGTGTGTGTGTGTGTCGTTTGTAGGTCTGTATGTTTGAATCTTTGTTTAGTTGCTGCTGCTATGGTTACCGCTCTCCCACCCCCAGCCCTGCACGCCTCACTCGCCACCCCCCCCCACCCCCCCCCCCCCCCCCCCCCCCCCCCCTTTTCTCTCGGTCTCGTTCTTCTTGGGGTCCACCTCTTTCTCCTGCTGCTCATCTCTCTCCTTTTTGTTGATACTTTCATTCTCTGTAAACAGTAAACAAGTGGGGTAGTTTTTGCTCCCATAGGGAAACCTAACACAGCGTAACTTTATTCAAGACTGGCACAGCCTTTTAAACTTGAATAAAGTCAGACAAATACAAAGACGAACAATCTAATAGTGGGTGGAAAAACAAGCGCAGGCCAACAACTAAATTGTCTTCATAGCAATGACTTGGCAAAATTTTGAACTTAAGGGGGGGGGGGGGGGGGGGGGGGGGGGGGGGGGTGCGCAGGAGGGGTGCGAGGTTGAAGATGTAAAAGCTGGGAACATGAAATTAAGAAAATATATTACAGATATGAAAACTCTTCACTGGCTGCATAAAGGAACCATCGCAATCCCTTTTAAAGGCAGATATATTTGTATTGCCTGCTCTCGCAGACACACGCACACACACACGTATTTGTAAACACAACACACACACACACAACACACACACACACACACACACACACACATACACACACACACACACACACACACACACACATCTGGCCATTCTGGCCATTCTGATCGCCCAAAGCGGACATCATCGTCTGCACACAAGAGCATCATTCACTTCACGAAGTACCCACAAAGCACTGCTGTTTACTACCACAGCCGACCTCAAGGGCCCTTCCAGGATAGTAAAAAGGGGGGCGAGAAAACAAGGGCCCCCAACACTAACAATCTACATGACAAGAGTTAAAGTAGCGAGACTTCATTCGATCAATGTATTGTGTATTACCTTCTGTAAATGATGCTTGTAGACAGAATCTGAAGAATCGTATACTTGTCATCGTAGGTCTCCGATTATATTAGGTCGGTCAACGGGTATCGTTTTATGCGGGTCTTTTTACGAGTCTACAATATCTCTTGCTTCGAGTACAGTCATGATCAGTCATTTTAGAGGGTGATATGGGTAGCCCGTCTCACGTTTATGTCTTGAGGTTTAAAGAAAAAAAGGAAGTAAAACAAAAGCTTCGTGTGCCTCTGTTTGTCTGTCTGTATGTCTCTTTCTCCTCTTCTCTTCTTCTCTGTCAAACACACACACACACACACACACACACACACACACACACACACACACACACACACACACGCACGCACGCACGCACGCACACACACACACACACACACACACACACACACACACACACACAGAGAGAGAGAGAGAGAGAGAGAGAGAGAGAGAGAGAGAGACGAGGGAGAAAAAGTCAGGGGCGGATTAATGGGTGAGAACACTGATAAGAATGCAGATGATTAAAGATTGTGTGATAGTCCTTAACATAACTGACCATCGCATGATCAAACATCACGAGACTGCCCGCAATATACCAACTAGAAGGTGACTAAGATTATGTGATATTCCTCAGAATAACCGGCCTGTAGATGAATTGAAAGACTGTACGAAACTCCTCATTGTAACCAACCAGTAGTAAATCATAAGACTGAACAATACTCCTCAGGATACTGTACGAACGACCTGATTTATAAGTGGCCGATAGGAAATTATGAAAAGACTGAGCAATACTTTAAAAAAAAAAGACCGGTTAGCAAATGATTCAAAGACTTGGGGAATGCGTCTAAAAAAAAAAAAAAAACGGTCGGTGGATGATTAAAAGACTGTGCGATGCTGTTCATGTAACGAACGAAGGACGGGATAGAAAGAGTGAGCGAAACTCTACGATATAGTCAACTAGTGGTAATCAAAAGAGCAGGAGAACCTCTTATTAAATTTTCTCTTCTTTTTCGTTTATCCATCAGCTTTAAATCACAAACAGTGTGATCTCAAAGCTTGGCGGATCTAGTGTGTAGCGTATATGGACCAGTCCGCACGCAGTGACGCCTCCTTGGTGAAACTGAAACTGAAACAAAAGACTGCTGTACTCCTCAGTATAACCAGTCAGCAGGTATTCAAAGTCTTTGTGATAATATCCAGTATAATCGGCAGCAGAACACACACACACACACACACACACACACACACACACACACACACAGGATACTCTCGAACAGAATCAGCCAGGTGATGGTTAAAGAGTATTATAGGATAAGCCTAAATGATATAACCAGCCAGTAAACGAATTAAAGGCTGCGCGATAATGCTCAATATGAAGAAGAGTCACTGGATACTTAAAAAGATTGTGCGATACTCCTCAAACTAATCACCCAGTAGTGAATTAAAGGCTGTGCCTTTTGAGCGTGCCGGGAAGGTGCAGTGGTCATGCGATACAATTCATGAGATGGACTTTGCGATTACTCGTAGATAGCCAAAGAGTTTGCGAAAATCTTACAACATATGAACTAGGCACTTAGGGTAAAATTAGGGTAAAATTATCACAGTTACAAACTCTTTAGGGTAAAGTTGTCACAGAGTTACAACCCGGCGATAATCTTACCATAACTGCCTAGTTCATAGTTACAGAGTGTGCTCTGATCTTGCAAAAATAACTGGCTACTGCATGATTAAAGAATGTGCGATAAGCTTGCACCATAGCTGATTAGTACATAGTTTAAAAAAAAAATGTGTGGTAATCCTGCAGTATACCTGGCTGGCAATAATTAAAGAGTGTGGTATAATCTTGCAACAGAGGTGGCTTGCACATGGATAGTATGCGACAATCTTTCAGGTGTCTGAGTCGTTGATAGTTTCCTGAAAGAGTTTTTACTATGTTCACGAGGCGGCCGTAAAAAAAGAAGAAACAGTCTTGTGCCGCTTGCATACAGGCCACTCCTTTTACACCCATTCTTATCCTTTAAAAGGCGAAGAAGCTCCGTGGTGCATTTCATGTCATATAGCATTCACAGTGAACCATATTCATTTAGAGTGTTGGGACTTGTATGATGTGAAGCATAAACATTTTACGGCAGACTCCATGAAAACCTTGTTCAGAGATGTGTTCTTTGAATTTCTGAAAGAGATCAACATTTTTCATCTGATCTAAGAATTTACGGAAGAAAGATTTCAACAACATTTCCGGTATGGTTTGAGAAGGTGTAGTTCAAAGGGTTTGTGAGTGAAGGTCTTGGTGGTTGTTGGTCGGTTTATTTATTTACTTGCTTACTTATTTATTTGCTTATTTACGATTTGTGAGCTGACTTCAAGACGGTGACATCCTGATATGGCCCTTTGCGATCGGCTGGGCTATAAGCAACATTAGCCTAGTGGACAGTGGACCGGGTGTAATAATCTTACAGTAAAATCGGCCAGTACATATAAGACTGTGCTATACTCTCACAAGGTAACTGGCTGTGATTAAAAAAAAAAAATTAAGGAGTGTGCGATCATGTTGCAAATATAACAAGTCTTTACAGTACGCCCACACGTCAGTCTACCTTTCCTACACCAACTCACCGCCCAGCTGATGGTTTTGTTTGTTTGTTTGTTTGTTTTAATCGAAGAGGCGTTTGTCTGTTACCGCTTTTCCCTACTTCTGTCTATGTTTCTTTTTGCTCACTACTTTTTATCTCCTGTGTCATGTTGTCAACGCGAGCGAACTTAGCCAATGTGTGCAGACTGTCACCGCTTTCCGCTACGCCTTCCGAAGGTGTGTGAAGTTGAAGGGCACCACACACACACACACACACACACAGAGGCTGTACTTGCAGCCCGAAAAGGAGGTGATCGCAGGCTGAGGTTCATCGTCAATAATTAAAGATGGACAGGTGCAAGTTTGTGCATCTGCAGTCTCACTGGCCAAGTGGTCAAAGCATTATTCTCTTGACCTAAGGGGCCTGGAAAATGGCAGCCTCGACGGAGGAATCAAAAAGGGTCACGTATTCAAAAGGTGATGAGTATGTTTCTGGCAATCGATAAGATAGGAGCGACTGAGGCTATTCTTCCGGGAATCAGATCACGTGACATTTCAACGACAGAAGGGAGGAACAATCAAATGGCTCTTGCTCTGTTTGTGTGGATTTACGTATATTTTGTAAGTAAGCGGAAAAATCAAATGGCTCTTGTTCTGTTTGTGTGGATTTACGTATATTTTGTAAGTAAGCGGAAAAATCAAATGGCTCTTGTTCTGTTTGTGTGGATTTACGTATATTTTGTAAGTAAGCGGCGGAAAAATCAAATTACGTTGTTCTGTTTGTGTGGATTTACGTATATTTTGTAAGTAAGCGGAAAAATCAAATGGCTCTTGTTCTGTTTGTGTGGATTTACGTATATTTTGTAAGTAAGCGGAAAATCAAATGGCTGTTGTTCTGTTTGTGTGGATTTACGTATATTTTGTAAGTAAGCGGAAAAAATCAAATGGCTCTTGTTCTGTTTGTGTGGATTTACGTGT
>JADBJO010000291.1:662500-667500 GCA_016801955.1 Conus betulinus
TTGCTTACTCATCAGCGAGTTTGACAGCGAGTTTGTGTGTGTGTAGTCTGTCTGTCTGTCTGTCTGTCTGTCTCTCTCCGCTGAAGTGGCACACAGCAATTGCTTACTCATAGCTGTACTTGCACATGCACTATACCACTCCTCCAACCCTCTTTTTCTCCTTCCTAGCTCCCCTCCCTCACACACACACACACACACACACACACACACGGACATCGCAGGATTAACTTACTAAAAGGGAAGGCACAACAGGTAAAGAGCAAGCAATGGTCTCAGCACATTTCCGCTCACCTTTCGGTTGTCGCTTTATCATGTTCTCTTTCTTTTCCTTCCCCACTCTCCCCCCCCCCCACCCCTTTCCCCCTCCACCCACTGGTCACACGGGTGCTAACCCGCACAGGGCCTCAAAGGGGGTGTGTCGGACGAGACCCAAACGCCGACCCCTTGGCTTCCACAGGGGAGGTCTCATTCCGCCCTCTCCGCCCCCCCCCCCCCCCCCCCCCCACTCCAAGTTCGCGCATGCGCGGCCGTTCACTTCCTCCCCACCACACACAGCAGACGAGATGAGTCGAGCCGCGCGCGCGTGTGGTCTTTATCGGTGTCGGTGAACGGTACTGCGTGCGACAGTGTGCGCGCGCGCGCCCCCGCGCGCGTTGAGCGGAAGGAAGGAGGAGAGGGGTGGGGGTGGGGGGGATGAGGAGGGCTCAATCAATATGGAGCAGAAGACAAGCGTGTTCGAGACAAATCAACGAGAAACACAGAGCGGCGAACCACCAACCAGCCCGCGCGAGCGATAAGAGGGGGGTGGGGGAAGCTTGGAGTGGAGTAAAGAACCAAGCAGAGGGTTCGAAAAAAAAAAAGTCAAAAAAGGAGAAAAAAGAAAAGAGCGGTCGATGAGGAGTGTCAAATATGACTGGAGAATTCCAAGCCGTCACACCGTGATGTGTTTTGTCAGTGCTTTGATAAGCTCTGTGTGGTGTGTGTCTCCAATTTCAATTCGCCATCAACTCGGACGGTAAAATCAAAAACCAAACCCCACAGTGGACAGTCATAAGTGAGTGACTGAAGAACCGAATCGGCCGCTCCAATTAGAGCAACAACTCTCGGAATGAGTTGGAAAAAAAAAAGTGAAATCGAAAAAAGAATTCGAGGAAAGAACTGAAGCAAGAAAAAAGGGTCGATGAGGAGTGTCAAATATGACTGGAGAATTTCCAAGCCGTCACACCGTGATGTGGGCTTTTGTTTTGTTTTGTCAGTGCTTTGATAAGCTCTGTGTGTGTGTGTGTGTGTGTGTCTCCAATTTCAATTCGCCATCAACTCGGACGGTAAAATCAAAAACCACAACCCCACAGTGGACATTTCCGTCATAAGTGACGTGTCGGACTGACTGACTGGGTTGGACTGAACTCGAATCGGCCGCTCCAATTATGAAGCAACAACTCTCGTACTTACATTCTGACGTGTGTGAGGGTGCTGTTGTAGTCAACTGTGTTCCCTGTGATACAACTGTGTGCAGTCTATATCGACGACGCCGTAGGAGGAGCAGGAATTCGAGGAAACGGAGCGACTGAGCAGCAGCGAGTGTTTCTTTCATCATCTGTCGTCTGCGTCGAAACCGCCCTGACTGGTAAACTTACCCTGTTGAACGGAGAAGTTTCGGGTTCCATGTCGACAGTATTTCTCGTTTCACAGGGTATATTTACCGGGTCAGGCCACAAACAACAGTTGGACTCCAGACACCGTTCTCCGGACAACCTTTTCTTTTTTCAGCGAGGCTGGCTTCAAGGATAAATGTATGTGTTATTCCCTAAGCGAAAATTCTCTCCTCGGCAACCCAGCAAAGGGCCCCCCCTCTCCTCCGGTGATGGTGGTGGGGGGTGGGGGTGCGGGGGGGAAGAACGTGAGAGGTTTGACGTCGACGTAGGAGAAGTGGGAGGCGCGAGTGTCAGCGAGTTTGACAGGACACATTGAGGCAGTGGAGGCATTTACCTCCCCTGTGTGTGGCAGATTGGGGAAAGGAGTGTGGGAAGGATAGAGGTGGGGGGGGGGAGGGGGGGAGGTGAGGTCGGTCGTAGAAGTATGCTCTCGCCCGAACCGGCAGAGAGCGAGAGAGGTGCTTCGGGGTGTAAAAACAAATGTGTTGAATCAACATTTTTTTTTGTTTGTTTTGTTTTGTTTTGTTTTGGGGGGAAACACTTTACATTAGACATGAAAATGTAGATTTATGCTCTAAAAGAGAAGTAGTCTCCCCACCCCCTTCTGCTCCCAGATTCACAGACTGTTATATTTTTAATCGAATGAATCGTCAGAGGATGCGAATATTAACTTTCGGAAACGATTAGGGCTATCAAAGTTTTTGAAGGAAAACTATATACATTGCTTGCGTACCACATACGGCACACACACACACACACACACACACACACACACACACACACACACCTCCTCCTTCTCCAACTCCTCCACGCCAAACACATGCATGCACAGATGTATACACACATGCACGCGCGTACACGCGAAACTGTTAGTACGGGAGGTGACTACAGGCGGAAATTTGAAGCAAACTTAAAAAAGAAAAATGATTATTCTGCCGACACAAGGGACAAAACAAATTACTAGACAAAACACGATATTTGAGTAAAGACACTATTCATCGTCCTGAAGAAGACCAAAGAGGTCGAAACGCGTGTGTGTTTTGTCTTGTAATTTGTTTGGCCCCTTTTGTCCGGCGGCCTAGTCGTTTTTCTTTCAAGTGTGTTCACGCGATGTAGCGTTTGTGAGGGAGAGAAAGCGATGGGCCTAGGCTTACCGCTGCAACAATTAAAAAACATTGTTTGTTTGTTTGTTTGACAAAATGAAGAAGAAGGAACAACATCCACAAAGCTGGCATTCATTCGGAAAAAAATCGACATTATAACAATGGCACAGACACACACCACACAGCCGGTATAACCTCTAATGTCTTGTGCTTTGGGGGAAGGTCTCGATATAAAGGCCTTGTTCTGATTGTTTAAAAGTGCACACTGTTTACATTTTCTGCCCCAATCAGCACTCCCTCTGCATCTCCTTACACGCGCGCGCGCGCGTGCGTGCACGCACATACCCAACGTATGTTCCCTATGGTATAGGCGGAAACTTAAAACGCTTTTAAAAACAAGGTATGCCTAAAACGTTGGGTACATGTAGACAATGTCACATGGGAGAACATGATCACATTCTTTATTCCAGTTGATTCGAATTTTGTCAACACACACTGTACAAAACATTTTTGTAAGCCACCAACGCGAAGCAGGTAATTTTTCTTTTTGTGTGTGTATGTGTGTTAACCACGCGCATTTATGAGTTTAATTGCCTTAATGACCTGGAGATGTATTTGCATTTATTTCTCTGACCTCTGAATATTTACTGAAGTTTATTTTGTGATAATTTTGTCTCTTCTTATTGATTTATTTGTTAATGTACCTTCTGTCTTTGCCGTATAATTGGTGTGTGCCTTTGGTTTGAAAATAACAGAGGGCGGGGGGGAGTGGGGGGGGGGGGGGGGGAGTTGATATTAATCATAATATATGATTTCATTGTGTTGATCTTAATGACAGGGGATTAAAACGTCCACGGTCAGTGACGCTGTTCCGGTCTTCGTCAAAGTTATCTTCTTAAAAAATAAAATAAATGAATGAATAAATAAAAACTTTAATATTAATCATCAATACATACATGTTCAACACACATCACCAGACGCATGAACATATAAAGTATATATGATGTCTTTGAACACAACGTCATTCAAGAAAGTTAGTTTAGAAGTTTGTTGTTTGTGTAACTCTGTGCAATATTCTGTCTGTGGGTTGAACCAGGCGAACTGTTCTCAAGTGCAGAACCACCGATGATTCTCCATTCTGTAGCCTAGGTTCCAAACTCATTCCTTCACGGTTTTTTTTTTTCTTTCCTTTTCCCTTTATATTATAATCATGCGTATGGATTGTAGTTTATTCTCAACGCACACTGTTTGTCCCGCATGTTGCAAATGAATGCTTTGGGTATATATAGATAGGGGTGAGTGGTGGATGTTGGGGGGTGGCGGGTGGCGGAGTGAAGTATGGTGGGGGGTTAGGGAGTCGGGGAGATGGGGGAGTGGGGGATGGGTGACGGAGCGAGGGTGGTGAAGGTTGGCATTGATTAAAACAAGAGAGTACGTACATATTGTGAACTATCCATACAAACAGATGCAGGAAAACAATCCATAGTCTCGTATGTGTCACATTTCAGGTACCAATGGTTAAAGAGAACATCATTGCAGCAGAGGAAATAGGAAGAAAAAAAAAACAAACATAAGAGATGATGAAATACTCAAAATAAATAAATAAAACGTGAGGAAGCAGAAGTAGACATAGTCAAAATCATCGCAGGAGTAGACGCAGAAACAGTGGTGGCAAGAGGAAGACAAAGTGGAGATAGACAGACAGACAAAGACGAAGGCGGAAACAGAGAGAGAGAGAGAGAGAGAGAGAGAGAGAGAGAGAGAGAGAGAGAGAGGTGGCCCCTCTTAGTCATTGGTACAAATGAAAAGTAATTCTAAATCAAGAAGAAGACGTATGCAAAACAAAAAGTAAACAGCACAACGTGAACAAATGATCAGTATAGAACTACGGTAACCTGCTTTCTCGTTTCACAATGAACTAAGTGTAAGTAAGGCAGTAGAGCCATAAAACTGAGTAGCCACTGAACAGATGCTAAGAAATGTGTAAATTAGATATCACTTTACTTTTCCTATTAACTGTGATTGGAAGAAGCTTTTTTTTTCTTTTTTTTTTTCTGAAATATCGACACGCAGAGCCAACACAGTTTTTGAATAAATAACTGAGTATCTTACCAAGTAATGGTTCTGCTGTCTGTCTGTCATACCATTAACTGTGTATGAAAGAACGTTGATACGCAAACTGCCTGAATAATTGACTAAACAACTAAATGAATAGTCTATCTGACAATGTAATCGTTTCTAT
>JADBJO010000291.1:675000-707500 GCA_016801955.1 Conus betulinus
CCTGAAATATACTTAGCGCTCGTAACATAAACATCGCACATATAACATGTGCACAGAGCGCGTGACATAAACCTAGCGCACGTAGCATATACCTAGCACGCGTGGCCTACGCCTAGCGCACGTAACATACACCTAGCACCTGCAAGCTGACATTCATATAGCGCACGTAACATACACCTAGCGCAAGTTGCAAACACCAGGCAGGCATAACATACACCTACACGTCTAGCGCCCACACGTGGCACACACGCCTAGCGCCCGTAACATACACCTAGCGCAAGTATCACACATCTAGTCTGCCTAGCATACATATACATCTAGCGCACGGAGCATACACCTAGCGCACGTAGCACGGCTTACATTCATACAGCGCACGTAACATGTATCTAGCGCACGTCACATACACCTGGTGCGCGTAACATAACTGGCGCGCTCAAACATACAACTAGCGCGCGTGACATACAAGTATCGTAGGTAACATACACTTATGCACACGTGTGAGGCATCTCTAGCGCGTGTGACACACGAACGAAAGTTACACACAGCACAACACAATACTGACTGCTGACGCGGCATAACAGCTAAAAGCACAAGGCTGCTACAGAATATTGAATGACAATCTGCAAACTACTGATTGAACCATATTCAGCAGACGATGCCACAACATCCTATTGAGTGTGAACTCTTATTATCGCTCAATCAGTAATACACATTACATGGCCATACCATTTCGCAGTCTTATTTGATAGGTTCCTGTTGACACGTAATATTTAAGAAACAGGATTCCTGAGAACTGTAACACGAGCTAACCGACAACACAGGCCCAACCACACCCCCCAACCCACTCACCCCTCTCCCCCCACCCGCACCCACCCTCTGCTTTTTTTTTTCTTTCTTTCTTTTTTTTTTCACACATTCGTATCTTTTAAAAGATGAGAGAGGGCTCCGTGATTCATACGATGTTATGAGAGTGTTGGAATTTACATGACAATTAATGCAAGCGCTTCATAACAGACCCGTTAAGAGATGTGCCACCAGATGTGATTTTTGTGGTTATAAAAGAGGTGATAAAATTTCATTTGACCTAGCATGTTACAGAAAGCAGATCTGTGTGTGTGTTTTTTTTTTCAGAAGGGATTTTTTTTTTTTTTGTTTTTGTTGTTTGTCATGTTTCCGAGCTCGCTCTCTCTCTCTCTCTCTCTCTCTCTCTCTCTCTCTCTCTCTCTCTCTCTCTCTCTCTCTCTCTCTCTCTCTCTCTCTCTCTCTCTCTCCGCCTCTCTCTGTTTCTCAGCCCCCCCCCCCCCCTCCCTCTCCCTCTCTCGAACACACAAATGTGAAATCGCTTTTGTCATGAAAAACAGACCTGATGATCCCCCCCCCCCCCCCCCCCCCCCCCCCCAACAACTCCTCCCCTCCCGCGGTCGGATGGGCTCTTAACAACATGCACGCACGCACGTGCCAGTACACACACACACACACACACACACACACACACACACACACACACACACACACACACGCGTACACACACACACACGCACACACGTATGGACACACACACACACACACACGCGCGCGCGCGCGCAAACGCGCTGTCGCGCATGCCTGAGCACGCACAAGTACACATACAACGCACACGCGGGCGCACGCACGCACGCACGCGCGCACACCGTAACTCAACTGATTGACGCGATCTTTTTGCCCCCGTCTTTGCTGCCCTGCTCAGCAAATGATGACCCCGCATCCCACAACGTGATGCTGTCCAGATGAAATATGACACCGGCCCCTTTTTAGATCAGCTGATGACATTTGGAGTTGATTTCACCAGTTATTCCTGTTCTACCGACCAGATCGTAAATGGATTGCAAAGCGTAGAAAACATGGAACATCTACACAAATGACGTTTTGGAGATACAGACACTGGTAAATCTTGCAGGAATCTCTTTGAAACTACTACTAGTTGCTTCGCAACTAAAACGAACCTGTTTTTTACCGACCTAATAGGAATGATTGTTCTGAAGCGCTGGAACTAAAAAGAAAAAAAAATTGCCTCTGCCTACTGATGATACCCCAGATCCGATCCATGAGTGTAAGCGTGCACGTGCTCTTGATAATGTTCATAGAGATGGCATCACTGTTGAACGCCCAAAGTTGAGATGTTCACTTTTTTTTTTTGTCAAGATCAAACTCCGCTCTTTGCATCTTATGTGGGTAAGCAACGTTTGAGTAGCTAGGCTTTCCTGCTTCTGTTAGAAGATTCGAAGTTCTAATATCATTTAGCGATTACATATTGTGTGCTGTTTCGGGATACCGTAAATTAGTTTGTAATTCTATTTCTGCTTCTTGAAATTTGGCACTGAAAGGAACACTGAAAGACTTCTCGCCATGAACTTGGGAGTTGTCATAAATTTCGAAATTGTAAGTTCCTACATTAGAATCATAGAAAGGTGAAGATGATGCCAACAAATGCCAATGTCATAGAAGCTGACTAAATATAATTTCACGTAATGCTGATAAGATTTTGTTCAATTATGTTCTTTTTTGAAAGTATACTTGTCATATTAAGGTTGCTTTCAAAGTGGGGTGACTGCAGGCGGAATATTTCATGTGAATCTTGTCATATATTAACTTTTTGTTCACATGTATTATTATCCCATACTTCACAAACGTCCAATTTATGGCTGTCACTTCGGGAAGGCAATGAATCAAAATATTGAATAGTAGCAATGCGTTTACCCAACCCTGTTTATCCCCATTTTTCAACCGTTTTTCAGGTTTAAGTAAGCATGACCCACTCCTGCCTGGATGCTTTTTTTTCGTTTGTTTCAAAAAGCCCATCGCATGCTCATAGACATGGCCAGATGTCTACATATGTATGTATGGGAATTGATCCTAATTAAAAAAAAAAACAAACAAAAAAAAAACAAACAAAAAAAAACAACAGCAACGGTTATTTCTAACATAAAATTTTTGAGCAGTTTTTTTTTTCCCCTCAAAAGGGTAAATGAGCATTAAACTCATCTCAAACGAACCCAACGACTGTTTTATGGATGTAACTGTGTGCTACAAAGAAGCAACTTGGAATCATTTTAAATAGTGTTAAAAGAACGGAAACATATCCTTGAAGGGATGTTTATCAGAGTCATACTTTTTCAGAAAATAAGTAACATTTCATATGGATATCTTCATAGGAGAAAAGTTTTTTTTTTTTTTTTTTTCAAATGTAAATCATATCAGTTTTATAGACTATCAGTAAACGCTTAAAATTTCTACGTGAACGTGAAGTGTTTTTGTGGTTAGACGTTCATAAATCAGTATCTACTGTTTGACTGCCTGGATTTTTAAAAGTATCTGGCCAAATTTTGATGGAACATCAAGATAAGGCATTCTGACGAAAAAGGCTAAAAACCAATCAAACAAAACAAAAAACTTATTTAAAAAGTAGCCCATTTCCTTCAATCCTTTAATGTTTTGTTTTGTCGTCCAGATCATTTAAGTGCACGGACGTTGATTTGAAAGTAATAATAACAGCGGTAATAACTCCGATGTTACTATAATATTGAACTGGCATTTAGACACAGCTTGTTCAGGAAAAATAGTCATCAAGCAGTATTTTGGGGACCGGAATAGCGCAGTTGGTAGAGCGCCGGACTCGTGATCTTGGGGTTGCGGGTTCGAATTTCGGTACAGGGGGATTTTTTCCGAGTTAACATTGGTTCTCACTCTATTCCCCATACAGTCCTTCGAATGGGACTATAAACCGAGGTTCCGTGTGTGAACGCACGCACAACATCTTGCACACATGTAAAATCCCATCACCAACTTTCGGAAGAGAAGGCCAGTTTGGCCGTTGGTATGGATGACACGTTACACATAGCACGCACCTTCCCCGAAGATGGAGTATGGCTGCCTTAATGGCGGGATAAGAAACGGTCATAGACACAAAACTCCACTGCCTGTCTATACAGGCGGTGTCCGTAGGAGTATCAGCATGCGTACGCAGAAAGGAAGAAAGAAAGAAAGAAAGAAAGAAAGCAGTATTCTGCACTCTACAGAGATTTCTGGATAAACATGCAGCAGTGTTATGTAGAAGACATCTCCTTAGAGGACACACTACCCCCAGACTGTTTGCTGGCTCCCACATTTAACACATATACACTATACTTACTTTGTACACCTAGCCCCCCCCCCCCCCCCCACCCCCCCCCCCCACCCCCCACCCCCCCACCCTCCACTATGTAAACTGCTTTCTTGTATATGGTTTGTGAATCGAACATTCGTGCCAAATATTGACGAAACGAGAGGAAGATTTCTTCACCTTTGATGCCTGTTTTGGGCATGACAAATACAACCAGGAGAATTAGTTACAGCGAACGAATCATATAATTGAATTCAAGTTGTAATTAACAACAACAACCATAAAGAAACGAAACAAAAGAAAAAAAGCAGGTTAAAACTAGATCAACACAGCAAGCAAACAAACAAACAAACACGTAAACAAACAAACAAACAAACAAAACTCACACACATCTACATACATATAAACGCAAAGAAATCATCATGGTCCAAAAATATACAGATAAGTTAATATAAATAGAAGGCGAGACCCATCCCAATAATTCTGTCACCTTAACCTCCCCCTGATCTAAATACTTACCCATTTACTGCCCGTGGACAAAGCGATAAGGTGATGTGATATGGTCCTGATAGGTCCCTTGTGGCTGACTAAGCGATGAGCAGTACAAACAGGACTGAATTCACTTGAGTGGATGGACAGCGTTTCCAACATATATCATTTGAAGGAAAACAAAAAACCACCACCACCACCGCCACCACCACCACCACCACCATCACCACCACCACCACAAAAAAAAAAAAAAAAAAAAAAAAAAAAAAAAACAAGAAAACAACAACAACAAACAACAAAACACCGTCGTGGGAGGTTCGAACGCACAACTGTCTGCACCACAAGCAAACTGACTTACCACTTAAATACCAGCCCCCTACCCCCACCACCCCCACCCCCCCCCACCCCCACCCCCACTTCAGTTTTCAGTTGAGATAACAACAAAAAGCAATTTTTCATTAGACTTATCTGCGGAAAATCTTAATAAACATTTCACTTCTATAGCAGAAAAAACTGTTAAGGTTGACCGTTCGAAAGACAACGATCTGTTGGCTCTAAAGGAATATTGTGCCTCCAAACGATTAGATAACAATTTTAATTTTAAATTCATTAGTGTGCATGAGGTATACCGAGAGCTCAACTTACTGAAACACAGTCTTCATGCAGAGGTTTAGATAACACTGATAACAAAATTTTGAAAAAATCTCCTCACCTATCATTTGCTGACAGTCTTACTTACATTTACAACTTGTGTATAGAGAAATGTTACTACCCTCAAGCGTTCAAAAATGCGAAGGTATTGCCTTTATTCAAATCAGGCGACTCAAACGACCCTTCGAATTACAGGCCCATGTCAATTTTATCCAATTTATCTAAACCTTTGGAAAAACATCTCAAACGAAATATGCAGGCGCATTTAATTATAAATGATCTTCTTCATCCTAATCAAAGTGGCTTCAGAGAAAATCACTCCTGCCACACCGTACTAACAAGCCTAATTGAGCAGTGGCATTCTAACATAAATAATAATCTTCTTACAGGTACTGTTTTCGTGATTTTGCTAAAGCTTTTAATTTAATTGACCATGATCTTCTCCTTAGAAAACTAAAATTGTATGGGCTATCTGTAAAATCTGTCACTCTCATTTCTTGTTTCTTAACAAATAGAAGACGGATTGTTTTTCAGGATTCTGCGTCGTCAACCTCTATGCCAATAAATTCCGGTGTACCCCAAGGCTCTGTCCTTGGGCCTATTTTATTTACAATTTACATTAACGATCTTCCGTTGCATGTCTCCTCTTCGTGCGAACTCTTTGCTGACGACACTACTCTCCACAATACAGGTGCAAATACATACATTGTATTAAACGACCTTCAGAGCGATATTATTAAACTTAGTGACTGGACAGAACTTAATAATATGGCACTTCATCCAAAGAAATCTAAATTTATGTTAATTACAACACGTCAAAAGCGACAGAATATTAAAGGTATATATAAAAACATTGACCGTTTATGATCAAGCCATAGAACATGTAACTTCACATAAATTACTTGGTATAACCATTGACAATAATTTATCCTGGTCGAATCATATTACAACAACTTTATCAAAAAAAAAAAAAAAAAAAAAAATTTTCAACTCTGTAGAATTAAACATTTTTTGGATCAGCATACTCGTAAATTATTTTTTCATGCTTACATTCAGACTGATCTTGACTATGCCTCAACCTGCTGGGATTCAGCTTGTAAAAGTACCTTAAAACTTTTGGAGAGACTATATAAACGATCTCTTAAACTTATATACTTCTTAAATCTTCTCTAGAATTAAATCATTATAAGGAATTAAACATTCTTCCATTCCATCAGAAATGTTTATTCAACAAAGGAGTATTCATGTATAAGATTATGAATAACCTTGCACCAGATTATTTACATGAACATTTCTTTAATGAGAAATGTCCGTAATAAGAATACTATTTTTATCCCCCGCCCAAGAACCAATCTTTTCATGTCATCCCTAACATACTCGGGTGGGAAATTATGGAACGAGATCCCTGCAAATATCAAAAACAAAACCAGTCTATCGTCCTTTAAAAATGCTTTCCATAAGTACCTGATGGGACAACTATGATTTGCTTCTTCTAAGTTTTCCGGAGTTGAAATGTGATCGTGTGAGAATGGGGATGGGGCATCTGTTTATGTTCTTGTTGTGGTATATTTTGGTGTTCTGGTGGGGGGAGGGGGGGGGGGGAGTGGTAGGGGGCGGCGGCGAGTGTGGGAGGAGGCATTTGTTCACGTTCTTGTTGTAGTATATTTTGGTGTAGTTGTGTGTGTTGTTCATTCTTTGTTTCATTTGTGAGGGCATGGTGAAAAGAAGCCTTTGTAGCTTATCCGTTTTCCCTCAATAAAAAATATTCGTATTCGTCTCTCTCTCTCTCTCTCTCTCTCTCTCTCTCTCTCTCTCTCTCTCTCTCTCTCTCTCTCTCTCTCAACGGAGCTGGGTGGAAAAAAACGCACCTCTCTCTCTCTCTCTCTCTCTCTCTCTCTCTCTCTCTCTCTCTCTCTCTCTCTGTGTCTCTCTCTCCACTGAGCTGGGTGAAAAAAAAAAACGCATTTATATAATCTCATCTCATCTCTCTCTCTCTCTCTCTCTCTCTCTCTCTCTCTCTCTCTCTCTCTCTCTCTCTCTTTATCCATTCTTTCTTGTTCCCCACGCTCTTGATTATCCTTTCCTTCTCTCTATGTTTTTTTTTTTTTCTTTTCGTCTTCACTTGTCCTTCCCTCCTTCTTCTTTGTTTCCCTCCCCCCCCCCCCCCCCCCCCCCTTTTTTTTTCTTCATTTTTTGCTTTCTTTCTCTTTTCTGCTTTATATATATATATGTGTGTATATATCTTTTTCACTCGTCCTTTACTTTCCCTTTTCTTTACGTGTCTCCCCCCCCCCCCCCCCCCCTTGCTCCCTCCCCCTTGTTTTCCTTTATTTACCTTTTCATTCCTTCAGTTCATTCGTTTCGTTTTGTTTTGTTTTGTTTTGTTTCATCTTTTCTCTCCAGTATTTTGTTCATTTTTTTTTTCCTCGCACGTTTTTGACTTCGCTGTTTTTATCTTCCCCTTGCGCCTTTTCTTTTTCTCTTGCTTTTTCAGTCTTACATCTCTCTCTCTCTCTCTCTCTCTCTCTCTCTCTCTCTCTCTCTCTCTCTCTCTCTCTCTCTCTCTCTCTCTCTCATCATCTTTCTTTTGTTTGTTCCTTTCTTTCTCTTTTCGTTGTCTTCTTCGTTATTTTCCCGCTCTTTCTTTCTTTCTCACCCGTCATACCTCCTCTCTTCATGTCTTTTCCTCTCTTTTTTTCTTCTTTGCTTTCTAACGCGTGCTTTCCTTTTCTCTTTTCGTTCTTTCCATCTTTTCATTGTTTATTCTTTCTCATTTGGTCATCGTTTATTTTTGCTCTTTCTTTCTTTCGCTTTTTTTTAATTTTTTTTTATTCTCTCTCCATTCTTTCCTACTTCTTTTTTTTTTCATTCCTTTTCTCTTCTCCTGCCTAACTTCTCTCTCTCTCTCTCTCTCTCTCTCTCTCTCTCTCTCTCTCTCTCTCTCTCTCTCTCTCTCTCTCTCTCTCGTCTCCCTTCTCTCCATCCTTTCTCTTTCTTTCTGATTCGTCCCTGTTTTTCTCCGTCTTTTTTCCTTAAGTCTTTCTCTCTCACTTACTGTCATCCCCACCCTCTGTCTGTCTGTCTGTCTGTCTGTCTCTGTCTTTCTCTCTGTCCTCTCTTCTATCTCTCTTAATTACTCGTCCTTTGCATCTCTCTTTCCTTCATGTTTAGCTCTATCTGTCATTCTGTCCTTTTTTTTTTTTTTTTTTTTTTTTTTTTTTTTTTTTTAAACCGTCTTTCTAACTTTTTATTTATCACTTCCCCTTTCCCCTCTCCTTTCTCTTTTTTTTTTCTTGGTAGATAATCATGCCAGTTTGGAGATTCTAATCACCATCCACCTAAAAGTTGAAAACGGAATCAACTCAGGCCTGGTTTTCTAGTGACGGAGTCTGACGGTCGAATCTGGAACACAGAATTCAACGGACTTATCGCATTGCCATTACAGAATTGTATCTATCCTTTGTCTTCGTCGCTCCTTTCCGTAAACTGGTGTTTCAACTGTCTTACGTGAGATCTAGTTGCAAGGTAGGCGACTGCAGGCGGAAATCCGAACAAATTTTAAATGTATATAATAGCGAACCGCCAACAAAACGTAGACAAACGAATCACAAGACAAACACGCGTTTCGACCTTTAGGTCTTCTTCAGGCAAGATCCAAAGCACGCAGCACAACGAAAATGAAGGAGAAGTGAATGAAGATAAGGGACTTTTCGTTTATTGTTGTTGTCCCGAGTGTTTTGTGTCTTGCCTGAGGAAGACCTAGGAGGTCGAAACGCGTCGTGGTTTGTCTTGTGATTCGTTTGTCTACGTGTTGTTGGCTGTTCGCTATTAATTACATTTAAAATTCATCTTACCTGAGTCTAATGTTCAAAATGATAGGTAGGAGGTAGGAGGTTGTTTTTTTTTTTTTTTCCTATCCCGCTCTGATTTTTCTCCACTTCAAAGTTGACAATGCGATATGTTTTGTTGATTTGGTTAGTGGCTTTGCTTGTGTGTGGATTTTTTTTGTTTGTTTGTTTGTTTGTTTGTTTTTGTATTGACCATGGGCGGATAATCATTCGGTGAAAATGTATGCGTTTCGTTTTATAAACAGTATACTTTCATAAAGGAGACAACGATGAAAGCAACTCCTCCCATTCCGTCCCCCCCCCCCCCCCCCCTCCCCCCCCCCCCCCCCGCCCCACCCACTCCCCCGCTCCCCTTCCAGTCCCTAGCCTCCTCCTCCCCTTATCCTCCTCCTCTCCCTCTCCTCCTCCCTCCCCCCGCTGACAAAACATCCTGAAAGTTTAAGCAGTGCAGTCTCTGATTCAGCTTCACCCCACCCCCCACCCCCATCCCCCTTCGCTCTCACCCCCACCCCAGTACTACTGTTCACCACAGCCACCCCTCGCCGTTCAAAGTCTCCTTAATCTTTAATACAAACTAGGGTGAACCTGTCTTTAAAAAAAAAAACAAACAAAAAAAAAACACTTGATTACCGAAGGGAAATCTTTTCTAAGCATGAAGAATCTCAACAGGAAGTTTTAATTGCACGAACCATAAGTTCGGGAATCTAGATCGCAAGCTAACGACAAGCCTCAGTTCTCTCTTCATCGAAGCCCAGGAAACTACTATCTAGTTCGCAGAGAGTTCCGACAAACTAAGTACCGATTTTTTTTTTTAAACTGAAATTTGATTGTGGGTCTTTCTTCAAGGGAGAGAACACAAACTTAATGACTTGCTGGTACCCGAGTGAGATGTGTGTTACCACGTCTGCTGAAGTGGGAACGGTTTTCAGCGGTGAAGTCGATTTCAACCATCGACAGCATTGCGACATCGACTATTTTGGGCCGTGCCGATGGAAAACACATTTTCCTACGAATCGAGAACCAAAATTTAGGTCAGTCAGCCATGAATTGATTTGGAGAGTTGACACAAACTGATTTCTGTTATGGAGAGCCGTCACGGTGGTTATTTCCCTTTACGCAAATCGAAACAGGTCGCAGAGCAGAACTTGCATCAGTATTATGACATATCATCCTTATTGTGTTTCTGGAAAGCACTTCAAAGTTTCTTTTTTCTTTTCTTTTTTTTTTTTTTTTTGGGGGGGGGGGGGGGGGGGGGGGGGGGGGGGCAAGTGGAAGGGGACCAAGGCAGGGAGATGGCGGCGGGGAAGGAGTAAGGGATGGTGATGTTGATGATACAGAATCTCTGTATCTCCACCCCCCCCCCCCCCCCCCCCCCCCCCGCCCCCCCCCCGCGCTCCTACAAAGTGCGTGAAACCAAATAACCACGTTAAATCAAAGAATGACAAGTTTCAGTCGAAGCGATCCCAGATTGATATGCACGCATCCTAACATGACGTAAAAGTCAAAAACCAAAAATCGTCACTGTCAATGACGTCTCGTTGATGTGGAACAAGCTGTCTATTTGGAGTTGTGTTCTTCTTGCAGAAAATGCCGAAAGTTTGCAAAGTCACTGAAAACGTGGTAAGATTTGTTTTGTGTATGAGAATGTTCTCGCAGAGAAGCTCTGGACGACATTGTTTCGTCTGTTGTATCACACTTAGAACGGATCTACTGGGATTGTCTTGCATACCTGTTTCTTTGTGTTTGTTCATTTCTCCAGTTGCTGTTGCTGTGTAGGTGTGTCAGGTACACGGTGTATGGCAAGTTGGGGGAACTTCTTTTCCTTTCTTTTGTTTCGGGGATGTCTCGTTGTCAGTTTAGTGTGTGTTTTGTGGTGTCCTTTCTGCTAGGCGCTTCGGTGTCGTAAGCAGCATTCGTTTGGTGTTATGGGATTGGAATTATTTCATCATGACAGCAAGAGTTACCCTACATGTTCGTTATTTAACACATAGTTGTCAAGCGATGCAAAGAAATAATAAATGCTTTGTACCCGTGGCGTCGGAACCGGGAGGAGGGGAAAGGAGCCAGAGAGAGAGAAAGGGGGATGCCCCCTCTCCTGAAAATATTGGCTGGGGAGGGGTGGTGTCTTCCCCCCTTTCCCGCTTTTACAAGAATTAAAACACCCCCCGTGCCCCTCCTCTGATTGAAACTTAGAAAGCGTTTCAGAAGACAAAAACCACCAGCCCAAAATTAGCATTATACTCCAAAGAGTTCAAAACACCACCACAGTGGAACAACAACAACACCACCACAACAATACACAAACAACAGCAACACACACACTCTCTCTCTCTCTCTCTCTCTCTCTCTCTCTCTCTCTCTCTCTCTCTCTCTCTCTCTCTCCAGCTGAGACAGGATTAATTGTTAACCAGAAGCTGCAAAAGACAAGATCTAACAGGGCCAGGTCCGTAGGAAGTCATGGTGATGAGGTGCAGTTCCAGGACTGCATAGTCTGTAGGGAGTCATGGTGATGAGGTGCAGTTCATAGTCTGTAGGGAGTCATGGTGAAGAGGTGCAGTTCCAGGACCATAGTCTGTAGGGAGTCATGGTGATGAGGTGCAGTTCCAGACCATAGTCTGTAGGGAGTCATGGTGTAGGGCAGTTCATAGTCTGTAGGGAGTGATGGTGCAGTTGCAGTCCAGGAGTGCATAGTCTGTAGGGAGTCATGGTGATGAGGTGCAGTTCCAGGACCATAGTCTGTAGGGAGTCATGGTGATGAGGTGCAGTTCCAGGACCCATAGTCTGTAGGGAGTCATGGTCATGATGATGGTGCAGTTCAGGACCATAGTCTGTAGGGAGTCATGGTGATGAGGTGCAGTTCCAGGCAGTCTGTAGGGAGTCATGGTGATGAGGGACCATAGTCTGTAGGGAGTCATGGTGATGAGGTGCAGTTCCAGGACCATAGTCTGTAGGGAGATGAGGTGCAGTTCCAGGACCATAGTCTGTTTGATGATGAGTTCAGGACCATAGTCTGTTAGGGAGTCCAGGATGAGGTGCAGTTCCAGGACCATAGTCTGTAGGGAGTCATGGTGATGAGGTGCAGTTCCAGGACATAGTCTGTAGGGAGTCATGGTGATGAGGTGCAGTTCCAGGACATAGTCTGTAGGGAGTCATGGTGATGAGGTGCAGTTCCAGGACATAGTCTGTAGGGAGTCATGGTGATGAGGTGCAGTTCCAGGGACATAGTCTGTAGGGAGTCATGGTGATGAGGTGCAGTTCCAGGACCATAGTCTGTAGGGAGTCATGGTGATGAGGTGCAGTTCCAGGACCATAGTCTGTAGGGAGTCATGGTGATGAGGTGCAGTTCCAGGACCATAGTCTGTAGGGAGTCATGGTGATGAGGTGCAGTTCCAGGACCATAGTCTGTAGGGAGTCATGGTGATGAGGTGCAGTTCAGTTCCAGGACATAGTCTGTAGGGAGTCATGGTGATGAGGTGCAGTTCCAGGGACATAGTCTGTAGGGAGTCATGGTGTCATAGTCTGTAGGGAGTCATGGTGATGAGGTGCAGTTCCAGGACATAGTCTGTAGGGAGTATGGTGATGAGGTGCAGTTCCAGGACTACATAGTCTGTAGGGAGTCATGGTGATGAGGTGCAGTTCCAGGACATAGTCTGTAGGGAGTCATGGTGATGAGGTGCAGTTCCAGGACTACATAGTCATGGTGATGAGGTGCAGTTCCAGGACTACATAGTCTGTAGGGAGTCATGGTGATGAGGTGCAGTTCCAGGACTACATAGTCTGTAGGGAGTCATGGTGATGAGGTGCAGTTCCAGGACTACATAGTCTGTAGGGAGTCATGGTGATGAGCAGTTCAGTCTGTAGGGAGTCATGGTGATGAGTGCTCCAGGGAGTCATAGGGAGTCTGTGAGGGAGTTCCAGGACCATAGTCTGTAGGGAGTCATGGTGATGAGGTGCAGCTGAAGCTGGGGTTCGGATGCTGCAGTGATACCACAGACCTAGCTGGACATGCTGTGAGGTGGCTCTTGCATGCTGCAGTATACTACAGCATATGGCGTTCTTGCAGTCCCATATCGTTCTGTCCCAGTGGTCTGACTGAACGGCCTGTCGCTAGTTCATTTACGATTGGATTCGACGACCACTTCAGGTGATGTGACCAAGTGGGGATCACCATCGTAGGAGAATGAGTGGGCGAAAGGAGAAGCGGATGCGGCCTCTCTAAGTGGGGATCACTATCGTAGGTGAATGAGTGGGCGAAGGAGAATCGGATGCCGTCCTCTCTAAGTGGAGATCACCATCACAGGAGAATGAGTCGGAGAAGGAGAGGGGGATACAGTCCTCTGTAAATGGAGATCACCATCGTAGGAGAATGAGTTCGGCGAAGGAGAGGCGGATACAGTCCTCTGTAAATGGAGATCACCATCGTAGGAGAATGAGTTGGCGAAGGAGAGGCGGATACCGTCCTCTTTAAATGGGGATCACTATCGTAGGAGAATGAGTGGGTGAAAGAAAAACGGATACCGTCCTCTTTAAATGAGATCACCATCGTAGGAGAATGGTAGGGCTAAGAAAAAGCGGATACGTCCTCTTTGAATGGGATCACCATCGTAGGAGAACCAGTGGGTGAAGGAAAAGCGGATACCGTCCTCTTTAGATGAAGATTACCATCGTAGGAGAATGAGTGGCTGAAGGAGAGGCGGATACCGTCCTCTCTCTAAATGGGATCACCCTCGTAGGAGAACCAGTGGGTGGAGGAAAAGGCGGATACAGTCCTCTCTATCTATCATTTCAAAAAGAAAAAGACACACCCGAAGGTGCGAGTGGGACCCAGAGAGGCACTGTCCTCAACTTCCGAACAAACCAGCTGGGAGCAACCCCGCACCATCCCGTGGAAGCCTGCGCTGTGTTGGGATAGGGTGCAGGCATATACAGGGCAGAAGGAAACCTCGTCAAATAAATCGCGCGAATGTTTGTGTGTTGGATTTGAGGGTTTCAACAGACCCCTTGTGATGCCGTGGTCTGCCCGCTGCGTTCCTGTACCGGCAGCCTGTTACCGGTCACTTACTCCTGGTCATCAGATGGGAAGTCGGTGCCTTCGTCTCGTCAGTTTTTGCACAGATAGCCTAGGTTATCTTAGTCTCGTTGAAAGAAATTGTAACTGACAGCTCAGAAACCACCATTAATTCTTCTTCATCATCATCGTCTTCACATCATCATCATCATATTCATGTTCTTGTTCTTTGTTGTTGTTGTTGTTCTTCTTCTTCTTCTTCTTCTGTCTCTGTCTGTCTGTCTGTCTGTCTGTCTGTCTGTCTCTCTGTCTGTCTGTCTGTCTGTCTCTGTCTCTCTCTTTCTCTCTCTCTCTCTCTCTCTCTCTCTCTCTCTCTCTCTCTCTCTCTCTCTCTCTCTCTCTCTCTCTCTCTCTCTCTCTCTCTCTCTCGCTATTTCTAGCTTCTCTGTTTCGATTTGACATCAGCGACGGTACTGTAATTAAGGAAAGACAGCCTTACAGTATTATGTTTTACGAGCTGCTAAAAGATGGAAAGCGTGTGTCCTGAAGTGTTCGAATCTTGTAACGTTGCATTTCAAACGATCTTGACCCCATAGTGACAAATATGTTGGGAGACAAATCATGATCAGTTTGTACACACTATTTGGCATACATCCAGCAGACAAAATTACGTGTTGGTAGGCTGAAAACAAAGTAGCTTCCTCATAGACTATGTATTTGGATGTTCATGTCTTTGGATGTTCTAATGTAGGAGGAATTGTAAGCATAACTGCAGGTTTACTTATCGTGATAATAGAGAAGATATTAAGGCCAGCTGATTTTCAACTGTACTAGATTTTGTTTCTTGCAGAAGAGACTGCACATTAAAAAAAAAAAAAAAAAAAAAAACAAAACAAAAAACAAACAAACAAACAAACCCAAAGCGCGCGTGTCTTTGTCTATAGTGGAACAATCTGTAGCGTGTTCAAAATTTTTTTTTTTCTGCAGAGAGAGAGAGAGAGAGAGAGAGAGAGAGAGAGGACTCGCAAGGTCTAGAACCCTCCAGGTTTCAACCGAAAAGGTTGTATTGTCCACACTCACGCTGTTTGTAATAGTATGACGTGCAACAGATAGACCGCCATACCACTTTCCCTGCTTAGTCCATACACTAGTTAATCCGATGACTACACAGGGGTTGTGACCACAAGGGTCAATGAGTGGGTGACATGGCGGCAGATTTTTTGTCTGTCACCACCATTATTACCCGAACAAAAACCTCGTGAAGTCAACGGCGCCAATTTTCAGCCTGAGTTTAACTGGCCTTACAGAGCTCTTGTCTTCTCAGCATTTCCAGTACTGGCAACTGAGTATCAGTAACTAATTATTCCTGTTTGAAAGAGAGGAATTTGGGGCTATAAGTAGCTTTTCAGGAGGTAAACTAGGTTATTGTTGGCTCATCAGCAACCAACAAACCTCTACTCTCTCTCTCTCTCTCTCTCGCTCGCTCTCTCGCTCTCTCTCGCATGCACTGTATTTCAAATATCAAAATATAAAAGTAATACTCTGTTGAAAAAAAAAAAGTACTGTTCTGTTCAAGTCCTTCTCCTTTCATACTCATACATTCAGTGTCTCACTCTCCTAGCCTGGATTCAATATGGGTGAAATGTTTTGGTATCAAACGAAGAAGACACATTCCACTTCATCACGTCTCTGAAACAACAAGTACTTTCTCAAAATTGCAACCAATCAAGTCCTGTCTCACTGTTATAACTCTTTCGTGATTGGAAGTCTGAAAGCGTCGTGACTGCTTTACTCTCTCTCCCTTCCAAACCAGTTCACAACATGTTCATGAAACTGACTTCTTTCCCTTCAATGCTCCCTGATAAAAAAAAAACAAAATATCCAAATTTGACTGGCATCAAGGTTTCAGATCCGAATAGCTTTTCATTTTCCAAGACAAAATGCATGAGCACATGAGCAATACTCATCCGGAAAAAGAGGATTCTTTATGAGTTTTGCAGTTAGGTACACGTTTTTCTTTTGTAAAAGTATCATTGAAACTTAAAGAATGCGACTGAAATTCATAACAAACCACGATTACTACATGGTTCTCGTACACTTTGGGTGAGTGAACATAATATTAATTTCGTCTGCAGCGAGGAATTGTAGAGGAAGCTTAACCTTTGCTCTATGTACCTTATCAGCTGCAAATCCGTGAAAAATGACATCGAGTCATTATAGTGTGGATGTTGTTGGGAACTTAGAGTCTGGATTGCTAACGGGTAGATGTGCTGGTAGGCTGTTCCTGTTTATCTCCAGACTGTTCCTGTTTCAGCTGTAATGAACGTACTGATATTATTGTCTACACTCTCGCTGTTTGGTATATTATGACGTGGGGCGTATGGGCTGTCACTTCACACCTGGTTAGCTCGTTCATGATGTTTTATTCGACGACCACCAAACAGGTTGTGAGCACAAGGATGAATGAGTGCATGACATGGCGGCGGATTATGACTCTTCCACTAGCGTTATTACCAGAACAAAGCCTCAGGAAGTAAACGGCGTCATTTTTTCATGCCGCATTTAACTGACCATACGAAAAACCTTGGCTTGTCAGCCTTTCCAATATCGGTGACTGATTGTCGGTAACTTGTTGATTCGTGTCTTCAGCTCGGAAATAAACAGAGAGAGAGAGAGACAGAGAGAAACATAAGGGGTCAGCGGAAATCCAACACAAACATTTGCGCGATTTATTTGACGAGGTTTCATTCTGATTATTCGTGTGGAATTCTCAGTGTTTGTGGAGGTTTGACCTAGGTTATTGCAGTTTCAAAATGGATCATAATTGTTAGTGCTGAAACAACCAAATTCTCTCTCTCTCTCTCTCTCTCTACTCTATAAATTTTTAAAAGTATTTATAAGACTCCGCCGAAAAAAAACGAATTGAGGTGGACATAAATGTTTCCTCTGGTGATTTATTTGTCTACGCTTTTCGGTACATCCTTATAAATACTTTTTAGAACACATTAAAGAAATACTTAGTTTGAAATTCACTTCCTTTGATGCTCATATATCCAACGTCTCACTTTGCCTGAAATCAGCGCCGGTGAAAATGCTTGGGGTTGATTGAAGTAAACACATTTCCGGTTCTGCAGTGTTCTCATAAAGTGTAAGTGACTGAACATTCGGCAAGAAGTTTCCCACAATTGTAACAAATCACTTCATCTATATCGGTTGCAATCGGTTAGTGACTAAAAGTCTGATAGCGTCATGGCCATTTGATTTAGCTCCCTTCCTAAACAACTTACCACAGGTTCGTTTAACTGACTTTCTTTCCCCTTCAGGGTCACTGAAAAAAAAAAAAAAAGACTGGACCGACGCTGAGGATTGAGGTCGAAGTAACTTTTGTTTTCTTTTTTTTTTCCCCAAGACAAAATACAACAGCAGTAGTTACCTGCAATGGAAAACCTGCTCATGAATTTAGCTGTTTCATACGATTTTTTGTTTCGAAAAATATCATTAAAAAGGTAAAGGAATGCAACAGAAAATTCATGGCAAATGACAATTAGGGGCTAACGTTTTAATATCACCAGGAAATAAAGGCATTGATAGAGACATGTTCCTGACATCAACAAATACGTGTCTTATCAATTGTTTAGCACTTAAAAAAAAATGAAATTGAATTTATACTGTCAATATGTTTTGGGGAGTGTCATGGTGCGTCTAGGTTTACTGACAAAATCGCTGGTGTATCAAAAAATTTTAGTGACCAAACTGTACCAATATGAACTGATGTAAACGTAGGACTATTGACCAAACCTGTAGAGATGGGAATGATAGGTGTAACTGTCTTGACCAACCCTGTAATGATAGGTGAAACTGTATTGAACAAACCTCTGGAGGTGGGAATAGTAAGTAACAGTATGCTATGATTGTGAACCGTGAGGGGCAGGCGTATTAGCTAACAGAAGGGAATATCCTAGGAAAGTGAGGGGTGGGAGGACTAAACTTAAACTATCTACAACGAAGCATACAGTGTGGAATTTAACGTTATTGTTTGTATCTGGATTTCACACTTGGTGACCGTTCAATGGACTCCAGTCTCTTTAACCTGGTCAAGACCTGGCAACATTTCGTTTAAGACTTGTCCTCCAGAGATAAGGTGTTTTATAATCGACTGACATGACGGGGGTTCTTCTTGCCTGGGGCCGGAATAACTCAGTGATAGAGCGCCCGACTCGTAAATCTGGGTGATCCTGGGGTTACGAGTTCGAATCTCCGCTGGGCTGTTTCGGAACTGGGGGACTTTTTCCCTCTCGGAGTTAACATTGGTACGGACTCTTATTTCCCATACAGTCCTTCGAATGAGACTATAAACCCGAGGTTCCGTGTGTGAACGCACGCATAACGTCTTGCACACGCGTAAAATCCTATCATCAACTTTCGGAAGAGAAGGCCAGTTTGGCCGTTGGTATGGATGACACGTTACGCATAGCATGCACCCTGCGTGAGAAATGGAAAGAATGAAGGAAGTAAGGAAATGGAGTGAACGATATTGACTGGACGACACGGGGAAACAACTGAATGAAGCGCCAGCTGGCAGCTCTTCGGTCGCGCGCTACCCAGGTTGGCAGCCCGTTGTGGAAACGAGTGTGGATGTAAAGCACTTAGAGCTTGGTCTCTAGCCGAGTATAGGCGCTACATAAGTATTCGTCATAATGATAATGATAATGATAATAATAGTACCTGGGACTTTTTTGTTCTTTGAGACTTAGTTCATGGTTACAACCTTTTAAATGAACATGGATCTTGCTACTGTGGTCTGCTGTTGTCAGCTTTGTATCAGTGCCTTTGTTAAGTTTTAATGGGTCTTACAGATAGTAGGCCTCCGTGGGTCACAGCTGACCATGGCAAGAGTATTTCCGACCTAAGATGTATATCTGTCCGGGCTGCCTGCTCGCCCCGAGCAGCGTGGCCTGTGGCTGTAGAGACCGATACGAGAGTGGCAGTCCCTGTCACAATAGTCACATCTGTATGGTGACGCTGGTTGGTCTTACAGGTAGAACCTCTTATTAAAATGTATTTCAATGACCGCTTAGAGAAGATCAACAACATTTGTTTATCTCTGTCTGTGTCCCCCTCTCTCTGTCTCTGTCTGTCTGTCTGTCTCTCATTTTCACCCTCCCCCCTACTCACACACACACACACACACACACACACACACACACACACACACACACACACACACACACACACACACACACACACGGACGCATACATCAGCTTGTACGTGTGTGCGTATGTACGCGTGCACGCATGCACACACACACACACACACACACACACACACACACACACACACACACACACTCACACACACATACATAAACTCTCTCTCTCTCTCTCTCTCTCTCTCTCTCTCTCTCTCTCTCTCTCTCTCTCTCTCTCTCTCACGACTTTTCTTTTTACGAGCAAACACAAATCCAGAAGAGGTCAACAGTACTGGCTAACGGCCGGAACATACAATAACCCCTCAAGGACAGTTTGTAGATTAAGCTATGGCAACAGCAATGGCATTGTCAGTGACAGATGGCACCTTATCATACACGCCCTATGAGAGGCTAAATACTGCATATTCAGCGCACCTGGGTCTTTTTATCGATTGTATCTTGTGTAGCATTGGAAGCAAACGCGATTGTTCACCAATCAACTTGTCGAAGGGTCAGATCGGCAGATTTACACGCAAGGTTGTACATATATCCAGCAGACATAAACCCAGGGTTTGGATGAGTTGGGGTGGGGGGGGGGGGGGGGGGGGGGGGGGGGGGGGCGTAGTTGTGCGCCGCCAGTGTAAGCAATTTGATATTTGCGTATTACCTACAACTCCATCACCACCCTCCTCTTCTCTCTTCCTATCCGGAACGATCCCAAATGTGGCCTACTTTTATGTATTTATCTACTTATTCATTCATTTATTCAGATATATTTTTGCAAATGAATGACAATATATGCACCTTCGTTATATAAAAGTACAGAACACTTCCACGACAAACAGAATGCGATGCAGTTGAAACCCAGTTCAAGTCATTTTTACCTGTGAATTATTTCTGTTTGTCAGTGAGGAACAGAATGTTGTAACCAACTGAGTAGCTGAGGCTGTATGTTCTTCCAATTATAATAGTTCCCGCATTTTAGCTGCTCCCATCTCTCTCTTCCTCTCTGTGTGCACGCGCGTGCGCATGTGTGAATGTGTGTGTGTGTGTGTGTGTGTGTGTGTGTGTGTGTGTGTGTGTGTGTGTGTGTGTGTGTGTGCGTGTGTGCGCGCGCGCGCGCGCGCGCGTGTGTGTGTGTGTGTGTGTATGTGCGTATGTCATTCACACGGACTGGTGTAAAAATTAAATGTTTCGGTATGCACGCGTGCACACATGCAGGCACGCACGCACACACACACACACACACACACACACACACACACACACACACACACACACACACACACACACACACACACCGGACAGAAATCGTGATTGAATGCGAGGGAGTGATAGTGATAGTTGTTGTTGTTGTTGTTGTTGTTGTTGTTCTTGTTATTGTTTCTTGTTTTGTTTTGGTGTTTTTTTTTTCGCTGTGTGTAGAGGGAGTCTGACCTGTTAAACCGTTGGGGAAAAGTGTGACACTAGAGGCAAAAAGAAAGCAACATGTATCATCCACTCTCTCTCTTTTTCTTTTTTTTTTTCTATCCCATCTCCTGTGCCACCTCGATCAGTGGCATAGTGGCATAGCACCTCCCCCCCCCCCCCCCTCCCCGCCGTTCGTTCCGACCCTCTGTCCACAGCCACAGCCCGGCCCGTCCCGCCGCAGCCCAGACATCGGCAATCCGCAGGGAGCAGTCAGTGTCAAGTCGTCAAGAGGCAACCCACCGGAGGAGACACTGCTCTGCTGTCGAGTCACTTCGGTGGTGTTCAGTGGCGCCTGTTCTGATCCAACCTACACAGGACGCCACTTACTAAGCCCCTTACTGACGACAGTAATTGCTTAGTAGCGGAACCGCGCTTGAGTGAGCTCTCCCGTCGGAGAGCCCCATCGTGTCTGCCCGTATCGCCCAGTCTCTTATTCATCAGCTCGACTCACTCAGTCTCTCTCACTTTCATTTTCTCGCAATCAAACCTAAGTAATTTAAGTCAGCGTAGACTGCAAGTAAATTAGGAATTGAGATAGACAAATGAGACATGAAACTACGGACTAGGAAAGAAATTTTTCGCCACCTGGCATCAAAGGTTCAGTTTTTCTTGAATACATGATGCGTCATATTTTCGCAGAGTCAGACAAGGAAGCATTCATTTTTAACAATTCAGCTTGAACTCAACATGCGTAGAAAAATTAATCATTAAAGAAAGACAATTCGTAGGAAAGTGAATCACTGAGCAAGGAATGCACCTCACCAAAACGAATTTTCGCCGTAATCTTGCCTAGGTGCGGTTGAGGGAGAGTTTCGCCTACAGCGGCCAAATGGTGAGGCATGTCACCACGGAAACGAGACTGGAGACGTGTAGTAACGATCGGCCCAAACTGTTGCGGCGACAACGGATGTTGCGACAGCCGGGGCTGGAAGATGTTTGTCGTCATTTCCGTCGGCCTCCTGGCCAGCATGCTCCTCTTCAGCTTCCTGTCGGTTTGCGTCTATTCGGCCATCATGCATAGGTGTGTGTGTGTGTGTGTGTGTGTGTGTGTGTGTGTGTGTGTGTGTGTGTGTGTGTGTGTGTGTGTGTGTGTGTGCGTGTGTGTGTGTGTGTGTGTGTGTGAAGGAAGGGTGTGTGTGTGTGTGTGTGTGTGTGTGTGTGTGAGAGAGAGAGAGAGAGAGAGAGAGAGAGAGAGAGAGAGGCGGGGGGGGGGGGGGGGGTATGTGTGAGTGTGTGTGTGTATGTGGCGTGGGGGGGGGGGGGATTGTGTGTGTGAGAGAGAGAGAGAGGGGGGGGGGGGTCTGTGTGTGTGTGTTGTGTGTCTGTGTGTGTGTGTGTGTGGGGGGGGATTGTGTGTCTGTGTGTGTTGGGGGGGGGGGGGGGGGGGAGGGGTTTGAGAGAGAGAGAGAGAGGGGGAGGGGGGGGGGGGTGTATGTGTGTGTATGGTCTTTGGTTTTACGTAGGGGTGTGTGTGTGTGTGTGTGTGTGTGTGTGTGTGTGTGTGTGGTCTTTTGATTTTACGTGTTTTTCCACATTCAAGTGATATGAGTGGTGGTGTGTGTGTGTGTGTGTGTGTGTGTGTGTGTGTGTGTGTGTGTGTGTGTGTAATGTGTAATGTGCGCATGCGCGCTTGTGTGTGTGTGTGTTCAAATATGCATGTGTATCAGCGCGCGCGTGCATTTAATGTGTAGGTGCGTGCATATCTGTGTGTGAATTAGCCTGTTTATGTGTGTATGTATGTGCGCCCATGCAAAGTGTCTTTTCATGCAGGTGTGGATGTAGGGTAATTTGAAAGTGTTTGTTTGTTTTTGTCTAAGTAATATTACAGCAAACTAGTGTATGTTCTTACTGTTGCACCTTACAAACACAAAGCAACTAAACAGATATGAATATACAAAAACATATTTTGGTTACGTCTCTTCACATTTTCTTGTTTTTCAATATCTGCCGCCTTCTCTCTTTTTGGTTCATCTCCCCCCCCCCCCCCCCCCCCCCCCCCAGTACATTCTTTATCAATCTATCGACTACATTGCTTGCCTCCCGTCACGACCATGTCTCCTGTCTCCGTTCCAGTCTCCATCACTGTATTTGTCGTGACCTTTCTTCTCAAACACACATGACCAACATTCTGTCCGCAGAAAAAAAAAAACAAAGGGGAGGAGCCAGTCAAGCCGGCGGCCCGGTTGGTGGAGAACCGCTACAACATGGACACCTACCTGACCATCGCTGGCTACAACCCGGACGACATCCACGAAGGACCTCCCAAGTCCGCCATCCAGCCCGTGGAGCATCATGCCCAGGAATCCTCAGAGGAATCGGAAGAGGAGGAGGAGGAGGAGGAGGAATCGGAGGAGAAGGCCGGCCATGTTGTCTGAAGGGGGGAGGAGGAGGAGGAGAAGTACGAGGTGGAGGAGGAGGAGGTTGAGGGGGAGGAGGAGTACTCAGCCTGCCATGACTCTCCAAGTCTGTGTGTGTGTGTGTGTGTGTGTGTGTGTGTGTGTGTGTGTGTGTGTGTGTTGGAATGCGCTCCGCGGATGTTATAAGACAAACCCTAAACTTGCACAATGTGCATTGATTCCAATAGGAAAGTTCTATTTTCGCCGGCATTTGAGGCATCTGCTGGAGTGTCTGTCTGTCTGTCAGCAAATTGATGCCCAAACTATCGCATCCACTTACAAAAAAAAAAATTAATTAAAAAAAAAAAACACGTAGTGAAAAGATAGAATGTCATGTGGAGATGAGTTCATGAAATTTTGTTCGTGGTCCGTGGTTCAGTTCCGGATGTAAGGGCGGAATGGATTTAAAAAGAGAGTTTAGAACAAAGATGACATGTGACTAAAGGACAGATCCATAACAGTGTGGAGCGGTTCCCCGATTCGGGTCTAATGGTAGTCAGTCAGTCATCCCCCTGACCGCTGGGGTCGTTGGGAAGACGTGGTGAAGCAGCCGCCGTTTTCTTTCCAGGCTCTTCTGTTGGCAGCTGTCGTGAGGAGATCTGGCATGGTCATTTTGGTCCAGTCCTTTATGTTTTTTGTACCAACTCTTTCTCTGCCTTCCTCGTCTGTGCCGTCCTTCGACGGTACCTTGGAGGATGGTTTTGGGGAGGGTGTTGTGACGAATGACGTGTCCAAACCATGTCATCTTCCGTCGTTTGACGGATGCCAGAAGTGGTTCATGGGGCCCAGCTAGGTTGGTGACCAGGTTCCGCACATAGCCGTTGGTCTTGTGCTGCTTGTAGGAGATGCGGAGTAGTTTCTTCAGGCACTAAAATAATGCTATGTCAAAAACATTACCGGTGTGTTCATAGCGTACGATCCGATTGACATTACATTCCTTTTTCTTTTTTGCGAACGCTGTAAACACTGTCTTTATGTGGTAAGAAGACTGGAGAATACGCTGAACCAGCTAGGCAAGCAAATATCAATACTCCCCTTCCTCTTCCAGTCCACCAGTTTCACAACCTTTGTTTTAGCATTCCCTACTACTGATCTGGACAAATCAATCTTAGGCTCAGAAACGTCTATACATAAATTGTTCACACACACACACACACACACACACACACACACACACACACACACACACACACACACACACACACACACACACACACACCCTCCCCCCTTTTTTCTAAAGAAATTCGTTTGGTCTTTGCGGAGGAAAAACTCAAGAAACATTCCTCAGAAATGATCTTTCCAATTTCCAATAATGTTGGTTCAAATCACCACCTTTCTGTACGCAATCATAGTTTTTGTGTGTGTGTGTGTGTGTGTGTGTGTGTGTGTGTGTGTGAGAGAGAGAGAGAGAGAGAGAGAGAGAGAGAGAGAGAGAGTGTGTGTGTGTGTGTGTTTCTAGCACTAATGGGCAGTGTTTGTAACTCGAAGATTGAATAGGCCTTGAAGGCCGGAGCAGTTGTGTTTGAGTCCGCTGTAAAAGACAAGTCTTGTTTAAGGCGTGCGGCCACAAGCACTTCTCTAGTCTTCCAAGTATGAGCTGCTGAACGACATGTTGACTGAGGTATTTCCTCATGCATAGAGTGATTCTGCCGGGCGAATCCACGATCCGTTTGTCAGTGACTGAGGCCTGTGGCTCCTGGAAGTCCTGGTGGCTTTTACCAGGAGAAACATTCAAATGGATGTTCTCCTACCACAGAAGCTAGCTGGCCCTTGCTGTGAGGGTCGGGGTATGTAAGACAGATGCATTAGTTGAAAGTGTTCTCACTCTGAGGGTTGTGGATTTCTAGTCCCGTCAGAGCCCGTTGGGTGAAGTGTGAAGCAGGAGTTTTTTCCATCTTCTTGGTCAGCCTGTGTGTTGAGCTGATAGAGGATTAATCCCCCGTCGTGTGTACATACGTAAAGAAGAGCGTTATTGAAGATTTATAACACTTGCTTCTCACTCTGACGATTGTGGGTTATAGTCCCGGCAGTGCGTGTTGGGTGAAGTGTGAAGCAGAAGTTTCCCCTTATGCGTGGTCAGCCTGTGTGTAGAGCTGATAGTGGATGGATTCTCCGTCGTTTGTATATGCATACAAAAGATCCATGACGATGATCAGATACTGACTGTAATCATGTCAGTATTCGGTAGATTATGGAAACAGAAAGCCAGCCAGCATGCATCAGAAAACTGAGAGAGGGGATGGGCACTGTCAAGAATTAGATACTGTACCCTGAAATGCCTCAGTGAAGAATTCCCCATAGCATCTTGAAATGCCGAACTGAAGGATTTCCCCCAGTACCCTAAAATGTAGTGATGAAGAATTCCCGAGTGTATCCTGAAATGCTGTGATGAAGAATACCTCATAGTACCCCTGAAATTCCTTGAAGGATTCCCCATAGTACACTGAAATGCCGTGATGAAGAATTCTCCATAATACCCAGAAATGCCTTGATGAAAAATTTCCTATAGAACCCTAAAATGCAGTGATGAAGAATTCCCTATAGTACCCCGAAATGCGGTGATGAAGAATTCCCTAACGTACCCTGAATTGCAGTGATGAAGAATTCCCGACACCACCATGAAATGCGGTGATGAAAAAATTCACTGTAGTACCTTGAATGCCGCGATAAACAAGTCCCCATATTAGCCTGAAATGTGATGGACAATTCCCCATACTACCCTGAAATGCCGCGGTGAAGAATCCCCCATCGTATCCTGAAATTCCTAGTGAACAGTTCCCCATACTACCATGAAATTCCCCACATGATGAAGAATTCCTCCACAGTACCTTCTCTCTCTCTCTCTCTCTCTCTCTCTCTCTCTCTCTCTCTCTCTGTGTGTGTGTGTGTGTGTGTGTGTGTGTGTGTGTGAGAGAGAGAGAGGTACGGAGAGAGAGAGAGAAAGAGAGAGAGAGAGTGTGTGCACGCATGCCAGCGAATGTGCGTGTGTGGAAAGAAACTGAAACAGAAATAACCGAGGGAGATGTTTGTATTGTATGTATGTATGTATGTATGTATGTATGTATCTATCTATCTATCTACCTATCAGAAATGTTTGTGATATCCATCTATCTATCTATCTATCTATCTACACTGAAAGTTAACAAAATGAAGATAGGCTCTATACCCAGGTCACATACACACAAAATAATTCCAAAGTCTAATTAAAAAACAAAAAAAACAATATGGTAAGAATGGGCTATCATTTAAATCTGACGCAAAATGTCAACACTCGCCATCTTTCTTTCTTAGACTCTTGCACTTCCTGCCCACCTCTCCCGCCCTTTCCCCTCCCTCCGTTGTATTCCCGCTCCATTCTATTTTTTCTTCCTCCTTCCACCCCAACATCTCCAAGCCTTCTCTCTCTGTCTGTCTGTCAGTCTCCTCCGTCTGTCTGTCCGTCTGTGTGTTTCCGCTGTCTGTCTGTCTGTCTCTGTCTCTGTCTCTGTCTCTCTCTCTCTCTCTCTCTCTCTCTCTCTCACACACACACACACACACACACACACACACACACACACACACAACACACACACACACACACACACACACACACACACTAAGAGCCGTCTCTTTCCTCACTTTTTTCTTCTCTCTGTCCACCAGTACTCTTTGATATCTGCTCTGTATTTCAGTCGAACTTTATAGAACACCACCACACCCCACCCCCCCACCCCCATATATATATATATATATATTATATATATATATATATATATATATATATCAAGAATACTTCTAAAACGCCTAATAAAATTCTTAAAGTGCTCACCCCTTGGGGAGCAACATCTGTTAAAAATAAGATGATAAAAAAGTTTTTAAAACTTCCTTTTTATCATCTTATTTTTAACAAATATATATATATATATATATATATATATATATATATATATATAGATATATAGATATGTGTGTGTGTGTATGTATGTGTGTGTGCGTGTGTGTATGGGCGCATGCACGCACGCACACACACACACTCACACACTACACACACACATCACTCACACACACCACACACACACACACACACACACACACACACACACACACACGTACGTGGAAGGGTCAGAAGAAGAGTCACACCATCTTGGAGCTTTGACTGACCTGAAAGCTGACCACCACAGTCCCGGAGGATACCTGTTGTAGATGACCCTGCTGATAGCCACAGCTGAGAGATCACAGTCCGGGGACTCCTGCCGCCCTAACACACCTCCAGGCGGATGGTTGAGGGGCTCAGACTCAACACGTATGTATGGAATACAAAAAAAAAAAAAAAAAAAAAAAAAAAAAAAAAAAAAAAAAGAAAAGAAAAAGAAGAAAAAAGGTAAAGAGACAAACTAATAAAAACGAAACAAAAAAACGTTCAGGCGAAGGCGTGGACAAAGAACACTAACTCTAGACTAGCGCGCGAGCGCGTGGGATCTCATGCGAGCGCGCGCGCACTGTAATGTTCTCTCTCTCTCTCTCTCTCTCTCTCTCTCTCTCTCTCTCTCTCTCTCTCTCTCTCTCTCTCTCTCTCTCTCTCTCTCTCTCTCTCTCTCTCTCTCTCTCTCTCTCACTCTCTCACGCACGCACACGCACTCACGCACGCACGTTCACACACTCACGCACGCACTCTCTCTCTCTCTCTCTCTCTCTCTCTCACTCACGCACACACACACGCACGCACGCACGCACGCACTCACGCACGCACGTTCACACACTCACGCACAGTCACTCTCTCTCTCTCTCTCTCTCTCTCTCTCTCTCTCTCTCTCTCTCTCTCTCTTCTCCACACACAGACGGACAGACGACGCACACTTCTCCTCAACAACCCACCAATGCCGACAAATTGGGTATGTTGGTCTCTATGAACTGCACAGACAGGAAATGAACCGAGATGGAGAGGAGTATCAGGGATTTAAATGACCATTTCGCTGCACTGCAACATGGTTTGAAGGAACTGGAGGAGGTGGGATCTTTAAAAACAGAGAATTCTGTGCTGGCAAAAACAAACAAACAAACAAACAAACTCTGATTTCATTACTGGACTTGAAAAATTGGAAAGAAAGGCTGATGATTTAGAGGGAAGATCAAAACGAAATAATCTCATTTTCTATGTCATTCCCAGAGATCAAAATGAAACTAGCGAACAATGTGGAGGTAAGAGACATGATCTATTAACTGATGACTTAGATTTGACACAGGATATTGATTTCGATCGGGTACATAGATCAAATCCAAACCCGATTCACCCATCATCGCTCGCAAAGAGAAAATTAAAAGGGAGTAACAAAGGGAGTAATATCTATGTGCCCCCTCCCTCCCCCTCCCCCCATCTGAAAAAAAGGAAGGTCAGAAGGCAAAAGAACATCTCCTCATTGACGGAGGGAAAAGTCTTTCCTTGACGACCAAAGCAGATTAGTTGAATCCAGATATGGGAGTGGCCGGCCACTTGAAGAAAATCTGACCTATGCCTGTGTGACGAGAGAAGGTACTCACAAAGACGCTACACTGGCAAAATCGCCTGTCGTTCGTGGCAGCGTCAATGGGGAACCGTTTTTTGTGGGACAAAGAGGTGAGTGCGGACAAACTGTGAAAAATACGTGCAAAAGGTGAACGGCACAGCATGTGCAAATGTAAACAAATCTTTTTCTTTCTTGTCGTGGAATGTGAATGGCTGACTGTCTAAACTTACTAACTGTGATTTCATGTCGTTTATTTAGGAGTTTGATGAAGAGGGGTTTTTTTTTTTTGTTTTTGTTTTTCCTGCAATTAAATTTTCTAAGTAATGGCGGCGATCGGTCGGAGTGATTTATTTAGAAAGGAATCGTCTCCCTTTGCTAAAATCATCGACGTTAACCATTCAAACTTTTATGTGTTCTTCATTGATAAAAAAAAATTATTTGGAACAGATAAGGATGTTTTGTACTTTTGTTCCCATGAATCTCCAGAAGGTTCACATTTTTATGCCCATTTTGATATTCATAGTGGTGGTATGAATTTACTTGAAGAACGTCTCGTTGATTTATTGTAACGTAGGAATGTTTATGCCATGTTAAGTGGTGACCTCAATAGCAGAACCTCTAACATTTCACAAGACGCATCTGGGAACGATGTTCTTGAAGAGTATTTCCGTAGCCGCCCTCACAGAATCAATCGACTCTCTGAAGAGTGTACATTAAATCATTAAGGTAATTTGCCACTGAATATAATTATGCATTGCCGTAGATCTGTGCATTGCTTAATGGCATGTGTAAAGGAGATCTTGAAGGTCGTATATACATACATTTCTGATAATGGTTGCAGTGTTGTCGATTATTGTTTGCTCTTCTGAATGACTCATGTATGCTTAATGCTTTAGAACGCATAGATTCTGACCGTTTACCTGTATCACTTTCTGTTGCTTTTCCTAAAGAAAATACTGTACATACCAGTAACAAGGTAGAAAAAACAATACAGAAAAACTCGTCTGGAATGATGAACATGCTAGTTTGTTTCGTAGTACATTATGTAGTGATGGAATTCGTACAAAGATAGATGCTGCTGGAAGTTAATTAGATGTGGATATGATTTATGGGCTAAACATCTTTAATGATGACATGGAAGAAAGTGCAGACTGTATGAAAAGATGTACAGATATAAATAGTCACGAAGTGACCTTTGGCTGGTGTGTGATAAAGAATGTGTGATGCTAGTAGAAGAAAAGTCAGTCGTCGCACATTAAAGACAAAGAACAAAAATGCTTACTCAATTGCGAGGCAAGAATATAAACATTTATTGAGAGAAAAGAAATCAATAATTCTTTAGTTCAAAGACTTGTATCATCTATAAACTGTCAAAAAGAATTTTGGGACACTGTTTAGAGAATTTCTTTCAAAAGAAAACAGCCCAGGAATAACATCAGTTTTGATACGTGGTTTAAGCATTTCCAGGCTCTACTAGAGACTAATGTTAGTATTGTGCGTGTTGATCAAATACGTGATGTAAACAATGACAGTTATATGAATCGATCAATTACACAACAAGAATTATTATTAGCTTGTAGAGAAACTGAAAAATCGCAAGGCGGCTGACCCTGACGGCATTATTGGTGAACTATTTAAACATGCTTCTGGTGAGGTTTTTTGCAATTCTTTCTGAAATTGTTTAATATATTATTTGATAAAGGTACGTCTCCAGAAAACTGGATTGAATAAATTGTTTTGCCAATTTTTTTTTAATAGGGTGATGTTAATAACCCAAACAATTACAGAGGGATTTCTGTTAGTGACATTAGTAGTAAAATCTTTGTGGCAATTATTATTAATAACTGACTGCAAGAATGGGTAGAGGAAAATAATATCACAGGTAATTATCAAGCAGGTTTTAAGAAGGATTACTCAACTATTGACCATGTTTACTTTGCTTGCACTTATACAGAAGCAGTTTTCTTATAAAAGGAAGTTATAAGTAGCTTATATAAATTTCGAAAAAAACGTTTGACTCCATTAATAGAAATCTCATCTGGCCCATTTTTATAAAACAAAAATGGTATTAAAGGAAAACTCTATAAATGTATTAGAAGTATGTATGATAGAGTAAGAGCCAGATTTCGTTGTGGAGCGAAACTTACTGACTATATTAATTGTTTTAATAATGTTCTAGAGGAGTCAAACAGGGAGATGCATGCAGCCCTATCTTGTTTTTCTTTGCTTATAATTGAGTTAGCTCTTGATGTAATCAACAGTGGTAAACGTGGTGCTGTGTCGTTCGACGCTTTTAAATATTGTTTATGTTGGCCGACGATGTTGTTTTGATATCCGAAACTGTTATAGGGTTGCAAACACAACTGAGTAGCTTGCACCGAGCCGCTAAATCACTGCTGTTGAAATTCAACATGGAGAAAAGCAATATCATATAGTATTTCGTAAAGGTGGTCATGAAGTGTAAAGCTGCTGACACACGAGCCTTTTCGCCCGTACAAGTTGAGACGAAACGTTTGAACCGGTGCTGTCCGACCAGTCAGTGTCGACCGGACGGAGTGCTTCACGATAGTTTTAAAACCTTCGAGTTTGATCACACATGCCGCTTCAAAGGACTCTATAATTGAATACGAAGCTTTTTTTTTTTTTTTTCGCATATTTAGATTCTTATAATTTTTTGAGTTGACATTCCAAAGCACATCATGGCCTTGGTACAATTCAATCAAATGTTTGGTCTCCGAATCGGACAGTCTGACCGCCTTGCTGGACGACGCCATCTTTCCTTGTGCCTTGGGTGTTGGCTGAATGCTGAGCGTTGATTGGTTGGAGGATACTAACTGTCCGTTTCAAATGGATCACGGTGTATCTCGAACGGTCGGGTTTTAACTGGATGCCGAAGTCCGTTTGAGATGTACGTTTACTATGACAGACGCTACGTTTGGGATCGGGTTCGACCGGTACTTCCGAAGCGTACGGGCGGGGAGGATCGTGTGTCAGCCGCTTAAGGGAAAGGTGGGTACACGATGGTACTCCTATATCAGCTATCAATGCTTATAGATATACTTAGGAATATTATTCTCGACACGCTTGAGTTTTGCTGGTGCGTGCAGAGACCTTTCAAGTAAGGCGAAAAATATTTTGGTTTGCATAATGAACAAGTTAGATATTCTTAATAATTCTTCATTTATGTTGCTTATAAAGCTATTTGATTCTCAGGTTCAGCCGATTGTACAGTACGGCTCTGAGCTATGGGGACTAGAAAAGCGGCTGTCTATTGTGAATCTGGTTATATTTTGCTCTGAAAAGGTTTCTTGGTGTAGATAGGCGGCCTCCAAATAATCTAAGTAACGGTGAAACTAATCGATTTCCCATTCACATTACTTCTGCTGGCAGATGTTTTCCGCTACTGGCTCAAACTGATACAAATGGAAGACTTTAGAATTCCTCGTAAGGCGTACAATATGCTACATTACTTAGATACTAAAGGCAAAAGTAATAGGGCATCTTAAGTGCGCCGTTGTCTATTTGAATATGGATTTGGATCTAATTGGTTGAGTCAAGGGGTTGGTAATATTAAAGAGTTTTTTATGTCTTTTCCGTCAACAGTTGGTTGACTGCAGATGGCAGAAATGGATTGATCAAATTCGTAACAGTGACAGATTTGATTTCTACAGAACTTTTGCGATGTTCTTGACCTGAAAACTTACTAAACCTTAGATATAGATAGGCACCTAAAACATGTAACAGCAAAATTCAGATTAGTAATATCTACATTAGCCACCCATTATGTTAGATATCGAACATGTAATAATTGTGGTTTGCTTTGTGCTT
>JADBJO010000291.1:727500-735000 GCA_016801955.1 Conus betulinus
AACCCTCTTCCTGGCCGCACGGGCAGTGGACAGCGGTAATGTCCATTAAAGCTCGCGCCATTGTTGGCCCAATCAGGCACCTCTCTCTCTCCTCTCTCCCTCTCTCTCTCCTCTCTCTCCTCTCTCTGCAACTCCCCTCTCTCTCTCTCTCTCTCTCTCTCTCTCTCTCTCTCTCTCTCTCTCTCTCTCTCTCTCTCTCTCTCTCTCCAGAGGTCGGCCGGCCGGCCTCTTCACCGCTCCAAACACGGGCCCGGAACGACACCCCGCGCCCCAGGAGACCCCGCGCTCGGTTTTTACGGGCCGTCTGTTTCAATACTACTGGGGTCGAATGTCAAGAAGCTAGCGGCAGATAGAACAGTGGTCATAAAAACCCTCTCTCTCGGCTCTCTCTCTCTCCTGTCTTCTCTCTTTCTCTCTCTCTCTCTCTCTCTACTCGTGACCTGACCACGGGACCGGACACAGGTTGGAGTGGTTGGTTGGCTGGTCAGTCAGTGGGCTGGTCATTTTTACGGGTTGGGGGTGGGGTGGGGTGGTGTGGGTGGGTGAGGGTGGGTAGAGAAAAGAGAGGGGTGCATTCATGGGTGAAAGCGGCGCGCGCAGGGCGAGCAGGCTCTTGGGCTGTTTCGGGGTTTTTTGACCACACGCGAGTGGAACAAAAGAAGCATTGAGAGAGAGAGAGAGAGAGAGAGAGAGAGAGAGAGGGGTGGGGTGTGGGTGGAGGAGGGACGGTCCGAGGCTGGGAACCCGCCCGACCACCTGCCCAGCAAAATGTCTGGCATGCACGCTTATGCGCGCGCGCGTTCAGGGCAGCACGGCGATTGAAGACGATAGCATGCGTGAGCAGCAGTCTCTGACCATCATCCATAGCTTTTTTTTGGGGGGGGGGGGGGTGGGGGGTGGGGGGTGGTGGGGTTCGTCTTGGGCTTCCTGTTCGTGAAAGAATGTGTGGGTGCATCAGAATGTGTGGCGGTGCTGTTTCGGTCTTCTTCTTCTTCTTCATTCTTCTTCTGTGGGTGTTCATCAGAATGTTGTCTTGGTCATGTCTCTTCTCTCTTCTTCTCTCTCGCTTTTCTTGTTTCTTCTTCTCTCTCGTTCTCTCTCCTTCTTAATTCTCTCCTCTCTTTTCAGGTCTCTTCTCTCCTATCTCTCTCTCTTCTCTCTCCTGTCTCTTTTGGGCTACCACCCTCCTCACTCTTTTTCTCCCCAGTACATGCAACCAAACTCTGTCTGTCGGTCTGCTTGCCTGTGTGTGTGTGTGTGTTGTGTGTGTGTGTGTGTGTGTGTGTGTGTGTGTGTGCGTGTGCGCGCGCGCACGTATGTGTGTGTGCGTGTGCGTGTGCTTATGAAGAAGGAGACGAACAGATTTCTTTGCCCTATGAAGAAAGAACAACAGATGTTGCGGGACACAGGTGTTCAGGTTGAAGTATTCATTAACAATGATTGCAGCTTTGTCAACTTTGCAGCATGCTGATCATGGCTTAAATACCATAGTGTGTATCACGATCTTACTTATATTCTCCACTTAGAGAAATACAAAGAACACATTTCCGGCAAATGCACATATCTTCCACACATGCAGCCAAACTCTCTCTCTCTCTCTCTCTGCACTACTATTTGTCTTACATATTTATGCGTATTTTCTCTCGTATTTTCTTCAGAGTATCAGTGCGTCCATGTCTATTGCTTTTTCCATTTCCAGATTCCTAAGAAGTTGGTGGCGGTGTTTTGTTCTTTAAAGCCATTGAATCCAACACTAATGTCTTGTTAAAGTGTTAAGACACAAGTACCTGAACTTTTTTTTTTCAGTTTCTGCCCCTTTTCCATGTCTTGTAAACCAACAGGAAAGAATCTGGCTTATGTCACTCCGCAGTGGAAGAATTGAACTGTCGATTCTTGATCGATATCTTTCAAAGCGCTTTGGCAATGGCGAAAGAACCTGACGTCATCTCTATGGGACGAAAATACGCGAGTCCCCACCCCCACCCCACTGAAAGATCATTCTTCACAATCTTTTCTTTTTGTTTCTATCGAAAGTGTTCAGTGAGTCTTTATGTCCAGCTACCCTACGGGTGGGGTGTTTTGTTGTCACGCACGGCGCGGACGTTTCTAACCACGTTTTGTCTTGGCGATGTTTGCTGTCCATACGCCATGCAGCTCTTCGCTGATGCTGATGTTTCAAGGTCAGTCTGACAGCATCTTGCATTGTGAGGCCGTCCCGTCAGGGTCCAGGACTGTTTTCATGAAGTCGGTTGCTGCCTGCCGGCAGACTGGCACTGAACTACCTAGTGCAACATTTTCTTGTGAAAAGTAGAAAATTTAAAGCACTTGTGTCTTAAGAGGTTATCTTTTATATTTTCTACTTTTCACAAGAAAATGTTGCATGTTTTGCTCATTCATGATTTTCTTTTGCATCTTAGGTGGCACCTTTGGTTGGTTTTTTGAAAACTCAACAAACATAGTACGGTATTGCACACCAGCCTTTTTCTGGGATAGCATTCTTCATAAAACAGAAAAGGCTCAGGAGTCAAGCTAACACTTTTCGCGGTCACTGAGGAGAAACAATCAGATTTCGAAATACCGATATCTGACCAGGAGTTCTATGTTAATGTGTTTCTTCCCCATTAGAGATTGTCTCCCCCGATATCTGACCAGGAGTTCTATGTTAAATGTTGTTTCTTCCCCATTAGAGATTGTCATGTGTTTCTTCCCCATTAGAGAGATTGTCTCCCCCTTGGAGACTATAAACTTGCTGAAGGCTCACATTGAGAAGCATTCATTTTTTCCCATTCACCCTCTCAAGCACACACTGTTAGTTTGGCAGAATTAACTACCACTGCAGATGTGAATGCTTATCTCCCCTAATTCTTCAATCTAAAATATAAGAGAAAGTTTTATTTTATAATTGAATATATTTTGCAGCCATTGCAATACCAAACTGCTCTGTAAGTTGCTGGAATGATGCTCGGTTACTTATCCTTGGATATATTAGTCATATATATATATATATATATATATATATATATATATATATATATATATATATATATGTATATATATGTGTGTGTGTGTGTGTGTGTGTGTGTGTGGGAGAGAGAGAGAGAGAGAGAACACTTGCTTGTTCACTCACCACATACGCAGTCGCGTTCAGTGGATTTATCTCCCTTTCAGCTGAATGGTGACTATAGGCACGGTGAACGCTGGCATGCCAGCATCTCAGCAAAATTGTTAAAGATAATCCCCACATAACAGTGCATGCATGCATCCTACGACGATATCAGCAGAATGCAGCCCCCCCCCCCCCCCCCCCCCCCCCCCCCCCCCCCCCCCCCCCCCCCCCCCCCCCCCCCCCCCCCCCGGCCTATATGCTACAGTCCATTACACATTAAACCACTGGCAGAGCTTCGTTTTCCTAGCGCAGAACAAGTCTGGCTGTGAAGAAAGGCCATCGCACGCCACCTCCAGGCAGCGGTGCCAGAGGAAGTGTTTCTCTATTCACTGTTTCTGGTGGTGCCCAGAGTTTTCCAGTCAAGTCATGCCGACCACGGGGGTCACAGCGGCCGGCCGGCGGAGCACTGAAAGGCACAGAGCAAAACGTCAAGACACCAGGCAGTGCTGCAGTATGACGAAGAAGGGAGGTTACCCTTGCTCCCGTGGTGGGACACACACTCGCACGCCCACCATCATTTCAAACGAAGCCTGCTTTTCATTTTCAGGTTGTGTAGAGCCAAGCGGCCTTCAGGAGGCTATATCGGGATAATCACATCATCTAAAAACAATTCTGCATGTTTGTTTTGAAAAAAAAAAAGACTATCACAAGTGTGTTAATAACAAACACACTGGGCCTATTTTCTATAAAATGTTCGATCAAAGAAAAAAAAATTCCTTCGGTAGAGAGACTCAACAATTACGCCCGGCGGAACATCAGAACGCTAGGTCCTCATAGAGTGTGGTGTCAAGTGTTTGTGTCGACTGTCAGGAACATCTTGAAACTGTAAGAGCAGGTTTTCTAGTGGGCGTCTCGTCACATGGGTAAACACCAGGGAATTTCCTCCCCTTTTAAAAGATGGCGTACAGTACTTGTTCAACTTAAACTCGTTTACTAGCATAGAGACTATCAGAACGAACGAGGAAGCTTTTTTTGGGAAAGGGGTGTTCGAATGTTGCGCTTACACCTCGAGGTGTGACCTATGCACATTACGACGACGGCCGAAGAGATGAGATGACGAAGTAACGTTTTCCTCCAGACTGACCGTAAGCCTCTGAAATGGAGCTTTGTCATTAAGAGCACACATACCGCACACATAAATAAAAGTTAACTCAGTATGGTTCATATGAAAAAGAAATCTGGTGTGAAGGAGCAGACCTAAGACGAGCTAAACGCTTGAGCTCTCCCTCCCCTCCCGCTTCCTGTTCCTCCTCTTCCTCCTCCTTTCACTTCTTCTTCTTCTCATGCCATGTTTATGATAGTGATCAGTGTACTGTTTACACATAGTTCGGTTATGCATTGTGTTCCGACTGGTTATGTATTGTCACGGTGGGACATACAAAACATTTCATACAAAGCACAGGTATGGAATTTACCATCATTACTGTCGTAATGAGAAGCGCAGTGATCGTAGTTTGGCCTGCCCCTCAGATGAAAATTAAAGAAAAGCGAAATAAGTTTGAAGTTATGTTTCTTTGTTTTGCCATTGGTGATCTCAGGAAGCAAACATATCATAGACATCCTTTTTATTTTGCCTTAATTAAAGCCATTCTTGATTAAATGAACCATTTGTTCGCAAGTCCAGATGGCGAAAAAAAAAACCACGTCGAACCATAGTCTGTGTCTGAATTTGAAGACAACAATCTACGACGTAGTTCACAGAGTTACGACTGATTAAGAACCGATTCTTTACTGGAGTTTGAACGATCTTTTCTCAAGGGATGCAGCACAACCTGTTCACCAGGGCTCAACTGTAATACATCATTGGACCTCCTGAACTCGAAACATGTTTTGGGTTGGCCGCCAAGTCGGGTTTTAGCAGTGAACGCGACTGTTTTGCCGAACTAAACGAAAACGTTTCACTTTGAAAAAGAAATACAGGTCAACCAACCACTAGTTGACTTCAGTAACTGGAGAATAGACACAAATTGATTTCCATTATAGGAGAGCTTTGCGCGAACCCAAGCCGTTCCCAGAACAAATTGATGATCCTTTTTTTTCCCACCATGAACCTATGTTAGGAGAGATCTGCGGACTCACCGATCTTAGATCGAGAACCAAATACAGAGCAAGCAAGTACGAACAAAGACAAGATCGCCATGGTTGCGATTTAGACGAACTAGGTCGGCGGTCTGAAAGTTCCTTCAGTTAAGAAGGATCTTACGCTGCTTGAGGCATTCATACACAACATGATTATAAAACAGTCTGCTGTTCACTGGTACAATGGCTTCAGAATCTATAGTACAGTATCTGGGAGTACTAGTGAACATGTTGATAATGTTGCACAGTGTGGCCACTGCAGGCGGAAATCTAAACTTAAATTTCAAAATGTAATTAATAGCGAACCGCCAAGAAAATGAAGACAAACGAACCACAAGACAAAACACGACGCGTTTCGACCTCTTAGATTCTGAAGGCATCGTACCAGTAAACAGCAGACTGTTTTTAGAACCGTGTTGTGTGTGAATGCCCATCTTGCGCTGAAGTGAATGAAGACAAGTGATTGCTCGTTCATTTTCGTTGTGCTGTGTGTTTTGTATCTTCCCTGAAGAAGACCTAAGAGGTCGAAACGCGTCGTGTTTTGTCTTGTAATTGGTTTGTCTACATTTTCTTGGTGGTTCGCCATTAATTACATTTAAAATTTATGTTGATAATGATTCATTAACAGATATTCTAAATGTGTAATTAATCTTCTTTTTATTGCTTTCTCTCAGAACTTCTGTTCCCTTCTTCATGAGCGACCAACGTGTAAAACACCCATATTCCTATCTTGCTGTCGCGTGGACACGCTGACCGAAAATCGTAAAAGATTACCTCGTCAGTTTAAAGCCGATTTCTTCTTTCCCCTTGTTCCCTGTGTCTGTCTGTCTTGAATGTCAGTCTGTCTCTGTCTTTCTCGCTGTCTCTGCCTGTCTCTCTGTCTGTCTGTCTCCTTTTCTAAAATTTATTATCTGATGTGTGTGTGTGTGTGTGTGTGTGTGTGTGTGTGTGTGTGTGTGTGTGTGTGTGTGTGTGTGTGTGTGTGTGTGTGTGTGTGTGTGAGAGAGAGAGAGAGAGAGAGAGAGAGAGAGAGAGAGAGAGGATAGGTGGATGGGTAGGTGAGGTGAAGGTGGAGGCTAAACCAAAAGCCTATGAAAACTAACTTTTGTCTTTCTACTTCTTCTTCTTCTTCTTCATCAAGAAACTGACTTGTCAGTTTTCTCTTCTTCTTCGTTTTTCCCCTTCGCTTCTCTTCTTTGTGAAAAACAAACAGACAAGCACAAGAAACAAGAAACAAACAAATAAACTACCCACTGAAGAGATTTACTGGTCAGACTGTTTTCTCGCCTTCTGCTCGTTTTTCTTTTTCTTCTCTTCATCGTCTCGTCTTCTTCTCTTCTTCTTCTTCTTCTTCTTCTTCTTCTTCTTCTTCTCTTCTTCGTCCTCCACTTCCTCCTTCTTCTTCTCCTCCTCCTCCTGCTCTCCTCTTCTTCTTTATATATACATATGTATATAATCTTCATTTTATCCCCCCCCCCTCTCTCTCTCTCTCTCTGTCTCTCTCTCTCTCTCTGGCTCGTTCGCTCGCTCGCTTCTCGCTCTCTGTCTGTAGTTCTCTTTGTCTTCAGCAACTCCTTATCTCCTGTCGCCTGTTGCGTGGACTTAGTTTTAATAGGCCTTCAGCTCCGCCGTAGATCATGGCGCCGTTGACGGGCGGGTTTGTCACTTTATGGACACAAGGAGGGGGGGCTGATGTGTCGGAGAAGGTTGCTAGAAGAACAGGGAAAAGGGTAGGGCTTTATCGTCGGGCATAAAAAAAAAAACAGTGAGAAAACAAGCGCATTTGTAAGGGTGGGGTGTTGGGTTCCAGCCCGCTTTTGGAACTCCACAACCATCATCATCATTGTCCGTGGGTGGGGGGGGGGGGGGGGGGGGGGGGATGTGTGAAAAAGAGGGGGTGGGGGGTGGCGTGTTTCTGCCTGATTGGTCCGCATAATGAGCCAGTGTCGTCTGCTTGTTCTTGATCTCAGAGAGCATGCGGCGACGGTAGTACTCATCAAAGGGGTTGTGAGGAAAAGTGGACTATAAAAAAAAAAAAAAAAAAAAGAAGAAGCGGACGGGAAAAAAGACAAGTTTTGATGGCGAAAAAGTCAAAAAGATTTTAGTTCCGGGGAGGGGTGGGGGGGGGGATGGGGGGGCTTTTGGACTGCTAAAAGAAAGAAAGAGAGAAAGAAAGGAAGAATGAAAGAAAGAAAAAGGGCGGCGACAACGTTTACAATCCACTGCGCTACCGTCCATCCCCCCCCCCCCCCCCC
>JADBJO010000291.1:740000-750000 GCA_016801955.1 Conus betulinus
GTTTATAAATTTTACATTATTCATGATACAAAGCGTTTAGTTTCTTTTGGCCATCCCTCTGTTTAATGTGTCTGTGCCTCCGTCTACGTGATTCTGTTCGAGAGTTAGTCTGTTTGTTCATCTCTTTCCAGTTGAAGCTCTTATACCGCGCTCGTTTACAGGCGCGCTTGCAGTGTGTGTGTGTGTGTGTGTGTGTGTGTGTGTGTGTGTGTGTGTGTGTGTGTGTGTGTGTGCTTGTGAGAGAGAGAGAGAGAGAGAGAGTGAGAGTGGGTGAGTGTGTGAGAGAGAGTGTGTGAGAGTGTGTGTGTGTGTGTGTGTATGTATGTGTGTGTGTGTGTGAGATGTGTGTGTGTGTGTGTGAGAGAGAGTGTGTGTGTGTGTGTGTGTATGGGTGTGTCCCTCATCTATGTATTGGCATGTGCGTGGGTGTGTCCCTTTCTCACTCATTCATACGATATGTATTGGCATGTGCCTTCCTATGAGGTTTCGTCTACTCTCTCTCTCTCTCTCTCTCTCTCTCTCTCTCTCTGTTCTCATTCACTCTCTCACGTAGCTGGCCTCTCGTCTCTTTAACTCCCCGCCGACGATGGGAGCCATGAAAACGACAATGAAAGGGGCAATGAAAGTGCCGGGGCCAGATCAAACGAAGCTGGCGAAATAAAAAGCCCGGCTTTATTAGTTGACACCAAGCTTGTTAATCAGTCTGTGGGCCTGAAGTTTAGTTCAGGCGGAAAGACAGGAGGGGGGGGGGGGGGGGGGGGGATGGGGGGGGGGGGGGGTGGAGTTGGAGGGGGGAGGGGGAGAAAGGGGGGGGGGTGGAGGTGAGGAGGTGAAACGGGGGGGGGGGGGGGGGGGTGAGGTGAGAAGGTGGAAAGTGGGGGGGGGGGGGGGGGGGAGGGAGGAGAAGAAGGAGCTATGAGGGGATGGGAGGGAGAGGGGTGGGTGAGTGATGAAGGGGTGAGATAAGTACGGGGGAGGGGGTGGGGGGGGGGGGGGGAGAAAAGGGAGGTGAGGAAGTATACGTGAGAGGGATAGTAGGAGGTTTAGACTGATTTTCAAAGTCGGGAAGGTCTGGGACCAAGAGGACGTAATAGTGAGACTTGAAGAGGGTTTTTGAGTGCTAGTTGCGAGAAACGGAGGGAGAGGCTCCTTGTGGGAAGGAGAGAGAGAGAGAGAGAGAGAGAGAGAGAGAGAGAGAGAGAGAGAGAGAGAGGGGGGGAAGAAGAAAAGGGCAGTAGAAGGGAGGTGGGGGAGAGGGGAGTAATTAAAGGAGGGGTGGACGAGGGAAAGGAAGGGAGTGGGTGAAGGATGATTTCAGACGAAGGTTGTTCAGTGTTGAGGAAGGAATGAGAGGAAATCCACCTGGGTGCTGAGGTAATAGTTCCAGTCCGTGGTGATTGGGGGTAAGGTGGGGGGGGGGGGGGGGGGCATCACACACACACACACACACACACACACACACACACACACGCGCGCGCGCGCGCGCGCGCACTCGCAAAAAAAATGAAAATGTTCTGCAGAGCTGTTAATGGCTGCTGAACTGAACGAAAGCTAAACGGTACAGTGGAAAACAGGGGTGGGGGTGAGAGAGAAGAGAGAGAGAGGGAGGGAGGGAGGAGAGAGAGAGAGAGAGAAGAGAGAGAGAGAGAGAGAGAGAGAGAGAGAGAGAGAGAGAGGAGGATGAGCGGGGGGGGGGGGGGGGTTGTTGAGAAAGGGGGGATTAATTTTTGGCAAAGTTCACAGGCATGATGAGGAACTGATTCTTGAGCGTCATGAAATGTTTCAGTTCCATATTAGGCTGGCCACTCACACATTGTCCCTGTAGGCGTGAGACACTGGAGGTGGGACATGTTGCAGTTCTGTTCCCAAAATAAGTTGCGATGGTCGCCATACACTGGTAGTGAAGAAATTTACATCTGTCATCAAAAACCCTTGTTCTTCATTCCCATTTTCTCTCTTCTCATTTCTCTTCTCTCTCTCTCTCTCTCTCCCTCTCTCCCTTCTGTCTCTTTCAGTATTGATCAGGTCATTACTGTAATGACGGAAGAATTGATCGCCTGTACTTCAGCTCCTATCCCCCCCTCCCAGCCCCCCAAGTCCCACTACTTATTTTTTAAACAGGTTATTGCAGGTCAGCCAGTGGGCAAGTTGCCTCTCTTACGAGTTCCAAGCAAAGGGCTGTTCTGCCGCAGTTTCTAGCTGCTGTCAGAGTTCACGCGACTGACGATGCTTTGGTTATCAAACAGCGGAGCTGACAACTCTGACTGTTCTTTTTATGGCTTGAGCTCCTTTGTGTTCTTAATCCTCAAGCGTAGGTTCAAAGAGTTTGCCCTATATTGAGTAGGCCTACTCTTTACATAATGATTTAAGTTTTTCAGCAACTTATTTTTACTTACAGCGCTGTCTTTGCGTTTGCTTTGGAACCTTCAGTGGTCGCTTTTGACGAGCCGTCGGGGTGTAGTTTGAACCCTCGGTAGTGAGAATAAAACTGAGCTATATTTAGCCTGTGGTATATCTCCGTTTGATGATAAGGGAGCACGGACGAGTCCGGATCAGCGGACGAAAGGTCTCTGAGCGAGCGATAGGAGTGATTTCCATTTTCAAGATAGGATATGATGGCTATCATATGTTGCTAGTGAAGGATTTTATATATATGATAAAATGCCATATTTTTTTAGTACCATTTTCTCCCCCCCCCCCCCTCACACACACACACACACACACACACACACACACACACACACACACACACACACACACACACACACACACGCACGCACGCACGCACGCACGCACGCACACGCACTGTTTTGTATTTCTAATCCTTGCCAAGGTAATATTTTAACGACAGTGGAATTGGTAACCTGCATTTGTTACACAGTTAGGGACTGTATATGTGTGACATATTTCCCTGACGTTTCATTTCATCCCGCTTCATCCCTCCCTCCCCCCCCCCCCCACACACACACAAATATTCGCCTTTTCTGTTTTTCCCTGGAGGATTGTTTATTTCCAAGTCGCTAAATTAGTGAAAAGGACACGTTTGCTCCCATCGCTAACACACACAACACACACACACACACACACACACACACACACACACACACACACACACACACTCTCTCTCTCTCTCTCTCACACTCACACTCTCTCTCTCTCTCTCACTCGCAATTATATGTTTTTGTGTGTGTATGTTTGTGGGCACAGAAGAAAAGGGCGTTAGAATGTTCATATTAGATAATCTGTGTGTGTAGTTTCACATGGAATGTTCCAGGTATAACCCGCACTGCACCACAAGAAAATGAAACAATGTCACAGGTACTCCGTAATCAAACAATGTCAAGAGGTACTCAGTAACGAACTAAAAATGGTGAGAAGTCAAGCATATTTCCCACAGGGACATGTATAGTAAAAACCCCAAGCTTCTTGTGCAGTTTGCAGAAGAGGCAACATTTTTTGACGAAGTTTATCGCAATAATTGTCTGAATTGTAAAAAAAAAATCTGTCTTTTCTCAATGGATCGTAGTTTGTTAAGTATCATGCACGTGGCACATTGCCAAAGAAGGGGACAACATTGGTCAGATGATTTGGTAGAGAGGGGGGGACCGGAAGAAAGGGGGTGGGTGGATATTAAGTGCAAGTTGCAGAGTAAACGAAAAGAAAAAGGAAAGAAATGGTCACGCTCGTTGGCTTGCCTGCAAAACAAATGCACTTTCTGTCCTTTTTCTTTTCTTTTCGTGTGTTGCCCGCGCTTGACCTTTTTCTTTGGGATTTATGCTCAACGTACCGTTTGCCTGATTTCTTTGTTCTTCAGATTCCTAGAAATCTGACAAAGCAAGCAGTTTGAAAGAATGTTGTCATATCTTCATGTAAAAGAATGATTCATTTCTGCTTGCAAGAGAGAACACATTATCTGGCTGTTCAGCATATTTTCCCCGATTTTTTTTTTCCTGCGTAAGGACATGAACGCGCAAAGAAATTGCTGTCCTGTTTTCTCTGTCTGTGGGAAGAAATTGTACTCACAATATTTCATTGAATGCCTACAGATTTTCAGAAAGATCGGCCAAGCACTTTTTGAGATATTCCATTAAGACGAAAAAACCGTTATGGGCCGTTATAGCTGTAAGTAACGGACATAACGGTAAATTAAAAACATCGGGCATCATCCGTGACCCATAATGAACATACCCACAAATTTTCAGAAAGATCGGTCCGGTACTTTCGTCTGGAGCGAGTGGAACACATTTTGACCACGGACGGACAGACACACACGCACACACACACACACACACACACACACACACACACACACACACACACACACACACACACACACACACACACACTCTCACTCTCTCTCTCTCTCTCTCTCTCTCTCTCTCTCTCTCTCTCTCTCTCTCTCTCACACAGACAGCATTTGAAGCGGAAAGACCGACGCCCCAGCATAACGTAGTGTGATCAACCTTTGGGATGTCAACCGTTTATTCATCAGGACAATGACAAGTTGCACTTCGATGAATACTATTTTCCTCCTTTATTCCATTTTCAGGATGGGACGGTTTTTCCCATCTCGGTTACAGCCCCTAAAAAGGCGCTGTGTGGTGGGCTGGGCTATGATCACAGACGTAGAACTACAGCCCAGGAAAACTTCCTGATTGCCATGGTTTCTTATAGGTGCGCTAACGTGAGTGCCCGCTGCACACGGGATTTCTGTTTGTTGTATTGTGTTATTGAAAGACAAGCCCTCAGATCATCACTTAAAGTCTAGTCAATGTGAGAGAGGGGAGTGTGTGTGTGTGTGTGTGTGTGTGTGTGTGTGTGTGTGTGTGTGTGTGTGTGTGTGTGTGAAGGGGGGGGGGGGGGGGTGTTGCAATGAACACAAAATCAAAGCACAATGAACAACGCCTACATCCGCCGCAGCGAGGTGGTAAGCTGCGGACTATCGGCTGAGAGGGCGTGGGTTCAGTTCCCTTCAGAGCCATGTATTTGTGAGATTTTTTCTGACCCGATCGGCTCCTACATACAGTTGAGTTTACCATGATATGAGCTCAGTTGGGAAGACTGGGAGGACCACACAGAAGAGTTTTATCCGCTTAAAGGATTCTTATCTGAGAGTGTTGTTCAAATTGCCTGACCAACACTGCATGTGTCTCTGTCTCTCGAGCCTGGTTGACGAGCCGGGATATATACCGTGAAAGTAAGCGTTAAGTACAGACCTGTCTTGCAGTCTCACTCTGGAATAGAAAATCGCCTTATCATATTCATCATCCTCATCCCCGTCGATCAGCATGGATGAACAATGCTTCAAATTCTGCGGCACTTCATGCCCCTGCTGTCGTTGTGACTTCAGTTTCTCCACGTCCATGGTCTTGGTTTGGTTCTGTCGGGGTCAGCGGTATCGGCAAATCCAAGGGGAAATGTCGCAGGACGGACGTGGGAGAGCTCACTCCCGTTTGCTCCTCGACTATGCAGTTTTTGACGTTCAAAGGGGGCTTAGTAGGTGGTGTCCTACGTATGCTGGATCAGAACAGGCACGACAGTGCACCACCGAAGTGACCTCTAAGGTGCAGTGTCTCCTTTGGTGGGTTGTTTCATGACGACTCGACTGCTCCCTGTGGATTGCCGGTACCGGAGCTGTGGCGGGACGGGCCGGGGTATGGTTGTGGACAGGGGACCGGAATTTAGCGACGTGGGAGGAGCGCTACCCCGAGATGGCAGGCATTCACATCTTCCTGTTGGTCTGACTGGCTCCGTGTCTACTTCCTGTTCACGGGTGGTCTGTCTGTTCACCACCCTTCACAGCTGATTGTGTCAAATGATCACATTTAAAGCACACACATGTGAAGCGGGCAAAAGCTGCGATCAGGTTGTAGGCCGACATCGCTGAGCGGCGGAAAAAAAGAAGCAGATATATGTGTGCTTACATGAGAACGCACACCAGCCAACTGAACAATCTCTCACCTGGAAGCAAAGACAAACATGGGGGTTGGGGAAGGGGGGGGGTTAGGATACGAATCCCCTCCCCTCTACATCTTTGGCTGTTGGCATTGCTGGGGGCCCACAATCAAATGTTTGTAGCGTTCGACTGAAACTCGTGGTTGTGAATTGGGGTGGGTGTAGAGAAATTTGTCCTTAGACACTTTTTAAGTAACAAATCGATATGAAAATCATACCCACATGGACCAGTAGAGCAGGAACTCTTACGGTACAATCACCAGATGATGTTGGCTAGGGAATGGGTCTTCCTGTTTAATCTGCCCAGCAGTTCCTGGAGGTGTTCCTCCAGCAATGAGGAAAGGGGGGTTGGCCTACTTTACGTGTAATGAAGGTTCAGCTTCATTTAAGAGGCGTCAGTGTGTGCGAAGTGGTCCATATGCGCTACACCACACAAGCAGAACCATAAAACCACAGTGCAGCAGGTCACTAGTATTATTAGTAATCAGACCCACGAAATACACGAACCTGCAGTTCGCAACTTCCGCCAGCAGTCACGAAGACATGTTGTGGATCAAGAAGAGATTGCACGGTTGCTGTTGTGTTTCCCCATTCCCTCACAGCACTCTCTGGTCTGAGGGGGAGCCGGTTGGTGCCGAAGACACCCGTAACGATATTCTTGCAACGCTTGTCGTCGGGTCTGGCCACCCTATTACAGCGGTTGTCTACTATTACTTCCGCTAAAAAAAAAAGAGATTCTGCTCTCGTCCACTTCTGTCTGTCCTTCCTGCCTGTCAACACGATTACACATAAACTACAATTCCAGTTCTTACGACGCCTGGTGGGAAGAATAGGCTGTAGCTCGAGGACGAATCCGATGTATATCTGTGGGGAATCGTAGGTAGGATACTGACCACAGGACAGATTCAGGATCTGTGGGACCTTGACAGAGGTCTACGGTCTCCCGAGACCCCCCCCCTCCCCGGTTGTTGTTATTTTGCTATTGCTGTTGTTGTTGCTGTTGTTGTTACTGCTGTTGCTGCCGTTGTTTTTTTGCTGTCGTTGTGTTCGTCATAATTGTTAATAGGTGCAGTAGCAGTAGCAGTACCATATTGGATAGTGTCGTGTTGTAGTTCATTTTATTGTGCTGCGCTGCGCTGTACTGCATTGTGTTGTATTTACTGTATTGTAGTTATTGTATTGTCTTATGTTGTTGGCCGATTGCTGTGCCGTCACCATGGATTTCCCTATTCGATTTCCGGGCCCCTCTTTGCAGGCAGAGTGTGTGACGTGTCGTGTGCAGCGCCACCGATTCCCCCCCCTCCACCCCTCACCCCCAATATCTACTTTTTTGTTTACCCCTCAAAGCGGACTTTCCAGCAACAACTTCCGTATTACCATGATTTTCTTTTACATGCGCAAAGCGCAGGTTGCACACACTCAGTATCTCACTTCACTGTCTGGTTCCACAGACTAGCAATCAACAGGCCTGGTAGCAGAGACAGCGGCAGAAGAAGTACCTGTCGTAGTAGTAGCACCAATGCTACAGCTGCTGCTCTTTTTAGAGTGTCATGCGTTTGTATGTGTCTGTGCTTGGGTACGCGTGCCGGAAGTAGTTGTGGTAGTAGCACTAGTACTACTGATGCTGTTCTGTTTGTGAGTGTGTATGAGTTTGTATGTGTCTCTGAACGTGTGCGCGTGCCTAAGTCTTTGGTCTTGTTTCTTTTTCGGAATGTAATGAAACTAATGAGCTAGAAAGTAAATGGTGGCCCCAGTACAAATGGAAGGAAAGGGATTTAAAGAGCACAAAGAAAAGAAAGCAATGCAGAAAAGGAAGAAATTGAAATCATTTATGATCTACGGGAAGTCAGAATTTTCTTTTCCCTTTCGCATGAACTCTGTGTGTGTGTGTGTGTGTGTGTGTGTGTGTGTGTGTGTGTGTGTGTGTGTGTGTGTGTGTGTGTGTGTGAGCCTAACTGTCTGTCTTTGTCCGTCTATCTATCTGCCCCCCTCCCCTCCCTCCCTCATGCTCTCTCTCTCCCTCTCCTCTCTCTCTCTCTCTCTCTCTCTCTCTCTCTCTCTCTCTCTCTCTCTCTCTCTCTCTCTCTTTCTCTCTCTCTCGTGTCTACGTTTGCGTGCGTCTACATGTGTGCGAGTATGTGGGTGTTTATGATCATGATGCACATTGTCCCAGTTCTTTGACCCATTCCCAATTAAAGTCATAAGCTTGGCAGACATCTTTATTCCCGTGTGCAATAATAAAGTGTACACTTTCAGCCTGGACACGATTTCCATCGATTTTCATCTCTGTGATGGAGGAATAGCTTATGTGAGAAGCCGTTCTGTTTATTTGAACTTCAATTAGATGGGTGACGTTTGTGTTTAAATGTTGTGACATTTGTTAGACCCAAACGTTTTTATGGCCCGAACCGTAAGTGAAATACACCTACACACCTACTAACCCTCCCCCCCCCTGTACACACACACACACACACACACACACACACACACACACACACACACACACACACACACACACACACACACACACACACACACACACACACAGAGGCACGCAGGCACGCATGCAGGCATGCACACACACACATACACACACGCACACACGCACACACACACACACACACACACACACACACGCACACAAACTCATATGCACGAAACATAACGGGTAGGACACACGCACACGCGCGCGCAAGCGAGCGCGAACACATACACACACACAGATGCTCGCGCGGGCACGCACGCATACATTTACACACATACACACGCCTGTGCGCGCGCGCTCACACACACATACACACAAACAACACACAGACGCACACACAGACACACAGACACACACCAACGTCGACGAAAATACTTCCTCAAAGCCTCTTTCATGTTAATTATCAATTATTGTTACCGGTATTTGACAAGACATCAGATAATTTGTAAGTGACGTTTGTCTTTTTTTTTTCAGTCATTTTTAACGTTGCGCGAAGAGTTAAAACAAAACAGTTTGGTGAGGTGCTGTTAAGTCTGTATGCTGCAAATTGTACATGAAAACTGTACATAGAAAGAGGTTAGCCATAGGAATTGATCATACAATAAAGTGATCATGTGTAAAATAATGTTATCATGAAGTTCAACCATGTACTTAAAAACTAAGTTAATCAGTAATTTATAAGTATCAGTGGCGTGGCTAGATGTCTGAGCAAACAAACATGTGTGTATATAAGAATTGGTAAGTGAGTGATAAGCCAGGTAGGTGTGTGACGTGCGCAGATAAGGGTAGGGCAGGGTAAAAAGCTGCATGTGTGGGCGATATGTGATTGAATGAATAAACACATCTCGCTCACTAATTACCCCGAAGTACTTTTTTTGATAAGAAGAGTACATTGATAAATTATTATTCTACGTGTTTAAAAACTTTAAATTCTCGTATGTGATGTGTGCAGATTAGGGTAGGGCAGGTAAGAAAGGACATGTGTGGGCGATATATGATTGAGTGAATAAACACGTCTCGTTCACCAATTACCCCATAGTACTTTTTTTTTAATCAGAAGAATATATCGATAATTTATTCTTCTATGTGTTTTAAAAATTTGAATTCTTGCACAACCTTCTTCCTGACCTTGTCCATGAACTCCATGAAGAGTCAGCGGGACGCCGCACGTCAGCGCACTCCATCAGGTTCCTCCAGTGCCCTTGGTTGTGTGCCAAGGCCGGGGTCTTCGCGAGTGTTCTCCCCTGTCCATTCCGCAATGTTGTCGATCCATGTTTTTTTTTCCTGTCTTCCTTCCGTCTCTCTCTCTCTCTCTTAACAGTTCTCCACAGGATTGTGTCAGCAAGGCCGTCAGCATGGCGATACTAACATCCTGTCCAGTCTGAACCGTCAGCAGATCTTCATATGGCTCGATGTCTGTTGTGCTTTTTTCCACTAGTGACATGTTTACTGTTTCTGATGTGTGTGTATCCTGCGTTAACACACATTTCGCTGGGATCCTCCTATCCAGACTGGCTGCGAGGGCATGTGCCACGCATGCAAACAGGAAGATGGGATATC
>JADBJO010000291.1:760000-765000 GCA_016801955.1 Conus betulinus
ACAGACCCCCCCGACCCCCTCCCCCCCGACCCCCCCCCCCCCCCCCCCCCCCCCCCCCCCCCCCCCCCCCCCCCCCCCCCCCCCCCCCCGCGCGCGCGCGCACACACACACACACACACACACACACACACACACACACACACACACACACACACACACAACACACACACACTAAAGACACATATTAATACGTACACATGTATAAAAATATGAATGGTACATACAAGAAATGCATCCATCCATCCATCTGTCCGTCTGTCCGTCCGTCTGTCTGTCCATCAATCTGTCTATCTATCTATCATTCTATCTTGATAAACAGACATCATATGTTCTTACTCCAGTAGACATATACATTTCTTGCTTACTTCCTGTTCTTCCTTCTATTTTTTTCCGGAGTTAATGTGAAGGTCACCCACTCCCGGCGTGTCTCCAGAGTGCTCGCGCCTGCGCATCCATTGCTCCTGTCTTTTATGTCTGCCACAGGTTTGAACACAACAGCCTTTAATTCCTTTAATTCTTTAAGGATCACTGAAAATTTATTCGATAAAACAAAAGAAACAAACAAAGAAAAACAAAAAAACACACGCAAAGAAAGAAAGAAACCTGCACACCACAAAAACTCCAATGACATGGCTGTAACTTTAAGGATCATCGTTCATCACACAATTTTCTTGGCGATCACGTTTTTTTTTTTTTTTTTTTTTTTTGCCTCACTGACTCCAGCATTCATGAGCCTTTCTTAAGAAAGTTGGCAGTCTGAATATTACACGTGTTCTTCTTTTTGGCGGATGATAGTTCTGCTCATATATCAGGAAGGATTCCTTATACTACAGTCATTTCCACCCAGGTTCGACAACATATAGACAACTTAAATGGTAACCAAAATAATTGCTAGTTTTCTCCTTTATGTAAAAAAAAAACACACAAATATGCAAAATTCCATAAGTCATGAGGATTTTCTCGAAGTGTGGTTAACAGATATGTAAATTGTAAGTTCTACTTTAAGGTGCGCAAAACCGACAAAAAAAATTTGAAGATAATGAAAATGGGCCCTCTTCAACGGTAACCTTTGCTTTAAAGTCACAGGTATATACATACACACGTGTGTGTGTGCGTGTGTAGTAGTAGTAGTAGCAGTAGTAGTAGTAGTACTACTACTACTACTACTTTAATTTTACGTCTTTTCACAAACTATGTGATATTAGGCAAGTGCTCGCGCGCGCGCGTGTGTGTTTGTGTCATTCAACAAACTATAAGATCTATTCAATGGACAATTTATGAGTGACTGGAATACGGGAACAGTAACATTGCTGCTACGATTGCTACTGCACACATATGAAGAATAACAGTCATGTTAATGCTAACAAACAAGGCCAGAATCGGAGCGCTGATGCCATGTCCTGTACAAAGGAAGGTGTACCATTGTTCCAAGATACAGGGCTTATATCGAAGCCGAATCTACATCCTTTCGGATTTTTTTTCTTCCACTTTTGTATGTATGTACACACATGAAAATGATGTATGGACAGTGACCACAGAATAACCCCGTGGGGAAGCTGCCGGGCTGGGGGGAAGGGGTGGGGTGGGATGGGATGGAGGGGGGGACGGGGGAGGGGGAATCCTTTTGGAGTGAATGATATATACATTCCCGCCTTCCATGAATTTTGAACCAGTAACTTCGCCTTTTTCTGCCACTATCTTTCATGCTGCTGTCTGTCTGTCTGTCTGTCTGTCTGTCTGTCTGTCTGTCTCTCTCTCTCTCTCTCTCTGTCTCTCTCTTTAAAGCAGAAAAAACACCTAATTTCTGTATTTTTGAGGGTTTTTATTTTAATTGTCTTTCACTCGTCTGGTATGGTGGTCGATTCAGCTGCCTTTGTTCTTGACAGACTTTACACTTTTTCTGTTCTGTTCTTCCATGTGTACCATACCAGCTGTTTTTCGTTTGTACTCCTGTCTGTGACCGGGTAGTGAGACTGTACACACTGGCCACAGTGGACACTAGCTGCCGTCCATCCTGCTATTAATTTGTTCCCACGTAAGATTTGTTTTAATGACATTTTCGTTGAGGCTTGTAGATGTTTTTGACGTTTTCTTTGACTCAAAAAGCATTCGTAGAGGGGGGATGGTGAACAGTTAAAACGGAACGAATAGCGCCCTTGATAAAGCCTGATCGTCTCCGCCCTCAGGCTCTGAAGATGTTAGTTATAGATTTGAGCGCGCGTGCGAGCGCGCGCGCGCACTACACACACACACACACACACACACACACACACACACACACACACACACACACACACACACACACACACACACACATGCAGTATAGCAAGATAAAAGTCCAAAATGGGAGGGGGGTGGGCGGGGGCGAAAAGAGACCGTGAAGTATGAAAATAAGCTTTGAACAGATGTGTTCCCACAGCGACTTCAAGGGGTGGGGGTGTGTGTGTGGGGGGGGGGGGGGGGAGTCTGGCACAACAGAAGGCGTGAGGAGACCTATTACACATGAAGGGTGGGGTAGGGTGGGGAAGGCGGAGGTGGTGGAAGTGGGTAGGGAGACTAAGAATGAGGAGGAGGGACGAGGGGATGGAGAAGTGAGTGGGAGAGGAGGGGGGGGGGGGGGGTGTGGTGGAAGGGAAACATACTTTCTCTGGATTTTTTTTTTAGCCCACTCTTGGACCTTACAGAAAATATTCTTTGCCCGAGTGCTTTTGAGCCTACCTTTAGAACTTTCAGAGAGTGTGTAGGGCATAGGTCGAATGAAGCCGTAGATTGGGCCTGTAAAAGAATATCAAAGTCCAGGGGGCGAATCCAGGAGTTGGGAGGGGGGTGGGGAGGGGGGGAGGGGGGTTAGGTATCCATGGAGCTTGTACGCCCTCCGTCCCCTTCTTCTCCCGGCCTCCGTCCCCCTTCTTCTCCACGGCCTCCGTCCCCCTTCTTCTCCACGGCCTCCGTCCCCCTTCTTCTCCACGGCCTCCGTCCCCCTTCTTCTCCACGGCCTCCGTCCCCCTTCTTCTCCACGGCCTCCGTCCCCCTTCTTCTCCACGCTCTCCGTCCCCTTCTTCTCCACGGCCTCCGTCCCCCTTCTTCTCCACGGCCCTCCGTCCCCCTTCTTCTCCACGCCCTCCGTCCCCCTTCTTCTCCACGGCCTCCGTCCCCTTATTCTCCACGCCCTCCGTCCCCCTCTTCTCCACGGCCTCCGTCCCCCTTCTTCTCCACGCCTCCGTCCCCCTTCTTCTCCACGCCTCTCCGTCCCCCTTCTTCTCCACGGCCTCCGTCCCCCTTCTTCTCCACGCCCTCCGTCCCCCTTCTTCTCCACGCCCTCCGTCCCACTTCTTCTCCACGGCCTCCGTCCCCCTTCTTCTCACGGCCTCCGTCCCCCTTCGTCTCCACGGCCTCCGTCCCCCTTCTTCTCCACGGCCTCCGTCCCCCTTCTTCTCCACGGCCTCCGTCCCCCTTCTTCTCCACGGCCTCCGTCCCCCTTCTTCTCCACGGCCTCCGTCCCCCTTCTTCTCCACGGCCCTCCGTCCCCCCCTTCTTCTCCACGGCCTCCGTCCCCCTTCTTCTCCACGGCCTTTTTCCCCCCAAAGATATTAAAATCAGGAGGCTGATTCACACGTGCAGTTTTAGTAAACAGACACTTTCTTCCATCTTCCTGAACAGGCCTCCAACGTACATAAAGAAAAATTCACATTATCTTTAGCGTCTTCGGGGTTTTGCTCCCAGCAAGACTCTCTTACTTAGCTCCTAAACCCCCAAAGGGACATCGGCATCCCCCCCCCCCCCCCCCCCGACTCTGGTCTCCCAGTTGGAACCCCCACTAACCTTTCCATTAGAATCTGATCCGCCCCTGCAGTCAGCAAGGTAGGCCTTGACAGATTTTGTGTAAGGGTTATGGAGGCATGGTGGTTTAGATGTTGTACTGAACGCAGAGAGAGAGAGAGAGAGAGAGAGAGAGAGAGAGAGAAGAATGACGGAGAGACGGAGCACAGTCTCTTTCCTTCTTACTTCAGCAGACAAGCTGTACCGCAGAATTTAAGACCAAGAACACGAAATCGTACAGTCTCTTACTCTTTTTCTTCTGTTTTTTTTTTTTCTTTCTTTCTGTCTTTTGTTTTGTTTTGTATTGCTTTGTTGTTTGTTTGTTTGCTTCTTTGTTTGTTTGTTTGTTTTTGTTCCCAGTGCTCTGTGCTGACATTTCTGCGAGGCGATTTGGTTGTCGTAAGGAGCATTCATTTCGCAGCAGTGGGCCTGCGATTATTTTTTCCTGGGAAGATGAGTTGCTCTAATTGTTTGTTAAAAAAAAAATAAGTCCTTGCAGAGGACGGGGGATTAGGGAGAAGGGAGAGAGGCAGGGTGTCCCAGAGAAATGAACTGGCTTACCCGCTCCGATCATCTGCTCACTCGCTATGCTTCCTTCGTCCTTCCTTCGTCCCCGTCCTGCCTTCTTCCTTTCGTTCTTTCCTTTCATTTCGTTTCTCTTCTGTCCATCTGTGTCCTCCATGGTGTTGCCGTGGACAGTTGACCGACAGCCATGGACGGAAGGGAGTCCTGCGCTCTCTCGGGACTATCTGAAAAACAAAAGTTGACTTAGGATATATCAAATTAAACAAAAAAAATGAACAACGCCCCAAAACAACAAGTAAACAGATCGAATATCATTGACAGAACGAAAAACAGACGGACAGGCAGATAGGTTAGATTTGTGGATAGATTTACAAACAGAATGGTAGATAAACAGACAGAAGATGAATAGACACCGACAGATAGATAGATGGATGGATGGATGGGATGGATGGAGAGAGAGAGAGAGAGAGAGAGGAGAGAGAGAGAGAAGAGAGAGAGAGAGAGAGAATGAGAATTTTCCGAAATGCTTCAATCATGCAAAAATTATTAAGTGTGATATTATGGCAACCTTCCGACCCTTGCACAAACAGCGTCTATATTTGCCGTTCCTTTAAAGCCGCTCGGAAAAACACACAACTAATTCCTGGTAATCCATG
>JADBJO010000291.1:770000-780200 GCA_016801955.1 Conus betulinus
TTTTTCTTCATACGGCCATCACGGTACAAGCCAGGTGATTCCAAGAAGACAGATTAAAATCAAAGGAATGGGCCTCAAAACGTTTACATGAATTATGTAGTGTTTTAGTGCAACATGAATTATATAGTGTTTTAGTGCAACATGAATTATATTGTGTTTTAGTGCAACATGAATTATATAGTGTTTTTAGTGCAACATGAATTATATAGTGTTTTAGTGCAACATGAATTATATAGTGGTTTTAGTGCAACATGAATTATATAGTGTTTTAGTGCAACATGAATTATATAGTGTTTTAGTGCAACATGAATTATATAGTGTTTTAGTGCAATATGAATTATATAGTGTTTTTAGTGCAACATGAATTATATAGTGTTTTAGTGCAACATGAATTATATAGTGTTTTGGTGCAACATGAATTATATAGTGTTTTTAGTGCAACATGAATTATATAGTGGTTTTTAGTGCAACATGAATTATATAGTGTTTTAGTGCAACATGAATTATATAGTGCTTTAGTGCAACATGAATATAGTGTTTTAGTGCAACATGAATTATATAGTGTTTTGGTGCAACATGAATTATATAGTGTTTTAGTGCAATATGAATTATATAGTGTGCAGTGCAACATGAATTATATAGTGTTTTAGTGCCAAATGCTAACTATGGCGTGTGGCCTGTATCAGCGTGTGGCCTGTATCAGCGCAAAAATAATTACGTCAGTTCCTGTGGGCTGGCCGTCCAACGGGCGTTAACCGCACGGGGTGGTGCCAGCATCGAGCGATGGTAATGGTACCAGTCTTCACTGTGGCTCAATGCTAACGCTCTCCGCGCGGTTATCGCTCGTCATGCGGCCACCTCGACAGTAACTGATGTCTTCCCTTGGTCGTGCGGCCGTCACGGCTCACTATAACCGTTTCTTGTGTGCAAAGTCAGAATTACTGCGCTGCCAGACGAAAGATCAAACAAACTGCAAAACAAACAAATCACAAACAATGCGCTTTCGACTGATTTGATCTTTCTTCAGACATGACAAATAACGTTGAAGACAACGAAAACGATGGACGAATAGACAGTCGCGTGTCTCGTGGAACTGGCTGCACAAAAATTACGGAATGGAACCGAGGCTGAAGGGAGACAGTAAGGGTTTGAAAAAAAAAAAAAAAGGAACTACTACTACAACAACTACTACTACTGATAGTATAATCATATAATAATAATACTGATGAAAATGACATTTTTTTTTCAGCAATAATTATAACGAAGATGCTATTGCTCGCAGTTCGAAGAGATAAATCATTGCCCGTTCTAATTCTTCCTTCGTTTTCATTGTCTTGAACGTTATTTGTCTTGCCCGAAAAAGACGAAATAAGTCCAAACGTTTGTGTTTGTTTTCCCATTTTGTGAATTCCTTCGTTTGGCGGTGCAGTCATTCTGCTCTTGCTCTTGTTTTGATTTCTGCCTGCAGTCATTCCACTTTGGAACCACCTTTCTTGCATCCATTCACCTCCCACAGCCTAAAGCTTGCCCACAGCCAGCTAACAGCACAGCTCACAGGGTGGCTGCTGTCAGCTTCACAGAGAACAATATGAAGAGCATCTGTACATAATCTTACAGGTTGAAGCTGATGAAGACAGGGTTGTTCTCCAGCCATCAATGTCCATATCTGAACACTGTGCACAAATTTCCGATGTGATTTTAGAAGGTGTATATTTTAAAGGGTTGTGTAAATGATATCTTTTTTGAATTACTTCTGAGTTGGTGTGAATGCGATAACAGCCCTCATACGGCCTTTGCAGCCGGCTGGGCTACAAGCAACATTACCTTACCTTACCTTACGGTGCACTAGCAGACTGGGCGTCAGTATAAGACTCAAGAATCGAAGTCAGCCAAGATGAACGCCATTCTTGATGCATGTTTTTGCGTGTCGTGCACTCGCGAACAGGCAACAGTTCCGTCCATCTTGGTCAGGCTTGTTCCATGAGAAAGTGCTGTGATAATATCGTCCCATACTTGGCAGGCCTCGCCGACAATGATAACATGGAAAAACTTTTCTTGTTTCTGGTCATGGTAGATAGGCAAGGTCTGATTGTGCAGACTGTCCTGGCTTTTGTACAGCTTTCGTTATCATGTGTGTTTCATCTGGTCCAAGTTTGCCATCTTCTCTGTAGTTCGGCAGCTAAGTTTTGAGAGTAGCACTCCTTAGAGAGTTTCAGAGACGCGAGAGCTCGTAAAGTGGCTAGCTTATCCCGGAGGTGAAGGACACAGGAAGGGCACAGGAAGTAAAGGAACGGGCGCAAGGCAAAAAAAAAAAAAAAAAAAAAAAAAAAAAAAAAAAAAAAAAAAAAAAAAATCAAATGAATAATGTCTCCTCTTCCTCAAGCTTTTCATGCCAGCGTTTTGAATGTTTTACATACCAATCATGAATAAGAAAGTGGTGCAAACAAAGAAAGAAAGAAAGAAGGAAGGAGGGGGGGGGGGGGGGGGAGGGGAGAGAGAGAGAGAGAGAGAGAGAGAGAGAGAGAGAGAGAGAGAGAGAGAGAGAGAGAGAGAGAGAGAGAGAGAAGATGCACACATTTACGTCTTAGCTGTGGCCCGGATACCTGCGAGCTCGCATCTGGAGTGATAAGTCATAAATCTCGCTCTGCGTCTGATGCAGCGTACCGAAATTTTGATTTTGGACACCCATGTGTTAGGCCCTTTAGCAGACACTCTCAGTTGTGTCTTAAAGGCCGCAGCGTTTGTTTCCATTGCATTGTGTAGCTTCTTCTTCGCCGTTCTCGGCAATGCTGCATTGGTGGTGCGGTGTTGTGGGCAAAGTCCGCCGTCTGCCTCAGCAACGTTACCAGTCCTCCCTGCTTCTTCCTCAGGTCCACTGCAATGGGCCTCGCTTCCTGTAGTAGAGTGTCAAAGGTGGGACAGGACTGGAGAATGTGGGTTGGCGTCTGTGGACCTGTGCCACATGGGCACTAGTCTGTGTGAGAGATCTTCAGCCACTAGAGATGCGAAAGAAGCCGACAATGTCGATATTGTGTGGCCAGTTGTAAAGGTCACACGAGGATCAATATTTCCTAAACCGTAAGGCTGAAAGTATTGGAGTTCCAGCGCCTTTAGAAATGAGCGCGTGGAATCGTGCTCCGTGATTTTCGCCGCCGTCCCACTTCCCCTCCTCCACTTGATCCTCATCCTCCCGCCCGAAATCCTTATGATATACACGACATTTGTCCGATGTTAGTGGAATTCTTGTCCTATCTGCAGCATGTTCTGTCTTCGGGGAAACGCCCAATGTCAGTGAGGAAAGATCCATTTACCGCAGAGAAAGTTCTGTTGACAGCAGGAAAGATTACAACCCCGGATCCTCTTCAGAGGATACGTAAGACCTCATGCGACAAACGATTGGCCTTGTCTGGAGTTGTGCTGCTTTCATCTGTCAGCAGAACAGCAACGAAAGAGGCTGCGGGTGCAAAATCAGTTGTTTGACGGTGGTGTCTTTCGCCTGTGGACTCTGCAGACACGAAATATAGATGGTACACCATGGGGACACTCCCGTTCAGGTTCTCTCATGTCGTGTCCAGAGGCCATTACACAATAGCATCTGCTGGAGAGCAGTTACGTCCCTTGACGTCTTGACGTCTTAATGGAATGCCATGTGCATACCTGCACGGCAATTGAGGACAGTGCTTCTCTGGGTCCCACTCGGACCTTCAGTATCTTTTTTTCCTTTCTAATACAGTGTGAATGACTGAATTTTCAAACAGCTGGGGTTTAAATTGATGGTCTAAAACATGACACAGTTGATCAGTCTATGATCATTTGTTGGTGAAATGATAAACAGACAATAATGAAATGGGTATCTATCTATCTCTCTCTCTCTCTCTCTCTCTCTCTCTCTCTCTCTCTCTCTCTCTCTCTCTATTTATGTATCTATCCATGTATCTATCTATCATCATCACCCCCACCACCATCATCATCATTATCATCATCATCATCATTACTATATTCTACTTCTTCTTCTTCTTCTTCCTCTTCTCCTTCTCTTCTTCTTCTTCTTCTTCTTCTTCTTCCTCCTCTTCTTCTTCTTCTTGTCGTCGTTGCTAATGTGATCAATCTAAAGGTAATCCAGTCAGTGCGTTTTTGTTTCAGCATTTGCATGTGTACGACTATCCAGCACCGAGCTTACATACTTATTTGATAATTCGTTTGAGATAAAACCAGTTTTCCTGCCTTTCACTCTCACCCCTCTCTCTCTCTCTCTCTCTCCCCCCCCCCTCTCTCTCTCTCTCTCTCTCATTTGATGATTCGTTTCTAGTAAGGCCAGTTGCCTCTCCCGCGCTCCTCTCTCTCCATTTTCATTTAGTGGCTGGTTTCTGGTAAACCCATTCCTCTCTGTCTGTCTGTCTGTCTGTATCTTTCTCTCTCCCCATTCTTATTTAATGATTCGTTTCTTGTAAGACCGGTTTCATTTCTTCGCCCCCCCCCCCCCCCCCTTCTCTCTCTGTCCCTCTCTGTCTCTGTGCCTGAAAGCATGCGTTCGTGAGTGCGCTCCCCCGCTCTCTCTCTCTCTCTCTCTCTCTCTCTCTCTCTCTGTGTGTGTGTGTGTGTGTGTGTGTGTGTGAGAGAGAGAGCACTGCCTGTCCAAGTCCCGATGCTGAAGTCTCCCAGTGACTGTGACTGGCAGTCAATATCAGGACAACGACACCGTCTGTCTCGTTTCAATTTCCTGCCTGTGCCCCTCCCTGTCCGTGGTGGATTCGAGTCCAGGTGGTCAGTATTGGCAAGTTCACGGGGACTGTCGTTACAGCCACGTGATGGCGCTCGTCGCAAGGGGACGACACTCACTTCCGCTGGCTTGGCCACGGCATCATTGTTGTTGTTCGTGGTGGGTTTTGTTACATGGTATCCTGCGTATGCTGGATCAGAGCAGGCAACACTGAACGCGCCACGAAAGTGACTCTGTACCACTGCTGTGTGGCACGTGATTCGGGCTGACTGACATCGATCAGAAATGAACGTGAAAATAGTTCCATGTTTTCGAATGTTTAAAGACCTTGCGTGGGCTTGTGACTTGATTCGAGGCATTGTGTAAATGTTTGCCTGGTGTGATAGGCGTTACTTTAATCTGGTCTAATTCTTCGTACTCCAGGCGACGTAAGGCACAGAGAAATGGTCACTAGAGCCGGTCAAATGATTCTCTGCGTTTGTCTTCTACCAGCAGAGTGCAAAGGCACCGAGAAACAATATTTGCACAGCTGACCAGCCGCCGTGGCGAAGTGGTTAGCGTCGCGGACTCCCAGCTGGGAGGTCGTGGGTTCGATTCCCATCAGAGTCATGTGGGATTTTTCTGCTCCGACGACCGGCTACTACCCAGAGTTGAGTTTGCTACGGGCTCAGTTGGGAAGACTGGGACCACACAGTCGAATTTCATCCCCTTAATGCGTCCCTGAGAGTGTTACTCAAATTTCCTGCCAACAACTGCAGGTGTCTGTATCTCTCGAGCCTGGTTGACGCCAGGATATATTATAAAAGGACGCGTAGAGTACAGATCCGTCATGCAGTCTCAGACTGGAATGGAAATCCGTAGCATCATCTTAATCATCCTCATTCTCATCGATCAGCATAAAAAGTCTCAAATCAAATTCTGTGGCCCTTCATGCCCTGCTCTCATGGTGACCTCAGTTTTGATGTCCTCTCCACGTCTGAGGCCTTGGTTTAGTTCCATCGGGGTTATCGGTATCGGCGAGTCCAAGTGGGCTGTCGCTGGACGGACGTGGTGGCGCCCTCTGGAGGGACAACTCGCTCACGCCGGCACCGCGACTAAGCAATTATTGTCGTCAGTAGGGGGCTTAGTAGGTGGTGTCCTGCGTACATTGGATCAGAACAGGCGCCACTGAACACCACCAAAGTGACTCGGCAGCAGTGGAGTGTCTCAACCGGTGGGTTGCCTCTTGACGACTTGACATTGACTGCTGCCTGCGGATTGCCGGCGGGACAGACAGGGCTGTGGTGGTGGACGGGGTGTTGGAATGAGAAGCGTAGGAGCAATGCCACTGAGGTGGTACAGAAGATGGACAGCTTAAAAAAAAAATTGGACAGCTGGAAAACGACAGCTTGTTGAAATGAGAACTACGAAGCTAGTAGCTCCAAGATTTAACTTCATATCCTAATTGAACGCAGTAGCGCAGCTGTGGGCACGGAGTTTTGATTGGTGATTAGCAGAACGTTAATCAGATTGTCGTCAAGTCGACGCCATGACGTGTTTGGACCCATGACCTTTTACGCATCTGGCATTCGTCAAAGGAGCAGGTGAAGGTTTGCAGATCACTATAGCGACTGGCGATGTTACAGAAATGTATGTATCTGAAGCTGCGGCTAATGTTTGATAGTAATGGTAGTTGTAATAGTAATAGTAATAGCAGCAGCAGCAGCAGCAGCAGCAGCAGCAGCAGCAGCAGCAGAAGCAGCAGCGCTGTTATAAAAATGTATATGCCTGAAACTGTGGCTCATATTTTTAAAGTAGAAGTAGTTGTGGTGGTAGCATCAGTATTAGCAGCCGCAGCAGCCGTAGTAGTAGTAGTAGTGGTAGTAATAGTAGTCGTAGTAGTAGTGACAGTAGTTGTAGTAGTAGTAGCAGCAGCAGTAGCAGTCAGCAGCATCAGCAGCAGCAGCAGCAGCAGCAGCAGCAGCAGCAGTAGTAGTAGTACAGTAGTAGTAGTAGTAGTAGGAAAACCACTGACGTCATTTTCACAAGTGTACTCTTTTTGTGTGAAGTAAAGAAAATCGTTGAACTGTCGTTTGGTGCTTGCGGTTTGCTGTTAGAGCTGGCATGGCATCGGCAAACAAACAGCTCACAGAGGAGACGAAAAAATACATTGTGTCGTCGATAGACCAGGGGCTTCGGGTGTTTGAGGTGGCAAATGTGTTGAACTTGAACAGGTTAACCGTCGGGAAAGTTTACAAGCGCTATTGTGACAGAAAAAACAGTAAAACAAACCTAGGAGTGGTAGGCCCAGAGTGTTCACAAACAGGTGCGTGTCTGCACTGTCAAAGATCGTAAAACGGGACAGATCTGCCACAGTTTCTGAAATTTCAGCCAAAATTCCGTGCATCAACCTCCGTTGAAGTCAGCCAAAAGACGATCAAGCGAAATCTGCATGGACTTGGCTATTCAAACCATCCCCCAGTGAAGAAACTAGTCATCAAGGAAGTGAACAGAAAGAAGCAGCTGCAGTACTGTAGGAGTAAACTTCACTGGACTGTGAACGATCAGTCGAAAAATGTTATTTTCAGTGATAGAATGACCATTGTGATCAAACCCAATAGACGTGTAAAACTATGGAGGAAAGTCGAAGAGAAGTGGTCAGTGCTTTCTCTGTGCAGCGCCCATCTTGGCCCGAAGACTGCATTGAAATAGATGGGTGTGGGGATGCATTTCGTATGATAGAGTTGGACCACTGGTGTTCGTGGAAGGCAGTATGAACAGTCAGAAGTACACTGATGTGCTGGAAAACAACTTTCTGCAGCACATAGTTTCCCGTGTTTTTCTGGCCCCCTTAAAGTCCAGATCTAAATCCGATCGAGAACGTGTGGCAGGTCCTCAAGACTCACGTGAGAAAAAAAACAAACAAAACAAAACAAACAAACAAACAAACAAACAACAAAAAAAAAAAAAAAAAAACATTCGCCGCATCAGTACTGTCGCAGATCTGCGCAGTGCACTCACCACTTTCTGGAATCAACTGGCTGTTGCCTACCTCCACTCCTTCTACGACTCTCTACCGAGACGCTGTCAACATGTTTTGAGTCTGAAGGGCCAGATTACCAAGTGCTAGCAAGTTAAGTCAGTCTAAAGGTAAGAATAATAAGTTTTCAGCAACAACAGGTGCCTGTAGGGGGTAGTCGTAGTAGTAGCAGTAGTAATAGTAGTAGCAGTAGTAGTAGTTGTGGTAGTAGAAGTCGCAGCAGCAGTACTAGTTGTGGTAGTTGTAGTGGTGGTGCTGGCAGTAGCAGTAGTAGTAGAAGTCGTGGTAGTAGTAGTGGTGGTGGTGGTGGTGGTGGTGGTGGTGTAGTAGTAGTAGTAGTAGTAGCAGCAGCAGCAGTAGCAGCAGAAACAACAGCAGTTGTAGTAGTAGTAGTAGTAGTAGTAGTAGTAGTAGTAGCAACAGTAGTAGTAGTGGTGGTGGTAGTGGTGGTGGTCATGGCTGTGGCAGCACAGCAGCAGCTATAGTAGTAGTAGTGGTGGTTGTAGTAGTGATAAATTCATGCTGATTGGTTTGTTTCAGGCTAGCAGTGCCAGATGAAGTAGCAGTAGCAGCTGCAGTGCCAGATGAAGTAGCAGTAGCAGCTGCAGTGCCAGATGAAGTAGCAGGGGGCAGCTGCAGTGCCAGATGCAGTAGCAGTATCAGCTGCAGCGCCAGATGAAGTAGCAGGGGCAGCTGCAGTGCCAGATGCAGTAGCAGTAGCAGCTGCAGTGCCAGATGCAGTAGCAGGGGTAGCTGCAGTGCCAGATGCAGTAGCAGGGGCAGCTGCAGTGCCAGATGCAGTAGCAGGGGCAGCTGCAGTGCCAGATGAAGTAGCAGTAGCAGCTGCAGTGCCAGATGTAGTAGCAGGGGCAGCTGCAGTGCCAGATGCAGTAGCAGTAGCAGCTGCAGTGCCAGATGCAGTAGCAGGGGCAGCTGCAGTGCCAGATGAAGTAGCAGTAGCAGCTGCAGTGCCAGATGAAGTAGCAGTAGCAGCTGCAGTGCCAGATAAAGTAGCAGTAGCAGCTGCAGTGCCAGATGAAGTAGCAGTAGCAGCTGCAGTGCCAGATGAAGTGGCAGTGGCAGCTGCAGTGCCAGATGCAGTAGCAGGGGGAGCTTCAGTGTCAGATGCAGTAGCAGTGGAAGTTGCAACAGTAACGGTAGCAGAAAGGAAAGCAAAAGTTCTGTCGCAAAGCATCAGAACAACAGCAAGAGAAAAGGAATCAAAAGCAGTGTCACAGCGTCTTAGAACTGTAGCTCCAACTTCAGCACCAGTCCTGTCTGAGGGTACCTCATGAATGGTCTCTATCCGTGACTGTTTGCTGTGATGTGGTTTGAAGATACACGGAATCGAATTATCCTAGCTCTTTGCTTACATTTCTGGAAATATATCATCAATGCTGATTTCATCGACACCGTGTCGTGCTGGGAGTGTGTTATTTATCGTTGCTTGTCGTGCCAAGACATCTTTATTGAGCTCGATTTGAAATTAAACTTATAAATTTCAAAACGGAGTGACTGAGGGCGGAGAATGAAGCAAAATTTAGAAAGGGAGGGGGTTAGTTACCGGCAAGAACATGGACACAAACAAAGTACAGGACAAGACATAACGCATTTCGACTTTTGGGTCTTCTTCAGGCAAAACCAAATAACATTTAGGACAATGAAAACGAAGAACGAGAAACCACTTATCTTCTCATATTCGCTCACGATCAAAACGGCTCACTGGACGGAAATGAGGCCACCCAGGAGTGGGAGGGGAAATAGTAAGGGGGGGGGGGGGGGGGGGGGGGGGGGGGGGGGATGGAACAATGGGTTTTTAGCTTGTTTTGTAGAATGGTATAATACATTAGTGACGGTCGTGATTATGGTGGGTTGATAATAGTGCTTAGTGGGGGCAAAAAAAAAAAAGAAAGGAAAAAAAAAAAAACCTATACCAGTCCACTGCCTACCCACAGACCTACTCCCTCCTTTTCCCCCTCCCGCCCCCCTTTTTTCCACCCGACACCTGATTTTACTCTACCACCTCCACACGAATCTCCCTCCACTCTCATCTTTCCCGAGCATAAGGGTAGGCCAGGTACTTGGTCCTCCCGCCTCCAACCCCACCCCCCCGCCCTTTTTTTAAGCACTCCCGCTCCTTCCCTTCACCCCCATATGATCAACATCCTAAACAACTACATACACCTACCCACCACCGCAACACCAACCCACTACTATCCTCCACCAAATCACACTCACATCCACGCCACCTTACTCCCAAGTATTTACCTCACATTAACTTACAGCTTATGTTCCTTCTTCCCCCTCTATATACCCCCACCCCCGCTTTTTTTTTTTTTTTTTTTTTAAACATAAATCAAACCTCCTTTCATTCATCGACCATTTCCATTCCCTTGTCTGTCGACATTATGTCGCCACTGGCTGTGTATAAGTGTGCGAGGGTGTGTGTCTCTCCCCTCTG
>JADBJO010000291.1:781899-791899 GCA_016801955.1 Conus betulinus
GCAGAGTGGGGGTGGCCGGGTGAAAGGAAGCCCTTTGGCATGTAAAAAATGATTGTATTTTATGGAGGGCAGGGGGTATTGAATGTTAATATAATTTATGGCCCGCAGTGGAGGTATTTCGAGGGCAGTGGTCCCTGTCAGCCCAAGCAGATAGCGAGCAGCAGTAGTAAGTTTCACTAGATGTTCTATTGTGGATCTGCCTGCCTGGAATGCAGCTTGATTGATTGGTATTATGCTATGTTTAGTACAATGATGAACTAATCTCCTTAAAACAATCTTTTCCATTAATTTACATGTATTAGATGTTAAAGCAATTGGACGATAGCTATTGATGTCTTGAAGTTTCCCTTTCTTGTGAATTGGAACAATGATGGAATGCTTCCAAATTTGAGGCATTTTATTAGTAGACCAACATTTCTGAAAAAATAGATATAGAAAATATATCACATTATCTGGGAGAGATGACATAACATTTCGTTGGAAATGCCATCTAAACCCACTGATTTATTTTTATTTTAAATTCATAAGACATTCTTTAACTTCCTGTAATGTTATAGAAGTATTTAGATAGTGATCTTCTCTTGTTTGTGGGCTATCATACATCTCTTTGTTTTCTTCCTTTTTTTCACGATAAGCTTTATTTTTCTTTTGATAAGTTATTGATGCTACTATTTTTTTGCAAATAGATCAGCAAAGGCTTCTGCTTTATCAAAATTAGATGGGAATTCAGAATTGTGTAATTTGATTGGACACTGTGGTAGATGAACTCCTTGTTTCATTATTTTCAATTGTGTCCAAACTTTTTGAATATCTTTAAAATTTGACACCTCATTTTCGCAAAAAGAAGACCAATATTTTCGTTTTGCTTGTGCGTTAATTCTGTTTTGGTTGTTTTTGGCTCTTTTTTCTTCTCAATAATAAGTTTTTTTGCCTTTTCCTTTGGATCTTTTTCTCTTTTATATTCTTTTGTTTTATTTCTTTTTTTCTCATCTTTAGCCTCTTGACAAGTCTCATTCCACCAGACATTACCCGAATGTTTCTTTGATTTTACAGATTTTACAACTGGAATCGAATCGTTAGCTGCAGAAAGTACAGTGCTTTGAAATCGTTTATATAAAGTATCAACATCTTGGCTTTTTCTATATTATTCATGTCTACGTAAAATGAGTTTAATAAGAATGAGAAATTATTCCAATCTGCAAATTTGTAACAATACTTTGGAACTTTATCATGAGTCACATCATTTGTTTTTGGTCCTGTAGTTTCAAATGTGATAACAATAGGTAAATGGTCACTATTTAATGCGTCATCAAGAGTATGCCAGTCACAATATATAGCTAGCTCTGGGGATATCAAAGTTAGATCGATGGCACTAGGATTGTGTTTGGGGTTTGTCAGGAATTCGAGTTATGTTACCATCGTTTAAAAGATAAAAGGGTGAATCACTACATTTTCGATGAAACGATTATTGGTTATGGCCTGGCATCCTTTTTCCCAGAATGGTGAATGGGCATTAAAGTCACCAGTGACTAGATATTTAGTTGACTGATCTAACTGAATCGTTCGTAGCCATTCTGTATTTATATCATTTGGTCCTTGTGGTAAATAAACACACACAATTGTCAATACATTGTAATTTACCTGTACCTTTACTGCACACGTATGCAACCCGGGAATGCCTGGTGGAGCAGGGCTAGTACATGATATGTATTTTTCTCCTTCACGAATATAGATTGCTACATTTATTTTTTCATGCTTCTCTACTTTTGGAATTATTGGTGGAAAATAATAATTATTTAATTTAGGTAATTTTTCCTTCCGTACATTCAACTGATTGTAGAGCTAAAACATGATACTTTTCTTCTGATAGCTGTTGTACTAATTGATCAAGCGTTGTTATGATGGATCGACAATTCCATTGAAATACCTTAAAATCTTTATCTAACATGTTTATAGTGGAAGAATAACACAAAAGCGATCTAACTGTACACTAGTTAGCAATCAGCCGTTCATTGGCTAGGCATAGTGTTTTCACTGGTCAATTCAGACCCACATCATGCATTCACTCTTGTAGAGGGTCGTAGAAGTTCTGCAGGAAAGGTCGCAGAGGGTAGAAAGGAGGATGGATGAATGATCCCCAATATGGGCGAGGTGGACCAGGCCTTCGAGGATTCTTGGGCATCTCCCAGAACAGTCGGCGGACATGTCTTCCAAGGTTCCCCGCAGTACGCTGGATCCTCTCCGGTTCGGGTGGATCATCCCTTAGTGTTCTGCTACTAACCTGGAGATTTTCATGGTTAATTATTGACACGTTGGGAACTTTGAAAAGCTCTGTGTTCAGAATAGCATTGAACATTTCTCTTTTCGTATTCAACTCCGGATCAGGGACAGGGCATGCTTTGCTTATCACAAGTTTCGTTTGGGGGTTTTGTTTTGCAATATTTTTTACAGAGTCTGCAAAAAGTTTGCTGGTGGAGGACGCATCGCTGTTCTTGAGGTCGTTTATACCGCAATGGATGACAATGCGTCAAATTCATTTCTGTCAGAGGACAACTTTAGATCAATGTCTTTTACCGTGTAAGTCTTTCTTGATGTTGTCCTGAACCCCTAGGATCTGCCTAGCTGCTGACCCCTAACACCATTTAGGATGGAATCATGAAGTAAAAGTACTGCAGGCAGGTCTCTATTTTTATGAGCTTTCCCTTCTGGTGTTTTCTTTTTGTTCTTTTCATGCTGTACATCATTGACGTCAGTAGTTATTACGTCATTGGCTGTTCCCTTTGTTCTTTTATCTTTTTTTTTTTTCCCCTTACAGTCGTTTCATTTGTGGTTTTACACAGGCCAGAGGAAGAGGGTAGCATTTTTAGCGGTAACTTTTGCGTAAGTCAAGCTATCTTTCGTTTCAGTCTTGTTTTCATTCACGCTTTTTAACATTTTCATAGCTTTTAGAACATGCGCTGATTTTCATTTGCGTAGCATTGTCATTTTGTTTTTCAATTTTTTCTTCCAATGATTCAATCTTTTGATTCAAAACAAGAATTATTTTTTTCAATTCACTGACCTCATTTATCAGGTCAGGAGCATCAGTGGATGTAGAGATCGTACGTTTTCTCGAGATCGACTGTGTCCGTTCCCAGTGCAGGCCAGTCTTCCGTCTGAGTTTGTTGGTCAGCTCGTCGGAGGGTTTTTGATTCTTGTTTCGTCGTTTTTCTTGTTTTCATTTTCAAGATTTGATTTCGCTGATCGCTGCCGCCATTTTGTGTGTTTATGTGTGTGTGTGTGTGTGTGTGTGTGTCAACATGATACCCCGTTTCTCATTGATCATTTCTATCTGTCCTTAACCAACACGATCATATGAATGCCAACACATTATTTCACCTGCAACAATGAGCACCATCCCACAGTATTGTTTACTTTTTTAACAACACTATTTGCATAAATCCCCCCCCCCCCCCCCCCCCCCCACACACACACACACACATATGTATGTAAACTATGTGCTGGTGGAGAGATATGAGCTCCCCCCCCTCTCTCTCCCTCCCCCATTGCCCCTCCCCCCCCCCCCCCCCCTGATACCTTATCACCCATTGATCATTTCCATTCCCTTCCAATCATTATTAGCGTTACCCACACCCCCACATACGACTACCCACACATAAGTACTATCATCACAATCACCACCCATTAAAATCGTTTATTCATTTATTTATTAATTTTTTCTATTTTTTTTTTTTCAGATTTATTTATTTATTTCATTCATTTTAAAAATGTATTTATTACTATATTTTTTTTTTTTCATTATTGTTATTTTTTTATTTTTATAATAATATTATAATAATTATTATTATTATTATTCTTAATTTATTAAAAATTTTATTATTTATTTACTTATTTTTCAATTTCTTTTTTGGGACCCACTAAGTACTATTATCAATCCACCATGATCACTACCGTCACAAATATATCATACCTTTCTACAGAGCAAGCACCTAGCCCTATGTTTCCCCCCCCCCCCCCCCCCCCCCCCCCCTCACTATTTCCTCTCCCATGATCCCCTCTTGGGTGGCCTCGTTTCCTTCGGCGGGCCATTTTGATCGTGCGTGAATATGAGAAGATAACTGGTTTTCTTGTTCTTCGTTTTTCACTTCCTAAATGTTATTGGTTTTTGCCTGAAGAAGACCCAAGAGGTCGAAATGCATTGAATCTTTTCCTGTACTTTATTTGTCTGTCCTTGGCGGTAACTAACCCCCTGTCTTTCTAAATTAAACTCGTAAATCTAGAGGTAAAGAGCCTTAGCAGGTGTGAGGCGGCTTTTTTTTTTTTTTTTTTTAAATAACATTTCTTCGACGACTGATTTATTATTGCTCACCAACATTTCGAAGAAAGAAACCACGCCAAGATACATAAGACACACATGTCATTTGTTCAGTTACAATAACACCATATATCACAGATCACTTCAACATCTGTTTTCATCATATTACAGTCCTAGGTCGTTGACGGCGCGTTAGTTATCTTCTCTATTGAGAACGTGTTGTTGTGAAAAAACTTCGTTGCTTCGAGCAGCAGGCAATTTTGCGAAATTTTTATCGAACGATTCACAACTGTTCTTTAGCGAAGCACTCTGTTCGAATAGAGCAGGCCGAATTCCACAGGAAGAAGTAGAATTTTATTACGAAAATAAAGTGATACAACGTAACTGTGAAAATGAAGTGATACAATGTAACCACCAGGATGTATACACACACCGTCGCCCAGCCATTGTTCTGAACATTCGCGTGTCTTGTGCGGACTGCTCTGGGAAATCTTTTCAAGGCATTGGCCTCAGTAATACGATAAATACTGTCAGGGAGCGCTGTAAATCATTCAGTGACTGCCGGCACTGACAGCAGCAGATGTTCTGTTCTGCGACAGCAGTTTGACGTTCATCACACCGTGCCGCAGACACGGAGACCCTCTAATAGTTCCTTGCCCTTGCAGCCATTTGCCCATGCAATTAAATCACTTCATGATATAGTGTAACCTAAGATTTTACGAGCGTCAACACCTTTTTATTTTTATCTGTTTGTAAATGTGTGCAGGTCTACAAAAGTACTGCTTTGTACCTTATCTTTTATAGTCATTAGAGAATAAGCTGAGTAGAAAAAAGCAGCTAACGAAACGATGTTGTCACACACATACGCAGACACAGACACACAGACGCAGACACAGACACAGACACAGACAGACAGACAGAAAGACAGACAGATAGACACACCACACGCGCGCACGCTTGCACACACACACACACACACACACACACACACACACACACACACACACACACACACACACACACACACACATTTACACACACATTCACACACACAGGCACACATGCACGCGTTTTGCGCGCGCACACACACGCACACACGCACACACACACACACAACACACACACACACACACACGCACACACACACACACACACACACAAAGACACACACACACATATACTCTCAAAACAGAAATGCACACACAGACACTCACTCACACACACCCACACACACACACACACACACACACACCACACACACACACACACACACACACACACACACACACACACACACACACACACGCACGCACACATACACACACAGACACACATACAAACACACGCACGCACGCTTGCATACACACATAGTCACATACACATCTGTGTCTGATGTTGTGTGTGTGTGTGTGTGTGTGGTGTGTGTGTGTTGTGTGTGTGTGTGTGTGTGTGTGTGTGTGGTGTGTGTTGCGCGGCGCGTAAGTGTGTGTGTGTGTGTGTGTGTGTTGGTGTTGTGTGTGTGTGTGTGTGTGTGTGCGTGCGTGCGTGCGTGCGCACGCGCGCGCGCGCACATGCGTGTGTGTGTGCGAGCGTTTGAGTGTGTGTGTGTGTGTGTGTGTGTGTGTGTGTGTGTGTGTGTGTGTGTGTGTGTGTGTGTGTGGTGCGCGCGCGCGCGCGCGTGTGTGTGTTAATGTGTAGGGGAGATTTGACGAGAGACGGAGAGATCCGGATAGGAGGAGAGCGGAGTTAGTAGAGGAGAGAGAGAGGAGCGGAGAGAGTCGCCCGTGGGACTGAGATCACGGCACCGTGGGACGTGGTGAAGTGTTTTTCGTTTCTTTTATGGAGAAACCCTGTCTAGAATCGTCCTATCAGTGGCGCCCACACTACGGCGGAAACACTTTCTCGTCAAAGCTGCCCGAACCACCCTGGTGCGCCTCTGAAGAGGTCGCCAGGAAAAGAAAAATAGAAAAGAAGAAAAGGGATTCTGGTTACGCTGTCGGGCTCACGATGAGAGAGAGAGAGAGTGAGAGGAGTGGGATAGAGAGAGAGAGAGCAGTGAAGAGATAGAGAGGGAGAAAAGAATGGGGGGAGAAGAGTGAGGAGAATGAAAAGAAGAGGATGAAAGAGTCTTGGACGAAGAGGAAAGATAGAGTTGGATGGGGAAGGGGCAGGGAGGAAAGGTTGAGAAGAGTTAGAAGACTTAGGGTTGAGGTGGAAGTTAGGAATGCATAGTGAGCGGACCATGCGATGAAGAGCTGTCAGCCTAGGGCGCAAGTAAGAGAGGATGTGTAGTGGAAGGTGAGATGTTGGAAGACGAGGTGATTAAAGAGAGGTTATGAGGAGGCGGATAGGCTTATCTGAAGACGAAAGTGAGGACGTAGGGAATGAGTACGAGGACTGATAGAGTGAAAGAGGGGAAAAGATAAGAGCCGAAAGATGTTGATATCGGTAAGAGGAGAGTAAAGATTATAGGTGATACTATGATGAAGGATGAGCTAGCTGAGTTGGGGGGTTTAGGGGAAGTTGGGGAGAGAGAAGGAATTAATGGGACCCCCCCCCCGATGAGTATTGTTGAGATGAGGATGCGGGTAGGAAGAAAAGCGAAAGAGGAATTGCCAGTAGGAGATGAATGGGTGCGGTAAGCGTGGGTGAATTGGAGGTAGATAGTAGTGGAAGGAAGATAGGTTAAGGAGAAGGATGTTTAGGTGATATGGCAGAGAGGATAGGAAAGTGAAGGAGGGAGACGAGAGGGAGGTACTTATGCGGCGGAGGAGAGAGAGGGACGATGAGGAGATTTGGAGGGACGCGTAGTATTTCGGAGAGCTGGATTGAGAGGAGTTGAAGAGGGCAGACGAGAGAAGGGATTTAGAGGAAAGAGGTTTTGGGATTTTCTGAGGTGAGTGGGAGAGAAGGAGAGTGAGGAGACGTTTGGTAGCGTGGTGGATGAGTGAGTAAAGTAAGTGTTTTAGGGAAATTAGGAGTCAAGGTTGGGTGGATTGAGAGAGGAGGTTGAGATTAAGCGTAAGAGTGAGGGAGATGGAATAGGGGAGAGGAGCAGGTAGAGATAGAAGAAGAGGTAAGAACGGAGTCGTTTAGAAAGGTCCCTTTGATGGTTTTGATGTAATGATAGGGGAGGCAAGCATAAGGAGGAGAAATAAGAGAGGAGAGAGAGCGGAGAGGAGAGAAGAGAAAGGGGAGGAGAGGGGGGGTAGAGGAGGAGAGAGAGGAGTGGTGGGAGAGAGGAGAGAGGAGAGAGAGGGCAGGGTGAGAGGATGTGTGCGCGTGGGGAATGCGTAAAAGGAAAAAGAGAGGAGAGAGAGAGGGAGAGAGGAGAGGATGAGAAGGTGGGTTGGAGGCTGTGGCACGTGGCAGAGGAGGAGATGAAGAGGCAGAGAGAGAGAGAGAGAGGATGGAGGAGGAGAGAGTTAGTGGTGATGGAGGAGGGGAGACGAGGGAGGAGCCCCGAGGGATTGGAGGAGGGAGAGAGAGAGGTGAAGAGAAGGAGAAGAGAGCAGAGAGGAGGGGAGAGAGGGATGATGAGAGGAGATGAAGGAAGAGGGAGAGACGATGAGTGAGAGGATGAGAGGACGGAGCGAAGAGAGGGAAGAGAGACGAGTCGAGGAGGAGCGAGAGTGGAGATGAGAGAGGAGATTCAGATTCAGAGGATTAATTTCCAAATTGGGAATCCACCCCGATATTGAAGGAGGGTGGGGGAACATGGCAAAGAAAACCCAATTAAATGGATAGGGAAAAAAATGTAAAATCGGGTGGTGCACGAATTCAAAGAAAGAAGAAGAAAGACGTGTTGTTTGTCTTGACTCCAACCCGTTGCAAAGCCACAAAACTGAAACAGAAACGGTGTTACCGTTGAGAGGAAACAAAAAGAAAGTCACAAAAAAAAAGCAGGGAAAGAACAACAAATTGTCAAAGAGAAGACAAAAAATAGAAAAAGTCCATGAGGAATTTCGAAGTTCTAGCAATTGGGTAATAATTTGAGTGCTTCTAGAGGGGAACAGGTAGACGTATGTAACATATTTTAATATAAACAACTAACAGAACAAAACAAAGGTGGGCAAAACAAAACTTGATTTTCAAATCAAAACAAAAACACAACAAACAAAACAAAACATGGGACAAGGGGTTCAAGTGCGGACAAGGAGTTGAAAGAGAGGTGTTTATAGAACACCGTTTTTTAACAAATAGATGGCTGTTGGCTCTCAATATTTGTGCCTAACTGATTACTTTCCTCTATTGGCTCTTGACGGAGCTGCGGCCTGCTAAAGTGGACAAAATGAATTTATTGTTTTCCAGTGATTCCCTGCATAATGGATCAAATCAAAAATACAAGTATCAAAACATTCGATATCTAAAATAGTGGCAAGCTAATAGAGATATTCCTAATCTAAATTTTGCTGCTACGTGCTTTTAAAAGGTGCCTGTCCCTATCTACGCTCAAAGTTAGTCTTCAAGTCATTGAGAATATGGTTAATTCCGATAGAAATAAACCCTGTCACTGTGAGCAATATGACAGATCATTTTGCCATCTGCAGTCTACCAGTCGCGAGGGCGAAAAAGATGTAAAAAAGATTCTTTTTATGTTCTCAACTCCTTGATTCAACCACACGAATCCACCTATCCTGTCATATTCAAACAGACGGAGGCGCACCTGTTCGTTACCCAATTATTTTTGCCGCTTTTATATTGGTGTGATCATTACCAACATAGCACACACGCTTTAGGAGGTATTCTAGTATCGTCCATGTGAGGAAATGTTCAACAATCTTGACATGAGAACATTAATTGCCGCAGCTCTCAATTGTAATTAACAAGGATTGAAATGGATGAACAGATAAAAGGTAGAGACAGCGACTCGTTTAAGTACCCCAGGCAACCAAGAATCATTCGGAGAGTGTCTGTGAATAACTACAAAACTTTTTCAAAAGCAAATTGCTGATTCAACAATAGATCAGAAGCTGCTTTGCTCCCAGGTCCCCAGTAACTCGTTTTTTATATCTGTACAGACGGCTGCTGAACCTTGTGGGTTCAACAGAGGTTGATAAATCACGTTAATGAAGAATTGATTTAGAGTTTGCTAATTTTTCAATGTTAATGACAAATCAAAAACATTTTTTTTACCCTCGTACTGGACAAGAGTTGTGGTCTAAAATTATTTGGATCCGATGTGTTATCCAATTTTTGAATGCTTGAGAGAAGACATTAGTCTTGATGGATATGTATGTGAGACTCGAGACTCTCAACAATGTAGAGAGAGAGAGAGAGAGGAGAGAGAGAGAGAGAGAGAGAGAGAGAGAGAGAGAGAGAGAGAGAGAGAGAGAGAATACTCGCAGAAACATTCATTCAAATGACTATTGGGTCTCTCGAATGGAGCTCTAGCAAATAGCCGCTGGGTGTTTTTTTTTTTTTTTGAGGCAAACAGAACGGTGCAATGGCAGGGGGAAGGAGTCATAACGCCCCAGTAAGGAGCGGCTCCATGACTTAATTTGTCAGTGTGTACGTAGGAGGGTGGATAGAACTGTCACCTCCATGTGTGTGTGTGTGTGTGTGTGTGTGTGTGTGTGTGTGGTGTGTGTGTGTGTGTGTGTGTGTGTGTGTTGCGGCCAGCGTGCGTGCGTGCGTGTGGTGTGTGTGTGTGTGTGTGTGTGTGTGTGTGTGTGTGTATCTGTG
>JADBJO010000291.1:794399-796899 GCA_016801955.1 Conus betulinus
AAGAGATCATCAGGCTTGCTACGGGATTCTGATTTACCTGCTGGTCAGAGGCACTTCCAGATACTGTAAAAAGGAAACTTGAAATCGTGTTTATATCCCACAGCGTAAATGAAAAGTGTTTCCCCTACAACGAACAAAGGCACTCAGTGAAGGGAAACATAGGAATTTCTTAATAAAGAGGTGATTAACATTTGTCTAAAAATCAAAACAGTGAAAAATGAAAGACACAGAGCACTCAGTGAAGGGAAATATAGGAAATTTCTTAATAAAGAGGTAGAGTAACATTTGTCGAAAAAATCTCGAAACGGGTGAAAAACAACAACAACAAACAACAACAAACAACAAAACATAGAGCACTCAGTGAAGGGAAATACAGGAAATTTCTTAATAAAGAGATAGACTAACATTTGTCTAAAATCGAAACGGTGAAATATAAAAGACACAGAGCACTCAGTGAAGGGAAATATAGGAAATTTCTTAATAAAGAGACAGACTAACATTTGTCTCTAAAAATCGAAACGGTGAAATATAAAAGACACAGAGCACTCAGTGAAGGGAAATATAGGAAATTTCTTAATAAAGAGACAGACTAACATTTGTCTAAAAATCGAAACGGTGAAATATAAAAGACATAGAACACTCAGTGAAGGGAAATATAGGAAATTTCTTAATAAAGGGGAAGACTAACATTTATCTAACAATCAAAAACCGTGAAATATAAAAGACATAGAGCACTCAGTGAAGGGAAATATAGGAAATTTCTAATAATAAAGAGACAGACTAACATTTGTCTAAAAATCGAAACGTTTGAAATATAAAAGACACAGAGCACTCAGTGAAGGGAAATACAGGAAATTTCTTAATAAAGAGGTAGACTAACATTTGTCTAAAAATCGAAACGTGTGAAATAAAAAGACACAGAGCACTCAGTGAAGGGAAAATAAAGGAAATTTGATAAAGAGAAAGACTAACATTTGTCTCAAAATCGAAAGGGTGAAACACAAAAGACACAGAGCACTCAGTGAAGGGAAATACAGGAAATTTCTTAATAAAGGGGAAGATTAACATTTATCTAACAATCAAAACGGTGAAATATAAAAGACATAGAGCACTCAGTGAAGGGAAATACAGGAAATTTCTTAATAAAGAGGAAGACTAACATTTGTCTAAAAATCGAAACGGTTGAAATATATAAAAGACACAGAGCACTCAGTGAAGGGAAATACAGGAAATTTCTTAATAAAGAGGAAGACTAACATTTATCTAACAATCAAAACGGTGAAATATAAAAGACATAGAGCACTCAGTGAAGGGAAAATATATAGGACATTTTTAATAAAGAGGCAGACTAACATTTGTCTAACAATCAAAACGGTGAAATATATAAAAGACACTGCCTTTGGAGGCCAGTAGCCAGAGATGAAAATCCGGAAAGGTTAACAATTACTTTTAGGGAATTTTAAAATTGAAAAAAAAAAAAAAACCACTGGATGCCACTCTACAATCTTTAAGGGCCCACAGGTTAATTCAGAACACGAAAGAAAGCAAATGACAGTAAAACCTTGGCCCACATGTCTTTAATTTTCAGACAAGGAGAGGAACAAACTTCAAAATCTGTCCAGTTAAACTGAACTTTAAAAGACGGATTTGTTCAAGTGGAAGAGAAGCAATCTTTCTCCAGCGGGTTCTCTGTTAACGTTTATTGTTTCCCCAAAGGGGAGGTAAGCAGGACCAGCACACGTAACAGGTGTTTCACTCTGTGAGGAGATCATCAGGTTCGCTGCTGAATTCTTGTTTACCAGCTGGCTGGAGGCACTTACGCATAAGCAAAAAGGAAACTCTCGAAAAATCGGATAGATTCCACTGCATATATGACATTCCCCTCCCCCCCCCCTTAAACAAAACAAGAGCGCCCAGTGAAGGAAAACAGGAAGGTTCAATAGAATGTGAGACTAAGATGTACCATCATCATCCTGTTTTTGCATGTGCTGCATGCGTCAGCCAGTGAGCCCTCCAGCCTTGTGGGGCGGTGTCTTGTGTTTTAAACATGTACTTTCAAAAAGCCTGTCTATCTATCTGTCTGTCTATCTATCTGTCTGTCTATCTATCTATCTATCTATCTATCTATCTATCTATCTATCTATCTGTCTGTCTGTCTGTCTGTCTATCTATCTGTCTATCTATCTATCTATCAATCTTTCTTTCTATCTCTGTCTATCTGTCTGTCTGTCTATCTATCTATCTGTACACACACACACACACACACACACACACACACACACACACACACACACACACGGACGCACATATACGTATAGAAGTGCATACGGAAGCAACTACACGTATGCTGTTTGAGTTTCGAGTTGTAGAAGCTGACAAAAAACCAATTATCTGAAACGATTGTTTTTGAACTAGGATATCGCAGCTGTTCTTTTGACATTTACAAGGAGGAAACTCCACAAATATATGCTTCTGAGCAAGACCAGTGAGAGAGAGAGAG
>JADBJO010000291.1:801899-819399 GCA_016801955.1 Conus betulinus
CCATAAACAAACGTTTCAAACCTGTTGGGTTTAGTCATCAAGTTCCCATTGTTCCAAACCTGACCACCCAAAGTGGACAGCCGACAAGCTCCGCGTGATAATGGTCCGGAAGTCAGTCACCTCGGAGTGGAAATCGATGCGTCTCAGGTGTTAGTGGCAGGGGGTGCGAAGCCGCTTTCGGCTGTCAAACACCCTGCGCGCTGCCGCACAGGGCAGTGCAGGGTATTGATGATGTGCACCCAAGAACGTGTGTGTGTGCGTGCGTGCGTGCGTGCGTGTGTGTGTGTGTGTGTGTGTGTGTGTGTGTGTGTGTGTGTGTGTGTGTGTGTATGAAGAGACAGCCAGGATCTAACGCGTGTTTTAGAGGAGCGATGGGAGAGAAGAGGGGCGAGAGGGGCAAGGGAAGGTGTTTCCATAATTCAGAAAGAGTCTGGCCCATAGTCAGCTGATGACCCAGCAGTACGTATGTGTTCAATATCTACGAGCGATAACTGTGCGACTTAACCATGTTCAAGACGGACAAAATACCGAATGGAAAACCCGTTTGCAAACGGCCACAAAAGACAAAAGTACGGGTTTCAAGACTGTTTAAGTTAATGGTCTAAGAGCGAAAGTTTTGCTATCTGCAAACTTAAGGCGGATTTGCTTTCGTCTGTGGGTCTATCTGTTTGTCTGTCTGTCTCTTTCTCTCTCTCTCTCTCCTTTTTTTTTTTTTTTTTTTTTTTTTGTTATTATCTTGGTGATAAACGTTAAGTATTGATTTTTTGATATCGTTGGATCCAAAAACTTCAGACTAAAAAAATGAAATGGGATACACGACAAAGGCTTCAAAACAGGGCTTAAAGTTTTACCTATTAATTCCCTTATTTCCTTTCTCAGCATTTGATATACTTGTTTATGTGCAGTGTTTGTTTAAAAGCCTGTTGAATCTTAATATTAAAGAAAAATTGTGTTGTTATTGTCGGGTTTGTGCGCTAATTCTCTGTCAGTCTATCTGTCTACGTGTCTCTCTTTTACTCTCTCTCTCTCTGCGGTTAGTGTGTGTGTGTGTGTGTGTGTGTGTGTGTGTGTGTGTGTGTGTGTGTGTGTGTGTATGTGTGTGTGTGTGTGCATATTATATGAGTGTGTGTGTGTATGTGCGTGCGTGTGCGCGCGCGTGCATGTGTGTGCGAGCGTGTGTGCGTGTGTGCATGCCCGCGCACGCGTGTGTATGTATGTGTGTGTGAGCGCGCTCGTATACTCACATACGTACAATGAACATGTCCGCAGTCCTGCACGAGACTTGACCACCTCCTGTCCTTGTCAGCCATGCGCAGTTTCACATGATGGAAGCCGTGTTGCGCCACTCCCTGCCATTCCTCCCCTGCCCCTTCCCCCCCCCCCTCTCTGCCCCCGCTCTCCATTCCCGCTCTCTCTCCTCCCCCCACCTCCCCGCTCCCTTATCCCTGTTCCTCCCAACCCGTCCCTGTCAATATCTTCGTCAACCACAAGATTTGTCAGATGACGATTAAATTATCATGATTTTTCTGTCAACGACACAACGAAGGCAATTTGCTTCCTTTTTGTAATAGTGTGTGTGTGTGTGTGTGTGTGTGTGTGTGTGTGTGGGGGGTGGGGGGGGGGGGGGTGGGGGGGTGGGGGGGGGGGGGGTAGGGCAGTTGGCAGCGTCAATCGATGACATGCAGATGCTCTCGGCTGTTAATTGACCACAATGACGTCTGTCGCCCATACGGATGGCTGCCCTATCATCTTCCCACGAAGCATTCTCCTTTGTTCTCTCTCTTTCATATCACTCTCGCAAACCAAGTCCCCTGGCTTCTCTCCAGATTTCTTCCCCCCCCCCCCCCCCCCTTTTTTTTTTTTTTTTTTTTAGAGACTGTGCCATCATATCTTTGTGATGTGACTTAACGATAAAAAGACTTGTTCATTTGCAGGAAAAAAAAAAATGTATTTGTAATACTGTCTTTGCGTTGATGCGTATGTGAAGTTGTGTGTAACGTCAAGTTAGTCTTCTTGTTTATGACATCCGAAGTGACACTAACTATTCAGGCATTGTATGCTCTGGGTACATAGTTTGAAAACAAAACTGTAACTTGCTGGTACTACTGGATTGTTATCGCAGCGTTAAAAAGCAGCCAATATCGCCTGAGAAGGCCATGAGATCAAGCCTATTGAGAACAGAACAGCGACAAAGCGACATTTGCCAGCTTGTTGTGTACAGTTCTTTTTCAGATTATATTGGCCATGGACATGGTAACTATCGTGGAAACAGATGTTTTCGGGAATTCTAATCCGTTGGTACCATTTCGGATTTCGTAGGGAAAGAATTAATGCTAAATGTCCTTGCATACAGCAAATTAATGCTAAATGTCCTTGCATACAGCAAGGAAGAAATGAATGGAAAGAACAGATTGCTGTGTGTAGCTAGAATCATCTTGAGAATATGAGTCATTGGGGAGGGAGGGGGGGGGGTGGAGGGGGGGGGGAGGTAGGAAGGGAGTGGTGGGAATTTAAAACTGATATTTTCAACTAGTCAAATTTGCCTTTGAAATCTTCGATTTATTTTCTGGGGTTGGTGTCAAAAATGTAAAGTAAGAATGAAATTGTCTCTGGATATGTCACGTTTAAAGAAAAGGTTAAAAAAAAAAATGACAAGAGCTATTTCAATTGAAGCTGTGATACTTTGACTGTCTGGTAAATATCTAAAAGCAGGCAGTTTGATTGTTGTTTATTTAGCGCAGCAGACCAAATTGCCATTCTCATGCTGATCGTCAGCATTGGAATATTGTTCAGTGCATTCTTGCGTCTGCCTTTTGTGACGTCTGAAAAAGCCTGAATTTTGGAAAGAAATTGTATTAGTTCCACCAGACGATACAGACAAACGGATTACAGGATAAAACATGATGCATTTCCACCTCCTGGGTCTTTCTGGGTTTTCTTCAGGCCAAAACAAGCGACATTTAGGACCATGAAAACAAAGAACGAGCAACCACTTATCTTCTCATATTCGGCGCAAAATGGGTGAGAGATGAAAACACCCATTTTGCGCCGAATATGAGAAGATAAGTGGGTGCTCATTCTTCGTTGTTCTTGTCCTCAATGTTGCTTGTTTTTGCCTGAAGAAGACCCAAGAGGTGGAAATGCATTGTGTTTTGTCCTGTAATCTGTTTGTCTGTATCGTCTGGTGGAACTAATGCCGTTTCTGTTTCAAATTTGCTTTATTTTCAGCCTTCAATCAACTCGTTTTGAAACTGAAAAGACCTGGTTGTCGTCAGTTTACTGGCTGGTATTTCGTATCACGCCTTAAACGGGCGTTGTTTTGAACTTGTTTTGTGAGTTTATTTGTATTTTGTCTTGTTGCCAGTAGGCTACCACCGCAACCTGTTTCAGTCTCGTGATTTGAGGTATAAAGTTCCAGACACGTTTAGCATGGTCGAAGTAGTTACACAAATGTGACTAGTAACTGACTTTGTTTGAGGTCAGAGTTGTGATCGATGACTTCGTTTTTTGAATTGTTCCCCTGGCATTTTAGTTCATACTTCCTCCCCACCCCCCCCCCCCCCTCCTTACTATGCTGTCACTATGGTCGTCTGGTTTAAAAACAACATGACATTACTCGATCAAAATACTTCATTTTCTACTGGAACTCATTTCTGGGTTTGGGTCTGTTCGGCTGTATTCTCTCTGTCTGTCTGTCTGTCTGTCTGTCTCCCTCTGTGTGTGTCTCTCTCTTTCTGACTCTCTCTCTGTGTCTCTCTCTGTCTCTCTCTCTCTCCCTGTTTCTCATTTTCTCTGTCTATCTTTCTCTGTATCTGTCTGTCTGTCTGTTTTTTTCTGTCTGTCTGTCTGTCTGTCTGTCTTCTCCAGTTGTTCTCTGGGTCCCACTTGCACCTTCGGGTGTATCTTTTTCTTCCTTGTTTGTCTGCTTGACTGTCTTTCACTTTGTCTGTCTGGCTGCCTCCCTGCCTGCCTACCTGCCTGCCTACCTGCCTGCCTGTCTGACAGTCTATCTGTCTGTTTCTCTCTCTCTCTCTCTCTCTCTCTCTCTCTCTCTGTCTGTCTGTCTGTCTGTCTCTCTGTCTCTCTCTCTCTCTCTGTGTCTCTGTGTGTGTGTCTCCACAACGTACAGTTGTAATTAAATAAATTTTGTGATGCTCAACCAAGAGGGTTCAAGCTCCACTTTCAGTTCATCAGCACACATACTATAACAAAGAACTAAGCTTGTACTAGACGCCGTGGCGAAGTGGCTAGCGTCGCGGACTCCCGGCTGCGAGGGTAGTGGGTTCGATTCTCATCAGAGTTATGTGGGATTTTTCTGTTCTAACCGGCTCCTATCCAGAGTTGAGTTTGCTACGGGCTCAGTTGGGAAGACAGGGACCACACAGTCGAGTTTCATCCATTAAATGAATGGTCTCTGAGAGTCTTACTCAAATTTCCTACCAACATTGCAGGTGTCTGTATCTCTCGGGCTGGTTGACGTCGGGAGATATCATTAAAGTAAACGTAGAGTACAGCCCTGTCATGCAGTCTCAGAGCGGAATGGAAATTCGTAGCATCATCTTCATCTATCCTCATTCTCATCAAACAGCATTTTCAAAAAGTCTCAAATTCTGTGTCCCTTCATCCCTACTCTCGTGGTGGCCTCGATGCCCTCACCACGTCCGTGGTTTTGGTTTGTTTCCCTCACCGGTATAGCAAATTCATGGGGGTCTGTCGTTGGAAACGGGGAGGTCGGAACAAGCGGCGTGGGTGCAATGCATAACAAAGTTGATCTCCTCCAAAAATCAAAAGACTGGTCTCCAACTAATGCTTTATTTATTGTAAAAGATAAGCATAATCAATAGAGAAAGAGTCTTAAAATAAAGAATGAAGTTGTGCTGTTTTTACCTGTCATTGGAACAGCAATGAGTTAAGCTGTACGATAAACTCAGCAGTTGTTTGATGATGGCGTCTTTCGCTGGTGGCCTCTGCAGTCATAGAATATGGGCTAGTCTACCCAGAGCGCCGCTCCCGTGGAGGTTCTGTCGTGTCTTGTCCAGTGGTCATTACACAGTGATATCTGCCAGGGAGTAATTCTATCCCTTGACGTCTGAATGGAATGTCCAGTGCGTGCCAGCACCCTATGCAAATACAGCGCAGGCGTCCAAGAGTGGTGCAGGATTGCTCCCAGCTAACTGACTCGGCAGTTGAGGACAGCACTTCTCTGGGTCACTCTCACACCATCGGGTGAATCTTCTGCTTCTTCACATTCCTTGTTAATGAACTCAAGATTTAAACGCCTGTGCGTGTATTAGACACGCTTATTAATTGACGTAGTAGTACACTTTCCACCACACATTTTTAAAACCACTCCGTAACAAAGTTTTATCTCCCCCCCCCCCCCAAAAAAAAAAAGAAAAAAGTAGCATAAGACTGGTTTCCAATTAGTGATTTATCATTTAAAAAGATAAGGATAATCAACAGAGGTAGATTGATTACAGATCTACTCAAAACGCAGTGGTAAATTGACTTGTTTGAAACTATGACATTTTCGGTGCTGTGCTACTCGCACATATTAAGCCAGAAAATCAAAACAGCTTTTAAAGTATCTGACATTTAGCCATAACGATTACAGACATAATGAAAAAAAAAAAGCATTCGTGGAATCTGGAAACTGAACAGAAAGAAAGAAACCTGTAACAAGTAGCTGAAAAATGATACCATAAAATGTGAACTTTACACAGGATCTGATTTAGTAATCTGATTCATTAAGACGTATAAGCACAAACATAGGGCCCATACATATCTGTCTTGATTTGTAATGTTGTAAGTAAATTTGAACTTACAACTATATGAATGTTGAAGAATAAAAACTACGAATTCCAAAAATTAATTGGATTCAAATTCATCTGGGAGCTATCTGTCGCCAGGAATTGGTATATCTTTAACAAAAGTCAGCACATAATACTGTAACCAGTGAATTAAACATTATGCAATAACAGTTTGCTACTGTCTCACACAGGAGAATAAGAGAAGGGTGGGTTGTTGTTCTTATCGTGATTTTGACTCTTGTGGCAATGCAAGTGACCAAAGATTGGACGTCTGACTCTCCAATGAGCATTCGTCCCTCTTCTGTCCTTAGTTGGAAAGGGGAAAGGAGGCGCAGCGAAAAATACCATCCAGTACCACACAGGCGAAGAGAACGCGGACATTCCCAAGGACATCAGCTAATGCAAGGCAAACAAGTCAGCAGAATATCAGCTAATGCAAGGCAACAAGTCAGCAGAATTTGCCCTATCTGCATCCTTCCACATCATTTCTTATACATTCACCACTTGGAGGTCTCAGACAAAGCGAGTAGACTGATGAACAATAACAAAACACTCTGCAGCACTGCTCTAAAAATCAAATAAAGTAGAAATTCTTAAAATAAGTACAGACTATTACAGTAATTCTCTAAACAAAGATAGGCTGTGAACATTCTCCTCACGTATGGTCAAATTATGCTTCGTTGACCATCTAAACCAGTGTATGGTTACTTTGTAGTTACTTCCGTTAAAAATGTCATCACCACTTCATTATACGTTGCTCTAACATGATGGTGATTAATAGGTTGTAGCGTAAAACTTCCAACGAATTTCTATAAATGCATTCATGATTTAACAAATGTATCAGTGCTCACATTCACTTGAAATTATTCATTCGTTGGGCCCTATTCATTCATAAAATAGGCGTAAGGATAATCTTGAACCTTGCTGTTGTGTTTGTTTAGTAATTATTTTGTCTTTTCTTTGGGTTGCGCAGTGAATCTGTTTTTGCTCTAGGGCGAAGCAACTTTAGTAGTTCGTGAAGAACAAAGTTTTGTGTCTGTGATTGGCATGTGAATCGGTAGTGATTTTAGCCTTTTTTTCTTTTCTTTTTTTTTTTTTTTTACTTTACAAAAGCTCTTCCCGGACGGCCATATTTTTAATGATCAGGAGTCTGGATTTCTAATCTTTCCTTCAAGAGGGAAACGGGTTGGGTTTACCCTGTGTACTACAGTGGAGAAGTTTCTGCAGCGAACAGAATTAAGGCTACTGAAAGGTCAGGGAAAGAGCTGAAATTGTCTCTGGAAGTGACATCAGAATTCGACACCGCTCGTATTTCTGTTGGAAAGGGTAACAGCGGTATTTAGATGGTGTCTGCGTTTGGCTGCGTTTGAGTATAGTTCCAGATGAGAGCAAAACTCGTGGACAGAGTGTATTCAGATTCATCAATGTACCTAAATGATCTGATCTGGAGGGCAATGGTTCACTCCGACATTATCAACAAGATGATTTTTAGGAATGGTGATGGTAAATTAATCCTTGGTTTGAAATCAGTGGTGCATTCAATTCAGTTTACGTTCTTTTATAGCCCGGCCGACTATGAAGGTCCATATCAGCATTGTCACCTCGTCAAAGTTAATTTTTTACAAATTTGTTAAAAAGGAAAAAAATAAAAAGCAGATTTGTTAAAACATGCAAAAATAGGTTAAAAACAAAACTTATCTTTCTTCCATAAAACCTTAGTTGGAATAAAAAATGTTCATCTCTTTCATGCTGAAATTCATATCTGGTGAAGTACGGAGCCCACTGTAAAGTCTTTACAAATGACATCATGCAAGTCCCAACACTGAAAGATCAAGTTTTATAATGAGTAGTACATGACATGGAATGCACCACCGACAAAACTTATTCATCATTTAAAAGATAACGAGTCAGTTTTACAACGGCCTGTACATGGTCGGCACTGAACTGTTTCTTCTTTACAACCACCAGTGTCAGGTGGTAAAAACTCTTTTTACTGATTCAGACCCACCTTGTGTACATAATTTGTACATAGCCTTTTGCTTTGATACTAATCTGTTGGAGCACTCACGCACACACCATACACACACACACACACACACACACACACACACACACGTCAACACCCACACTGAGAGAGAGAGAGAGAGAGAGAGAGAGAGAGAGAGAGAGAGAGAGAGAGAGAGAGAGAGAGAGAGAGAGAGAGCATGCACTAAACTCCACAGGATACTGATACTGCGCAAAATGAAAAGAAAAAACACCTCATCTATGGAGAAGTTAATCTCCAGATAATTAACCGGGAAACAACACAAAGGAAATGTCACGCGATGTTGCTCTAATTGCGACAACCAACCAAAGAATGTAATTTATGACCGATATCGGCTCGTCCTCATTACAACAGGTTAGAAGGTGTATCAGTTCATCATTATTTCTTCTTGAAGGACATACAATATCTCTTATACTGAATGTGAAAGAGATTGGATACAATAACAACAACAACAAAAACCTACCACACCATCAAGCGTTCTTATTCAAACCATATTAGGCAGTTCTTTTCCATACATGTTCTTTCATATGGTATTGTCCTAACAGTAACTGCAAAGAGCGATAGTGCTAGTTATACATACAACTGTTTTAACGTAACAGCATTAAGAGGCGATAAAAAAAAACGAAAACAAAACAAAACAAAAAAAAAAACGAAAAAAAAAAAAAAGCCAGCTGTAAAAAAAAACAACAACAAAAAACATACATTTTTGAAAGCATATAACTCTACGCCACAAAAGGCGTAGAATGAACAGAAAGGCGGGGGACAAATGGACAAAGGGAGATCTGTGTAGATTCAGTTTTAACTACTGCTAGTGTAGGAGGATCAGCGGCAAATGTCACACTTCAAAGGTAGAAGAGAGAGAGAGAGAGAGAGAGAGAGAGAGCGGTTAAGTATCACGTGTCCCACACTCGCAAGATCACGTGTAGACTAATGTCGTTATTGTAGTGTGACGACCACAGCACACACACACACACACACGCATACACGCACACACACGCACCACCACCACCAGCACCATCACCACAACAACAACAAACATGAACATTTAACAGATTCACATTGTTGACACAACTGTGTCTAAAACAAAGTCATATCTATTAAACTTGAGATTAAATCCAGGCTTTGGTGCCTTCAGTTCCCAGGAACAAAAAGTGGCATAAATACCAAACAAAATCCATTCTGTTATATGCGTATCACCACAAACATGTATTTGAAAGGAAGGAGATACGAGACCAAAAAAAGAAAAAAGGTTCTTCTGTGAAAGGTCTTTCTGTTTTTTGTTTTGTTCAAAGTGTGGATCAACAGAGCAAAAAAAAAAAAAAAAAAAAAAAAAAAAAACAAAAACAAAACAAAAAAAAAAAAACCCAGCTGTCTCACTTTTTTTTTTTTTTTTTTTTTTTTTTTTTTTTAAGAACTGAGATCTGACAAACTAGCTGCGGACCTCTAATTATTCTCTGGAGAGGAGCGCTTCCGCTTACCCAAGAACTCAATTCCCTGAAATCGAGCAGATCCTTTTTCCTGTGAGGAAAATGTCCCATCAATAGATGGTAGAAGAAAAGGTAGGATTTTGAATAAAAATGAACGAGTGAAATAAGTATCAAAATCAGAAAACAGAAATACAAACGGGATAATGCACGAGGGGTCAGTAAAATTATACAGGAATGTGAAAAAGAAAAGAGACACGTTTTGTTTGTTTTAAATCTTACATTCCTCTCGTTATAAAGTTTTACTGCAGATTCCAAAGCTCATCTGTGAAAACATACACACACACACACACACACACACACACACACACACACACACACAAGGAAAAATATTTCTGTTGAGTATATCCTGTTGTGTTGTAAAGTAAAGACTCGAGTCCAGAATGTTACAGCTGGAATACAACACAAGAAGAGTCGTGTATCCTCTGCCCACATGCTGAATGAAATATAACAGATCGGGATCACACAGAAACACACACACACACACACACACACACACACACATACACACACACACACACATTCACACACACACACACACACACACACACACACACACATACAGACACACACACACAGACACAGACACAGACAGACACACACACACACACACACACACACACACACACACACACACACGTGTGTGTGTGTGTGTGTGTGTGTGTGTGTGTGTGTGTGTATCTCTTTCGAGTGTGTGTGGGGGGGGGGGGGGGGGGGGGGCTTGGGGGGGGGGGCTTGAGGTCAAAGAATTAGGGGCGGGAGGGGGGGGGGGGATAAGAAGCGGGTTGATGCCGAGGATGGAAGAGAGGAAAAGGGAAGATCTTTAGGAAAAGAAATTTTGAATTCCATGAATACACCAGGAAGGGTTTAACATATGCTTGACGAAGGTAATGAAGAAGACGATATACCGTCCTGTTTAAATACTTAAGAAAAACGTCATGTTCTTGATCATCGAAAGAAGAAAACTGCATAGATTTTATGTCGCCATTAGATATATGATGGACAAATGTCTTGACAAATGACGATAGGAAAAATGACAACGACGATCAATGACAACGACTACGACGACATCAACAACAACGACAACAACAACAACAATGATAATAACAAACAAAAAAAAATGATGATGATGATGATGATGAAAACAGGAAACTTGAAACAGAGAATTACACCCCATTGCCACGATTTAGATGTTATCAGATCTTCAAACGCGACGCATAACCAGCAAAATGAGAGAGAGAGAGAGAGAGAGAGAGAGAGAGAGAGAGAGAGAGAGAGAGAGAGAGAGAGAGAAAAGTTAAACGAAAATGTGAAAAGAAATTCTGAAAATGTGGAATCAATCCTCTGTCCCTCTGGGAGACAGTATGTGTACTATCCACCGCCCAACACACCGCCCTTTCTGACAAAAGAGTGAAATAACTGGCAAATAGTCATAGGTGAAATGTTAATTATGAAACGTACACACCATTGTAGACTAAAAGTACAGGCAGAGTGCTAACAAAGAATTGAAATATAAATAGTTTTTTTTTTCTGAAATCAATAACAATACTTTTAAACAAATGGCTCACAATGTGCGCGAATCCTCCAACATCAACCCAGGGACTGAACAGATAGAGCTAATAGATCAGCGTGGCTTGGAGAGGCTATGCTTGTGTGGACAACGGTTCTGTCGTTGAAATCTTTTTTTTTTTTTTTTTTTTTTTTGCAAGTTTAACATCTCCGACAGGTCATCTCACATACCACAAATTCAACTGACATATTGATCGAGATTTATCAGAAGTCTGGACAATGAGTGACGATTTAATGATATTCAAACTTCACATTTACGTCAGTCTTCAACAGGGAGGCTGTTGTCTGCTTAACTTGACAGTGATGGCCGTGTGTTATAACTACGCCGTCTGCCTTCATAAACCCGTTCCTTCGGTCTTACTGGCTACTCTTCTTTGTTCAGCTAAGAATAAGTCTGGTATGCAAACTTTACATAGCCAATATAAAAGCGTCACAGGTCAGTGGAAAAGTTTTGGACCGAGGGAAGAGAATTTTTGGGGTCGAAATCGCTGAAAAGAAAAGACACCTCAAACAGTTGATGGGAATGGAGATCACAGCATTTCATTGGTGGTCTCTGTTTCTGTGATTGTTAGAAGACGGCAGCATCAACATATGATAATAATAATAATAATAATAACTTTTATCCAGCGAGCTACTCCATAAGGTAGGCTAAAAGCCCATCAACCACACATGCGTGCAATGACGAGACAATCTTACGAACGAAAACAAACAAACAAACAGAAACAACCAGCGCATTCTGTTGTGGGTTTACTCTTAACTTTCATGAAAAAGGTAAGGCATCAGTTCAGGTTTGAAGATGCTCAGGGAATGAATGTATCTAAAAAATAATTTAATAAAAGGATGGAAGAGAGTTCCAAATAGTATAAGCTTGACAGTGAAATGATCTCTGAACATATGATTGTCGATTACTTTTAAGGAATCACTTTATTTCTCTGAATTAGATCTGAGAGAGCGGGATGGGTAATAAATCTGGAAAAGAGAGGAGAGACAGGGTGCTAGAAATTCGTCAAAACAACGGAACGACGACTCAGCAATTCGATTTAATTCGAGATGCAATAGGCAGCCAGTGAAGTTTAATTAGCAGCGGAGTGACATGATTGTGTTTCTTGACGTTCTAAAAATCAAGCGGGCAGCTTTGTTTTTTGAATGCGTTAAGTCGAGAAATTTTCGTAGGGAACAGACAAGATAAACGATGAAATTACAGTTGTCGAAGCGACTCAGAATCACAGAAGTAGGAACTTGAACGACAGCTTCCAGAGTAAGATTGCTACGAACTGATGCAATTTTCCTCAGAATGCCATAGACACGCTGTTAATTAGCTACATTAGACACCCCGGGTTTTCTGTTTTTAAAGCAACAACACATGAAAGGTTCCCACGTTGCACAGAGAGAGAGAGAGAGAGGGAGAGAGAGAGAGAGAGAGAGAGAGAGAGAGAGAGAGAGAGAGAGAGATTATGGAGTTAAACAATCGTTGTACATCACTACAAAAATCGACTGGGAATGAACGTTTCCCGATCCGCTCTTGAGCTGCTGCGCAGATTTCCATTTCTCCGCATGAAGTAGCTTACTTACATGAAATGGAAAATGAAGACGAGGAAAGTATGAGGGAGGAGAAAGGAGGGGCGGAGTGTGACCGATATATGTATGTGTGTATGTATGTATGGTGGGGGGAGAGGTAGGGTAGATAGAACTGCATCTCTCTTTGTCTCTATGTCTGTCTCTTTGTCTGTCTGTCTGTCTGTCCGTCTGTGTGTCTGGATGTTGTCTGTCCGTCTGTAAATTCTCTGTCTGTCTGTCTCTCTCAAATGTGTGTGTGTGTGTGTGTGTGTGTGTGTGTGTGTGTGTGTGTGTGTGTGTGTGAATCGTTTATTCTATAATCCTGTGTGTCACTCTTTTGTTTTTGTTTCTTGTTTATTTCCCCCCTCCTTTTTTCCGTTTTTTCTTTTCTTTTCTTTTTTTTTTTTTTATTTCTTTTCAGTTTATTGTCTTTACATCTCATTGCGTAATTTAGCTTAGCAAGGACAGATTGGAAGAATAGGCTCTGCCTAAAATCTCATTCCCTGGTCGAGTAAAAGTTTTCCGAGTTCTGAGTTCTGAGTTCTGATCTCTCTCTCTCTCTCTCTCTCTCTCTCTCTCTCTCTCTCTCTCTCTCTCCCCTTGAATAAATCTTTCATTCACTGTTTATTCATGGTTGTGATATTAAACAGGAAAAAGGGATGGTGAATGTGGATGACAGAAGGAGTTACGACGATAAAGGGAGCATAAAAAACCCCATCCGATTTCAGAGCATTTCAAACAAAAACAAAACAACAACAAAAAAATCACATATGATCTCAATATGAAAAAGAAAAATGTGTCTTCTTTAAACGATAAAGGGAGCATAAAAAAAAAACGCATCCGATTTCAGAGCATTTCAAACAAAAGAAATCACAAATATTTCAATACCGAAAAGAAAATGTGTCATCCTTAAACGAGAAAGGGAGCATTAAAAAATGCATCCGATTTCAGAGCATTAAAAAAAAGAGAGAGAGAGAGAGAAATCACACATGATCTCAATATCAAAAAGAAAAAACGGGTCTTCCTTAAAATGCAACTTGCTCCCCTTGTGCTCCGATGAATATTCCAACAGGTTGGGATTTCCCGTGTAGGCCTAAGAAGAAATCGCCGATTTTGTTCGGGATGTTTAGGTCTTGTTCTGCGCCCGCCAGCGATATCATCACCCCTTTTCTCCCACACAACGCCAAATCTGGGCTTATCCCGCCACCATTCCAGCACTGGGAAGCCAGCCAGGGCCAAGCCACTGTGAGGAACTCACCAAGGAGAAACAGCCCGTATCAGTGCCGAATCACACTGGCGGTGCGCCAGAGTGTCTGGCCTCGTTTACACAAAGCACAATACCTCCACGCTGGCTCACTCCCCACGACAGTGATTACCTCGGTGTGCCAGATCTGATTCGTGCAACAAAGACCATCCGCCGCTGTCTCTTTAATAATAGTTTCCGAGAATCTGATGGCTCCCTCCTTAAGTTCAAAGTTCTGCCAAGTCATTACTATGAAGACAATTTAGTTGTTGGCCTGCGCTTGTTTTTTCCCCACTATTAGATTGTTCGTCTTTGTATTTGTCTGACTTTATTCAAGTTTAAAAGGCTGTGCCAGTCTTGAATTAAAAGTTACTCTGTGATAGGTTTTCTTATGGGAGCAAAGACTACCCACTTGTTTACTGTTTATTGTTTGCTGTTCCCTGCCTCATTTCATTTCTAATTTGGATAATGTATTTCCACCGGTTTCTTACAGACCTAGAAGCTTGTTACGCAAGAGATTATCAGCACGTTTACCCTAGAGGCATGCTGCAATATGGCAGGCTATAGGTCAATAGCCTATGCGAAGTTCTGGACATTCTAGAAGAAGATCTTAAACGGGAAATGACGTGGGTAACAGCAGGGCATGAAGAAGTTTGAGTCTGTGTTCTGTGATCAGTTGTGGCGAAAAGCGTGGCGTGGTGCCGCTGAAATGCTGCAGGAATCTCTTTACTAAAAGACGACTTATGTGATTAGCTTGAGTTGCGCGCTTCTTTGTTTTTTGACAACCCATTAGAATTGGTTAATGACTAATCGAAGCAGAAATATCTCAAATGAGAAATAAAATCTCTTTTATGTTTATTTATTTATTTATTTATTTGTTTCTTTCTTTCTTATCTGTTTACTTATTTATTTATTTATTAATCTATTTTTTGGTTGTCATAGCTTTTTTTTCTAACCTTCGGCTTCCTGTTTTTACAGACTGCGATTTATATGCTACGGAGTCAAAAACTTTCATCAATTTCTTCTTTTTACACGTGAAAACAAATAACGAACACACCAACACTTTATAAAGCAAATATAAAAAAGACTTCCAGTTTAGTAGTGGCCATGGGAGCGATCACGTCCAGCATCACGGAAAGACGTAAAACCACACCAATACAGTCTGGGCTGGACAGCCAGTGCTGAGGACAGTAAAAAACCAATCCCATTGTTTTCCCATTTCCGCAACCGACCAATAATATGGCCAGTAACTCTTTGGACCCATGAATGCCATTAGCTATCCCACAAGCCTCAGCGCCCATCAAATCTGACCTCACTTCCGCCTTGCCGTACCACACTATCATTGTTTCGGCTGCACGCCTCACTAATCGCCCCCCCCCCCTCACCCCCCCCCCCCCCACCGCGCCCCCGTCACCACCTCCTCATTCCCCACCTCCTAGCCTTCAAACAGACAGGCAAAGGGATGGAAAACTATCTCAGCCTATACGACGATAAGGAAACCGTTTGTCAGGCGCTGTTAAGCATCTTTTTTTGACTGCCGGAACCATTCTGATGCCAGAGTCAGATTGGATCTCATTAATGTATCATTTTGACGCCAGGACAGATCTGTCGATAAGCGGGGGGTGACAGTTGGGTCGCGAGCAGGATGAAACATACACGCAGAAATCCATTTTGAGTGTGCGACATTTTGGTCCTCGTGGTATGGTCCAATTTATCACCAGGTTAACAGAGAGACTCAGCGCCTCAGTTGGTGAGCAGGAGCGTAATACTGTGTATTGATATCACCACCACCACCACCACCATCATCATCTTCATCATCATCATCATCATCAGCAGCAGCAGCAGCAGCAGCAGCAGAAGTGTTACCATCATCATCATTGTTTTATCATCATCATCATCATCATGATCATCATCATCACCATCATAAATAAGAGTATTTCTACACCGCTTGTCCTTGGTTAGAAACCCAAGTGGTATGCGCTTCACAGTCTACGTTCTCGTTTACACCACGAACTGCCTACCTGGGCAGAGCCGACTAAAGAGCTGCCTGCTGGCGTTATATTCTGTGGTTTCCCGTCTCATTGAGTCAAATATTAGTCACTCAGTTTGATTTCTTCATTCTTTCGATTTCACGTAGGGTGCATGATATTTGGAATGTGTCATCCATACGAACGGTCAAACTGTTCTTCTCTGCCGAAAGGTGGTGACAGGATTTAACATGTGTGAGCAAGATGTTATACGTGTATGTACACACAAAACCTCGGTTTCTAGTGTCATTCGAAGGACTTTTGGGGAAATGGTGTCAGCACCAATGTTAACTCCGAGGGAAAAATCCCCCCCCCCACCCCCCCCCCTCACCGAAACAGCCCTGCATAGATTCGAACCGTAAACCCTAGTATTACCAAGATTGCTAGTCATTACGTAGTCTGTAATCGTGGCATGTTCTCTACGGTCTTTTTTTTTCTTATCCTTTTCATGAAGAAAACGAAGAACGTGGCATTGTAATGAGACTGTCAGTGTTAGGTTGTAATGGTGAGGGGCCTCTCAGAACGATTCCGATATGATCATGAAAAAGGATGCATTAATCATAACTCGATTCTACCATGCATCATACTGATTAGCCAACCCACGAATGTCTTCACTAGATTAGTCCAGAAGAAATCCTGGGACTCCCTTACGCCGGAAAAATGGTATCATTAAAAAAAAACAAACTGCGATCCTGTCCACGTACCATTCGATTTTTAACATGAAGGCAATAACTCTAGAAGTATACATATCATTGGCCAAATGTTATAAGCTCTCTCTTCAAAGTGGAGTACTTGTCAATATGAAGTTCTAAGATTGGGAGGTCTGTAACACTGGAAACATGATCTCGGAAAACACAGACACGTACACACACACACACACACACACACACACACACACACATGCGCGCGCTCGTACACAGAGAGAGAGAGAGAGAGAGAGAGAGAGAGAGAGAGAGAGAGAGAGAGAGAGACACACACACACACACACACACACACACACACACACACACACACACGAATGTGCACGCGCGCGCGCACACACACACGCACAACACATACACACACACTTACATACACACACAGTCACACTTGCAGACAGACAGACAGACAGACAGACAGACAGACAGACAGACAGACACACACACACAACACACACACACACACACACACACACACAGAGGCGAGTATGCACGTATACACACACACACACACACACACACACACACACACGCACACACACATACACACACATACGCATACACCACACAGTCTCTGTCTTCCTCTGTGTGTGTGTGTCTCTCTCTAACACACACACACACACGCACACGCCCGCACGCGCGCGCGCGTGCGCGCGCGCACACACACACACACACACATACACACAGACACACAGACAGACACAGACACACACACACACACACACGCGCGCGCGCGCGCGCGCGCGCGCGCGCAGATGTCATTTGCTCCATTCAAAAGAGAAAAAAGAAAAAAAAAAAAAAAAAGACTGAATGTTGTTGTGTTGTTTTCAATCTTAATTGATGTATTAATTTCCTGCCGGGGCTAACAACTTCATTGCCCACTCGAATGTGACTCTATTTCCGTTTTGAAATTGGCCTTACCCTGCCGATTCCCAAAGTCTGAACACCACAACAACAACAACAACAACGACGACAGCGGCAGCAGTAGCAGCAACAACAACAGCAACAGCAGCAGCAGCAGCCACAACAAACAACCACCTTTATTCAACTTTTGCCCCGTGTCCTCGT
>JADBJO010000291.1:824399-827465 GCA_016801955.1 Conus betulinus
GACGTGTGAGGTTATCGGATGGGCTAGCATTCTAACCTTATTTACTGAAATTTTCTCGCGATCGTGGTGCTCCCGGTTCTTGTCTATTTGCGTAAACCGGTTCGAGGTTGATCAACATTTTCCATCGCCACGTCCATCGCGTTTTCTCTGCCTCCCTTTGTCCATCGGCCTTGCATTCTCACTCGCCTTTACGGCCTTTTCGCCCCTAAATTCCGATTTTCTATCTCGCCGTTACTTGTACCACGATTCCACCTATCTCATCTGCGACGATCGCGGGTCGGTTTCGTCGCCATCTTGTTTTGCGCCGGTCTTCATTCCTTGTCGCACCAGCTTTCTAGCCCACGCTATTACACGTGGTTTGTCGTTCGGAATTTGCTTCCTACACTTGTTTCACCCCTCCCATTCATTTGCCGCATTTTTCGATCGGCTTCGTGTGCGTGGCGATCGCATCGCCCTTCGGCACTGCTGTTTACACATGGCGTTACTCAGCACTTTTGGTTCACGCCACTGCCGTTGCTCACGCACGGTTTCGTTCATCGCTACTGCGTTTTCTGACACTGTGCGAGCTTGTTTACTTTTATATTTCCATTGTGTTATATTGCTATTGTGTGCGCACGGTCGATCGACCTGTATACCCTCCTCGATCGACCGTCGTGTTAACGATCGTGTGCTCCGGTTTTGCTCGGCGCCATTGCCCAAAATGGTGAAGGACTCGGTTGGGCCGAGCAGCTCTGACGTTCAGAGTTCGCTCGCTTTCCCGGAGGACCAACGAGTTGGTTCCAACTCCGAGCAGACCGTTCTTCCCGCGGGAGAACGGACGGCCGCGGTAGTTGGAGACGACCTTCCCGCGAAGGGGACGCGGGACTTTCCCTCCTCTACCCGACCGCCGGACGCACGACCGTTGCGTTCGAAAGCTACTAGGCAATTGGCTGCTATTTCCAAATGCTTATCGTTCACCCTGCCCAGAAAATCAAAGGGCAAGGCCCCCTTAAGGGATCCACTCAAGTCTAAGCATCCAAGCGGGATTCCGCTTCTCCTCCAGCCACCCTGCCTTCTAGCTTTCCGGCGCATAGTCAGACATCCGTTTACTATGCCCAGTCACGCGACCCTCGGCCCCCGGGGACCTTTGCCGAGGCGCGGACAGGCACGGGTGACGGTTTTGGACTGGAACCTCCACCCGTCACTCGCATTTATGAGACGCGCGAGTCCACGTCTCCCCCCCCCATCTGGACTCGCCGTCTCACGACGCTCTTCCCCACCGTGCACAGGTGCAGCCAACACCCCTGCACGAGGAGCGTCCCGTTATCTCCGGACGCAGTTTTATGGCCACGTCATGGCAAGACCATGCACATGACCATAAAACTCTGGGCGTATGGGAACACCGAGTGCCTCCACCGGTTGTGAACATACACAAGGACGGCCGATCTACCCCCCGCTCGCCCGTCGCAGGTTCCCCTAGGGGTTCAGGACGCTGGGGGTCCGACCTACTCGGCCCCCCCCTTTTGGGCAACGTCCTCGGTCCCGTTCCTCCGGGGGGAGGATCTACCAGCGGGACCACGGGTAACCGGCCCTATTCCCCTGGGTCCCAGCGCACTCCCGGGGGGGGGGACGACATACCATGGTCGAACACTACCCCCCCTCTGCTGCTCAAGGTTACCCCGGTCCCCGGGGAGTCCCTGCACAGTACCCTGGGCCGCCACAGCCCGCTTATCTCCCCGGGGACCAGTGGCTCTATGCCCCCGAGAGAGACCAGTGACTTTACACCCACTCCCAACCGGAACAGCTATATGGTCGCTTGTGGCACCCAATCTCACAGACCTGGGTCGACCTTGGTCTCCCACCTCGGGCGCTGTCCGATCGGCAGTCCGGGCTCTCCACCCTAGCCCGTCTGCCGAGCACAGAGCCACGAGGGGAGGGGCCCCCCCCCCCCCCCCCCCCCCCCCCCCACCACCACCAACGAGGGCGGGACCCTCACGCACCCGCGCAGATGCCCCTGAGGAGGACCCCTACCTTCCCAGGAATTCGACTCCCCACACACCGGAGGACGACGACGATGAGGACCTCTTCTCATCCCTTTACGATATCCGCACCATTGACCGGTTTCGACCGGACTTGGAGTCGAGGGAAGCCCCTCCCTCTGCCGATATCTTGGCCTTCCCTGACATCGTCGGGCCGCCCCCAGCCCAACGCAAACTCAGGCTCGTCGCTCCTCAGTCCCTCACTTCGCTGTGGGAGAGTCCGGCAATCCGCGCCAGGGGTGCAGCAGACGCCGTCCCCCCCCGGGGGGTCAAGACCTTCCCCCCGGCCCAATGCGACCCCCTTCGGCTCCCTCCTCGGGACCCGCAGGAAGCACCCAGTGACCTCCCCTTTGCAGACAATCCGGCGACCAGGGAGTGGGCCATCTCCCAGTCTGATTGTCGCCTGATGCCCAACCGGGCCCCCCTACTTCGGGCACCATCTCCTTTAAAGCATTAAAGGACTGGGACCGAGTAGCCCGGATGGGCATCTTACACACCATTGCAGGGCATGCCTACCTTACCATGCTCTTGCAGAGGGCGGAGGTACTCTGGCCTGGGGATGACGGCGCCGTCCCAGTGCCTTCGGACAATACCTCCGAACCACACCATGAGGACGAATCTCGCTTATTCAGCGATCCCTTTATGCGACACCTAGTCAACAGGATATCGCATCACTTGTCGGCTGCGGCGGACAGCGCAGCAACAAGCCACTTCTATTGCCTGCTAGTGGCCAGAAACACGGTGCTTACACGCTCTTCACTCCCCGGCACTCAAGGCTTCCCTTCGGTGTGTCCCCGGGCCAGGATCACTCGCACTTTGGCGAGTACTCCACCTCGGATATGTCCCTTTCGGTCGAGGAACGCAAGCAGGCGGCGTCCTTTGCCCCCCGGCCTCAGCCACGCCCTTCCAGGCCCCCCTATTGGTCTTACCCCAGGTCCATCGGCCCACACCGTATCCCCGACAAGCCCCATCTCCCAACGCCGGGCCGGCTAAGCGCCCTCTAGATTCGCAGAGGTCGAAATCGAAACCTCGCCAGCAACTCCATTTT
>JADBJO010000292.1:0-36246 GCA_016801955.1 Conus betulinus
ACAATCATTGGGCAGTGTGTGAAAGAAAGGTTTCTGCACGTTGCCCCATTAGGTGAAATCGTCCATACACCTACAGTCTGTGACAGTGGGGGGTGGCTGATCATAACAATCATTACTTCTGTGCTGGTCGATTGAGAACAGTTTCTTCACGGAACAGGACAGAGCACTTTGGGCGAAATAGCCAGGCATCGCAGCCTGCTACGTATCTTCCAGCTTGCAGAGCTGTTTCAGGATTGATGAGGAACTAGAGAAAATCAATCCTTGTGCCTGCACTTTATTATGTAGGCACAAACTTTCTGAAAAGAAAATTGCTTGAAAAAATGTCAGCGTCGTTAAGCGCACCAACGCAAGCACATGATCAAAAATATATGAGGGCACTTACTCTCCGCTCCCCCTCCCCCTCCGCCCAACGACACAGTCACGCTTCACACACACACACACACACACACACACACACACACACACACACACACACACACACACACACACACACACACACACACACACACACACACACACTTCTTTAATTTTGTATATCATGAGCAAGTGATTGAACTTTTAAATTAAAAAAACAGAATTAGTAGTAAGGCCGCCAAACAAAAAGGACAAAAACAACACAAACGACGCGTTTTGACCTGTTAGGTCGTCTTGAGGCAAGTGAAACTACATTCAGGACAACGAACACGAGGAACGAGCAATCAGTTATCTGTTCAAATTCGGCGCAAGATGGGCGTGGAGTGAACACAGTGAGTGAGAACGTTTAAGATGGGCGTGGAATGAACACATTGAACGAGAACGTTTAAGATGGGCGTGGAATGAACACATTGAACGAGAACGTTTAAGACGGGCGTGGAATGAATGTTTAAGATGGGCGTGGAGTGAACGTTTAAGATGGGCGTGGAGTGAACGTTTAAGATGGGCGTGGAATGAACGTTTAAGATGGGCGTGGAGTGAACGTTGAAGGTGGGCGTGGGATGAACACGTTAAATGATAAAGTATGAGTGTTCAACCCCCTCACGCACATTGTGCACGCTGGTTCCATCAAAGCCGGCATGGACATGACGTCATTCCAATCGACGACATAGTAGGTAATCCAAATATACGTGAAGCTCTTGCTCACATAAAACAACAAACATCCCTGCATTTTATACATAAAACTTGTATTTAGTGGTTCACATATGGCATGCACAGACAGCGATCTATTTTCATGTTTTGTAAATACAAATCAAAATGCAAGTAATTAAGTATGCATATGTATCCTTTGACATTCATGCACAATAATGTCATTTATATGGAGTAAATATGTGTTCAAAATTGGTGCACGAAAATAAGGAATCAGGTCCCTCAAACTATGTTTTCAGAAATCTTACCAGTATATCACATTTGTTTTTATAAAGAAAAACCCACAAAAAGACTTAATTATATTCAGAGTTGAACTGTAAGTTTCAGGTTTCAGTTTCATCAAGGAGGCGTCACTGCGTGCGGACTAGTCCATATACGCTACACCACATCCGCTAAGTTTTGAGACCAAGCTACGCATGATTTGAAGCTGATGGATAAATGAATTAACAACAAAGAAGAGACAATTGAAGAAAAGGGTCTCGTGGCTACGACTCAGCGGATGTCTGACCTACGCATTAGCCCAACGCGCTGGTCAGACCTTGAATACCTACTTACCATTTATGTTCTTGTTGTTGTTTTTTGTTTGTTTGTTTATTTATTTGTTTTTGTGTAGTGGATGTACACGTGTGTGTATGATGTGTGTGGGCATGGGCCCATGTATATGCGTGGGGCGCATGTGTGTGTGTGTGTGTGTGTGTGTGTGTGTGTGTGTGTGTGTGTGTGGTGTGTGTGTGTGTGTGTGTGTGTGTGTGTGTATGTGTGTGTGTGTGTGTGTGTGTGTGTGCCAAAATAATATATGCTAAACATACTATAAATTTTGAACACACAGCAACAATACATCAATATAATCAAGTTACCAGGGCAGGGCACACATTTATCATCATGTAGATACAGTGCTTCAATAAATCAAAAGTATTAGGACATCAATCAGTTAGTGGCAATGCATCAGTAAAGTCAGTGATCACAACATTCATTCATCATGATATAATTACAGTCATTAATAAAACAATGGTAACCATATCTCTCAATTTATCATTATCTGGTTTAAGGAAGGAAGCGGCGTATCCGTTTAATATGCAGCAAACAAAGGGTGTGCTCTGGTATATGTATTTTATCCCTAATAGTAATGACCTGCTGTGAAATGTGTAATTAGTTTTTCCCTGAAGGATTCTGCATTTTGGGTGCATCGGAAATATATTGAAGTGAATTCCAAACCACACTACCAGAGTAAGATAAGCTTGATTTAAACAGATCTATTCTAGGTGTGGGAATCTGGAATTTGGTTGAATCCCTCGGGTTTTGGTTAAATTTAGACTGAAGAGTTTGTGGTGCTAAAGCGGACGCAATTTTTTGCATTTAGCAAACATTTGTTGACAGCAAACATTTCTTTTAGCGGAAGGGCCCCTGCTTTAGTATAGTCCCCTTCACTAAGACTAGACGATTTTAATAGAACTGCTTTACGTGCTCTTTTGTAGACACTCGTAAGAGGTTTCATGGCATTAGCACTAGCAGAATCAAATAGTGTTGAACAATAATTGATTGAAGAGAGAATATGTACATGTAGGAATAATTTCCTGGCATGAAGGTTTAAGAAATGCTTAATCCTGCACAGCTGATATGTTTGTCTGGATATTGATTTACATAAACTGCGAAGGTGATAAGACCAAGAGAGGTTATTATCAACATATACGCCTAGAACTCGATGGTTATCCACCACTTCAATTTCCTGACTATGACAAAAACAGATGGAGGCTGCGTGGTTATGTTTTTGTCTTCTTTGCCTTGTTGTTATCAGCATTAGTTTGTTTTATCATCACAAAAGAGTTCACATGAATCCTCAGAAAGAGAAGAGAGAGAGAGAGAGAGAGAGAGAGAGAGAGAGAGAGAGAGAGATAGAGAGAGAGAGAGAGAGAGGGTGTGCGGGGGGAGAGAGAGAGAGAGAGGGGAGAGAGAGAGAGAGGGAGAGAGAGAGAGAGAGGAGGGGGAGGAGAAAGAAGAGTGATGGAGGGAGGAGAGAGAGAGCGGGAGAGAAAGGGTGGAAGGTTAAAGAGAGAGGAGAGGAGGAGAGAAAGAGAGAGAGAGAGAGAGAGAGGAGAGAGAGAGAGAGAGAGAGAGAGAGAGAGAGAGAGAGAGAGAGAGAGAGAGAGAGCAGAGAGCAGAGAAAGAGAAAGGGAGAAGGGGGACAGAGAAACGCGTGCGTTTTCACATACATACGAACAGACAGACAGACAGACAGACAGACAGACAGAAGATGGAGCCCACCTGTTCTTTTACCGCTCATAACCTTCCCTGAACTGAATCACGTGCCTGTTTACTGCTGGGTGGACAGAGGGGGTTAACTGAATCACGTGCCTGTTTACTGCTGGGTGGACAGAGGGGGTTAACTGAATCACGTGCCTGTTTACTGCTGGGTGGACAGAGGGGGTTAACTGAATCATGTGCCTGTTTACTGTGGGTGGACAGAGAGTTTACTGAATCACGTACCTGTTTACTGCTGGGTGGACAGAGGGGGTTAACTGAATCACGTGCCTGTTTACTGCTGGGTGGACAGAGAGGGTTAACTGAATCACGTGCCTGTTTACTGCTGGGTGGACAGAGGGGGGTAACTGAATCACGTGCCTGTTTACTGCTGGGTGGACAGAGGGGGCTGACGCAATGAAAGGTTCGAACTCATGACCGTCTGCTTCACCGCCAAACGCTCTAACCATTTGGCCACCTGCATTAACAGATAGGTAACCATTTGGCCACATGCGTTAACAGATAGGTAACCATTTGGCCATTTTGGGTTAACAGATAGGTAACCATTTGGCCGCCTGCATTAACAGATAGGTAACCAGTTGACCCCCTGCATTAACAGATAGATAGCATTTAACCACCTGCATTAAGCGATAGGTAACCATTCGGCCAACTGCATTAGCAGATAGATAGGTAACCATTTGGCCCCCTGCATTAACAAATAGATAGCATTTGGCCACCTGCATTAACAGACAGCATCTGGTCACCTGCATGAACAGATAGATAGCATTTGGCCACCTGCATTAACAGATATATAGCATTTGACCACCTGCATTAACAGACAGCATCTGGTCACCTGCATGAACAGATAGATACATTTGGTCACCTGCATTAACAGATAGATAGCATTTGACCACCTGCATTAACAGATAGACTGCATTTGGCCACATGCATTAACAGATAACATTTTGGCACCTGCATTAACAGATAGGTAACCATTTGGCCACCTGCATTAACAGATATATAGCATTTGGCCACCTGCATTAACAGATAGACAGCATTTTGCCACCTGCATTAACAGATAGACTGCATTTGGCCACCTGCATTAACAGATAGACAGCATTTGGCCACCTGCATTAACAGATAGACAGCATTTGGCCACCTACATTAACAAATAGGTAACCATTTGGCCACCTGCATTAACAGGTAGATAGGTAGACCGAAAAAAGAAATGAATTACGGATAAAAAACACAGTCAAGCCTTAAACAGTCCAATCTCTGATTTCAGTTTCTTTCCGTGTAACATGCATGTCATCTTCGATACAAACAGGGGGTCACATAATCAATTTTCTTTGTACCGCCATTATTTTTTTGTCAGATGGACCATCTTCTGTGTCTGTGTTTGGTGTTTACACACACCTGCATCCCATCGTCTCCCGCCATCACCATGTGAAGGGAAAATGGCTCCCTCAACAAGACGGAGGTCGTAGATGACTGTTCAGTGTACACTACATACACACATTGGGCAGTGTGTGAAACGAAGGTTTTCTGCACGTTGCCTCATAACAATCATTGGGCTGTGTGAGAAATGAAGGTTTCTGCACCTTGCCCCATAACAATCATTGGGCAGTGTGTGAAATGAAGGTTTTTGCACGTTGCCCCATTACGGTCGTCCATACACCTACAGTCTGTGACAGTGGGGGTGGGTGATGATAACAATCATTACTTCTGTGCTGGTCGATTGAGAACAGTTTCTTCATGGCATGGGACAGAGCACTTTGGGCGAAACAGCCAGGCATCACAGCCTGCTACGTATCTTCCAGCTTGCAGAGCTGTTTCAGGATTGATGAGGAACTAGCGAAAATCAATCCTTGTGCCTGCACCTTACTATGTAGGCAAAAACTTTCTGAAAAGAAAATTGCTTGAAAAAATGTCAGCGTCGTTAAGCGCACCAACGCAGGCACATGATCAAAAATATATGAGGGCACTTACTCTCCCCCCCCCCCCCTCCGCCAACTACACAGTCATGCTTCACACACACACACACACACACACACACACACACACACACACACACACACACACACACACACACACACACACACACACACACACTTCTTTAATTTTGTATATCATGAGCAAGTGATTGAACTTTTAAATTAAAAAAAAAAAGAATTATTAGTAAGGCCGCCAGACAAAAAGGGACAAAAACAACACAAAACGACGCGTTTTGACCTGTTAGGTCTTCTTCAGGCAAGAGAAACTACATTCAGGACAACGAACACGAGGAACGAGCAATCAGTTATCTGTTCAAATTCGGCGCAAGATGGGCGTGGAATGAACGTTTAAGATGTGCGTGGAATAAATGTTTAAGATGGGCGTGGGATGAATGTTTAAGATGGGCGTGGGATGAATGTGTTTAAGATGGGCGTGGGATGAATGTTTAAGATGGGCGTGGAATGAACACAGTGAATAAGAACGTTTAAGATGGGCGTGGAATGAACGTTTAAGATGGGCGTGGAATGAACGTTTAAGATGGGCGTGGAGTGAACGTTTAAGATGGGCGTGGAGTGAACGTTTAAGATGGGCGTGGAATGAACGTTTAGATGGGCGTGGAATGAATGTTTAAGATAGGCGTGGAATGAATGTTTAAGATGGGCGTGGAATGAATGTTTAAGATGGGCGTGGAATGAACGTTGAAGGTGGGCGTGGAATGAACACGTTAAATGATAAAGTTTGAGTGTTCAACCCCTCACGCACATTGTGTACGCTGGTTCCATCAAAGCCGGCATCAACATGACGTCATTTCAATCGACGACATAGTAGGTAATCCAAATATACGTGAACCTCTTGCTCACATAAAACAACAACATTCCCTGCATTTTAAACGTAAAACTTGTATTTATTGGTTCACATATGGCATGCACAGACAGCGATCTATTTTCATGTTTTGTAAGTACAAATCAAGATGCAAGTAATTAAGTATGCATATGTATCCTTTGACATTCATGCACAATAATGTCATTTATATGGAGTAAATATATGTTCAAGATTGGTGCACGGAAAAAAAAGGAACCAGGTCCATCACAACTATGTTTTCAGAACGCCTACCAGTATATCACGTTTGTTTTTTTTTATAAAAAGAAAACCCACAAAAAAGACTTAATTATATTCAGAGTTGAAATGTAAGTTTCAGGTTTCGGTTTCATCAGGGAGGCGTCACTGCGTGCGGACTAGTCCATAAACGCTGCACCACATCCGCTAAGTTTTGAGACCACGCTACACATGATTTGAAGTTGGTGGATAAATGAATTAACAACAAACATGAGACAATTGAAGAAGGTCTCCTGGCTACGACTCAGCGGATGTCTGACCTACGCATTAGCCCAACGTGCTGGTCAGACCTTGAATACCTGCTTACCATTTATGTTCTTGTTGTTTTGTTTGTTTGTTTATTTATTTGTTTTTGTGTAGTGGGTGTACACGTGTGTACGATGTGTGGGCATGGGCCCATGTGTATGCGTGGGCGCATGTGTGTGTGTGTGTGTGTGTGTGTGTGTGTGTGTGTGTGTGTGTGTGTGTGTGTGTGTGTGTGTGTGTGAGAGAGAGAGAGAGAGAGAGAGAGAGAGAGAGAGAGTTTGTGTGTGTGTGTTGTGTGTGTGTGTGTGTGTGTGTGTGTGTGTGTGTGTGTGTGTGTGCGATTTGTGGGTTTGTGTGAGCACACGTATCTGCATAACTATGTGTGTACATATCTGTGTGTATGTGTGTCTTTGTATGTAGGCGTGTGCGCATGTGTGTGTGTGTGTGTGTGTGTGTGTGTGTGTGTGTGTGTGTGTGTGTGTGTGTGTGTGTGTGTGTGTGTGCATTTGTGCGCTTATGTATATGCGTGTGTGTGCGCGCGTGTGTCGGTGTGGACGTGCACATACACACATGTGTATATGCCTGTATCACACATACACACACACACACACACACACACACACACACACACACACACACACACACACACACACGAGCATGGGTGCGCACGTTCGCTTGAATTGTCAACATCAGTAAAACAGAAACAGTGAATTTCTCAATAATAACACGTCAAGAAGAGATGCACTAATGCAGTTACGTTTAGAAGCACTAATGTACGTCCCCATCGTACTAACGTGACTTCCAAATTTCCCGCCCGAAATGAAGCAGTTTGAAAGTCTCGTCATTTTTCCCTGTGATGTCAATGAAAAGTACAAAGCACTGTCTTTTTGTATACACCTCATTGGACACTATATTTCCTTCCTGTAAACACCATCAGTCTTCTTTTGCAGACACCTTATTGGACACTTTGTTTCCTTCCTGTAAACACTCCCCACCCCACTACTGGGGCAGATCCATGGACGACACTATGGCCCAACTGAAGACAGAGATGGTAGATGAATTCTCAAACCACCCGAACGAACAGCACCTGGCCATAAACTTCAGCAGGGAAGTGGAAGAGAACGGCAGCATGGCCATGCTGGACACCAAGATCACCAGAGAGGGGAACTCCAACCCATACTGACCAGTACCTCCAGTTCGACAGCCACCAGCCCCTAGAACACAAGCTGGGAGTGATCCGAACCCTACGTCACCGAGCAAACACCATCTGCTCCACCCAGTCAAACCATGAAGAGGAACTCCGCCACCTCCGGGAAGTGCTAAGCATCTCAGGCTACCCCACATGGGCCTGGGACTTACCCAGGAAGCAAGAAGACCGCTCCCCACCCCTCCACCAAGAAAACGAGCCCCACCCTTGGACATGTCACCATCCCCTATGTCAAGGGTGTGACGGAAACCCTTCCCTGCAAGATCAGGAAGAATGGCGTGGTGGTCCACTCTAAGCCCTACAACACCATCAGAAGCAGACCAGTGGCCCCAAAGGGCAAAGTGGACAAACTAGAACGATCAGGGGCAATCTACGAGATCCAGTGTGGAGATTGTGACCAGACATACGTCGGGGAAACAGAAAGGAAATTGAAAACGCCGCATCAAAAGAACGCAAGAGAGAATCATCACCAGTCGGAGAACACTTGAACATCAGCCGACATGAGTTCCTCCGGGACAATGTCAGCGTCCTGGACCAGGAACCTAAATGGTTCCAAAGAGGAGTAAAGGAGGCCATCTACATCGCGGCCACGTCTCCTTCTCTCAACCGAGACCGGGGGCGACATAACCTACCAGCAGCCTACACTTCCCTTATTCGGTCTCGTGATTCAGTTCATCTCGAGATCGCGGGCACCGAACCCAACTCACTCAGCGAGACATTCGGCGCTGACGAAGGCCTCTGGATCCAGGCCGAAAGCTTCGCTTCGGCAAAACTTTCCTGTGTGAAAAGGTAAACGACCGTGTTTAATCACGATATGTCTTCTTTTGCAAACACCTTATTGGACACTTTGTTCCCTTCCTGTATACACCAGACACCTTATTGGACACTTTGTTCCCTTCCTGTAAACACCAGACACCTTACTGGACACTTTGTTCCCTTCCAGTATAGTACACCAGACACCTATTGGACACTTTGTTCCTCCTGTAAACACCAGACACCTTACTGGACACTTTGTTCCCTTCCTGTATACACCAGACACCTTACTGGACACCTTGTTCCTCCTGTAAACACAGACACATTATTAGACACTGTTCCCCTCCTGTAAACACCAGACACCTTATTGGACACTTTGTGCCCTTCCTGTAAACACCATATGTTTCACACTTGCGTGAAAAGCTGTAATTTTTAGTGAATGTTGCAGCTGGAGTCTTAGACTGAATTTCTTTCCATTGTCTTAATGCTAAGAATCACTGAACATGTTGCCGGGTGTGCCCGTAGGATTCGTATGTTTCGCAATCTGTTCTGTCAGGTTTTGATACGCAGTTTGTGAGCCTGAGTTACGCCTTAACACAAAATCCTATTCGTTTCCGCTCTCTGTTCATCCAGCCGATACGCTTTTCTTATTCCGATGTGTCAATTTCTACATCTTTATCGTGCTGAACATTTGATGACCAGAATGTCAAAGTGGTATATTCTGTTTCTGCTGCAGGTTTTGTGCCGAACCTCTTTTGTCATCATGAATGGCGTGTGAAATGCGTTCTGCCACTTCAGTTTATCCAAAAGATTTTGATGAATTGCTGTAGATGAACGTGCACTCCCCATATTGGATACCAGTTATAATTCCCTATATCATTAATCATACTGTCTTTTAAAAAATGATGCAAATGTTTGCGGTTGTTGTGCGTGCGTGCGTGCGTGCGTGCGTGCGTGCGTGCGTGCGTGCGTGCGTGCATGCATGCATGCATGCGTGCGTGCGTGCGTGCGTGCATGTGTGTGTGTGTGTGCAAATGCGCGCGCGAGCGTGCACTTTGTGTCATCCGTTGATTGCATGACAGTCATTAAGCACTTAAAACATATTTCGTACCTAGAAAGAAACAGGCATAAAAGCAGTTTGATTAATGTGAATCATTAAAACCATACTTCAGACTTTCACTTATGACAAGTAATTAAATAAGTGTGGGTAAATGAAACAGAACTCAGAATTTACAACAACAACAAAAAAAGCCGTGATGATATCTGACAAAATTTAGTAAATGAAATACAGATATTTTCTTTCAAACAGGCAATTTTTTTAAACAAGAGCAGTGTAAAAATAGTATTTTAAAAAGCCGCAAACAAAACGTCTTTTCTTTTTTAGATGAAAGTCAACATTAAGAACAATATTTCGGCATGTTAAAACTGCTTACCCATAATGATAGAAAACAAATATTGTTAGGTTTGTTTATAAGAGTTCGTACATATTTCTATAAGTTTTGTAATTAATAATGTATATAATTCTCTTAATACAACAGATACAACGACGTAGAGTAATCATGACTGGAGTCTACCGAATGCTATATCCCAGAAAAGCGTAATGGATGCTACCAAGCAGATAGAAATTCTTTTCTTTCAAACAAGCACATTGTTATAAAGTAGAGGAAACTAAAAGCAGTGAACAAAAACAAGCGTGATCAAAACTTCTTAAAAAGCAAACAGTTGGAATAATGCAACATATGTACACGATGTTCTAACAATGATAGTTCAAAAGGTTTTCTTCTTTGCTTTTGTGTTTATTAATAAAACAGTTTTGTACATATTTCTACATGTTTTGTCATGAAAACATACTTCTTTGTTAATAGAACGAAGTAACACACTGTATACTATGTAGCAGATAGAAATAACTTATTTCAAACAAGCAATTTGGCTATTAGAAATACAACAGTGCAAAACTGAAAAAGAAAACAAGCCGTGATAAAACCTCTTTCACATGCAAAGTTAACAGCAAACGGGACTATTGTATCATGTGCCTGCTATTGACTTGTAACCATATCAAAAATCGTTAAAAAAAAGCAAACTTGTAGATGTTTCTGCGCATTTTGTTATAACTGTATTTCAGTTTTTCCCTTATGGAACAAATGCATTGACAAATTGTACAGCAAAGTTGTGTCTTCTCAACTGCGATATCCTGATTAAGAAAAAAAACCAAAAACAAAAACAAAAAAAACCACGCTGGATACCATCCAGAATGCAGGCGGAAGACATGCTCCATGAGAACTATACATCTGGAAGAAGGGAACACTTAAAAACAAAACAAACATGTTTACCATGGGAGAAATGCCACTATCAGGTTCGGAAGGAGAGAAGAAATCTCGGATGAAGATTAAATTCTGTTCCTGAAGCTGAAATTAATGGACCTTTTTTACGCCAGATTCCAAATGTTTTCTTGCTTACATGGCATAAATACGTTTTACCAAATATACTAACAACGATTCACTGGTTTGCATACAAGTTTTATATGTTTGCCAAATATTAACAACGATTCACTGGTGTCGTGACTTCTTGCAGGAACCTGCAACATTTTGCCTTCACCAATCTTGCAGCAGTCATTACGAACGAACCAGATGAGCATTTTTAACCAAATATAAGACAAGTGAAATAGTGACAAAAGGCATGCTGCTGTTACAATGGATGAACAATTCTAAAAAAAAACTGACATAAAGACATGCCCCGGGAACTAAGCGTACAAAATAAGGACTGACGCCACAACAAACAGCAAGCCTGGTATTGATGATTGACGCATCAGCGCAGAATTGAACATTATTGGAATGGATACAGATTTACACATTGATCATGTGATTGATGCACGAGAACAGAGTTGATGATGATGTTGCAATGGATACAGATTACCAATTGATCATCTTGTGAACGGCAATCGGGTTTGTGCACAACAACAAATTACTTCATACATTGTTTCAGTAGAAACGAAGTATATGGCACGCACTGGTTATTAATAACTGATGCAAGTTACATATGTGAACAATATAACGACAATATTGACGTGAAATAATGTTCTACGCACTATTTACAGGGAAGTTAATTGCACAGACAGCAGCATTGCATGACCATCTTCATACTAACACACACACACACACACACACACACACACACACACGCACACACGCGCGCGCGCGGCGCACACACGCACGCACGCACGCACGCACGCACGCACGCACGCACACACACACACACACACACACACACACACACACACACACACACACACACACACACACACGTAGACGACCAAATTAATACAGAAATAGCTGCACCACAATATTCCAGTCACTAGGTCATAAGTATCACTTAAAGGTTGCAAAGAAGGCAACTGAATCTAATTAGCAAGACATCTGGTATTGTATCAATATCTACTAAAAACGTTTTTGTACCAACAAATATTTACAATGAACGGCTGGTTTCCATGTGTATGCTTTGAATAACACTCTAAACATATAAGACAGCTGGAAACCATCACAAGTAAACAGACTTGTTGGGGTAGACAACGTATGACAGAAACCAATCATGACAACACAGGAAAAAGAGAGCTGACGGAACACAGTGTCCACAGCATGTTCCCGGGGGAACTGATTAACACCTCATACAGTTTAGTTCACAATCATTCTTCAATGGAGTAACAAACGATGATTTCAAAACAACATGCACGTGGAACACATGTGAACAGTTGTTGTCTTGCCATAGACAGTACAAGAGTAACACATCTGAAACGGCTGTTGTCTTGCCATAGACAGTAGAAGAGGAACACATATGAACAGTTGTTGTCTTGCCATAGACAGGAACGCACCTGAACAGTAGTTGTCTTGCCATAGACAGTATAAGAAAGGCTTGTGGGATTCACATGTGTGAAACACTACACAGACCAATGAAGGACAAGGCGTGCGTGGAACTTACATGCAGGGACAGAGACAAGTAGTGGGACTTACATGCAGGGATAGAGGCAAGTAGTGGGACTTACATGGAGGGACAGAGGCAAGTAGTGGGACTTAATGCAGGGACAGAGGCAAGTAGTGGGACTTACATGGAGGGACAGAGGCAAGTAGTGGGACTTACATGGAGGGACAGAGGCAAGTAGTGGGACTTACATGGAGGGACAGAGGCAAGTAGTGGGACTTACATGCAGGGACAGAGACAAGTAGTGGGACTTACATGGAGGGACAGAGGCAAGTAGTGGGACTTACATGGAGGGACAGAGGCAAGAATGGGACTTACATGCAGGGAAAGAGGCAAGTAGTGGGACTTACATGCAGGGACAGAGGCAAGTAGTGGGACTTACATGCAGGGACAGAGGCAAGTAGTGGGACTTACATGGAGCAACAGAGGCAAGTAGTGGGACTTAAGGCAGGGACAGAGGCAAGTAGTGGGACTTACATGCAGGGACAGAGGCAAGTAGTGGGACTTACATGCAGGGACAGAGGCAAGTAGTGGGACTTACATGGACCACAGAGGGCAAGTAGTGGGACTTATATGCAGGGACAGAGGCAAGTAGTGGGACTTACATGGACCAACAGAGGCAAGTAGTGGGACTTATATGCAGGGACAGAGGCAAGTAGTGGGACTTACATGGAGCAACAGAGGCAAGTAGTGGGACTTAAAGCAGGGACAGAGGCAAGTAGTGGGACTTACATGGACCAACAGAGGCAAGTAGTGGGACTTATATGCAGGGACAGAGGCAAGTAGTGGGGCTTAATGCAGGGACAGAGGCAAGTAGTGGGGCTTAATGCAGGGACAGAGTCAAGTAGTGGGGCTTAATGCAGGGACAGAGGCAAGTAGTGGGACTTACATGGAGGGACAGAGGCAAGTAGTGGGACTTATGCAGGGACAGAGGCAAGTAAATCTTGTTCGCATGATGTAGCTTATTCATCCCCATAATGGACACACATTACTGCTTTGTTGGATTAGTCTGTTTATTCATCCTCATAATGGACACATCTTACTGCTTTGTTGGGTTAGTCTGTTTATTCATCCTCATAATGGACACATTTTATGATTTGTTGGATTAGTCTGTTTATTCACCCCCATAATGGACACATCTTACTGCTTTGTTGGATTAGTCTGTTTATTCACCCCCATAATGGACACATTTAACTGCTTTGTTTTATTAGTCTCTTCATTCATTCATCCCCACGATGGACACATTTTAATTATTTGTTGGATTAGTCTGTTTATTCACCCCCATAATGGACACATTTTATGATTTGTTGGAATAGTCTGTTTATTCATCCCCATGATGGACACATTTTATGATTTGTTGGATTAGTCTGTTTATTCATCCTCATAATGGACACATTTTATGATTTGTTGGATTAGTCTGTTTATTCACCCCCATAATGGACACATCTTACTGCTTTGTTGGATTAGTCTGTTTATTCACCCCCATATGGACACATTTAACTGCTTTGTTTTATTAGTCTCTTCATTCATCCCCACGATGGACACATTTTAATTATTTGTTGGATTAGTCTGTTTATTCACCCCCATAATAGACACATTTTATGATTTGTCGGATTGGTCTGTTTATTCACCCCCATAATGGACACATTTTATGATTTGTTGGATTAGTCTGTTTATTCACCCCCATGATGGACACATCTTACTGCTTTGTTGGATTAGTCTGTTTATTCACCCCCATAATGGACACATCTTACTGCTTTGTTGATTAGTCAGTTTATTTCACCCCCATGATGGACACATTTTATGATTTGTTGGATTAGTCTGTTTATTCATCCCCATGATGGACACATTTTATGATTTGTTGGATTAGTCTGTTTATTCACCCCCATAATGGACACATTTTATGATTTGTTGGATTAGTCTGTTTATTCATCCCCATGATGGACACATTTTATGATTTGTTGGATTAGTCTGTTTATTCATCCCCATAATGGACACATTTTATGATTTGTTGGATTAGTCTGTTTATTCATCCTCATAATGGACACATCTTACTGCTTTGTTGGATTAGTCTGTTTATTCATCCCCATGATGGACACATTTAACTGCTTTGTTTTATTAGTCTCTTCATTCATCCCATGATGGACACATTTTAATTATTTTTTGGATTAATCTGTTTATGCATCCACACAATGGACATATCTTACTGCTTTGTTGGATTTGTCTGTTTTGTTACTGACTTACTTCAATCAGTCAGCTACACCACACCTTACGCCCTATATGTGGTGATGACTTCCCCCACTCTCACAATGTCCCAATCCCCACCCCACCCTGACATTACCAAGCTGACTGCCTGTTCTGCTCCATCCCACCCCCGACATTACCAAAGCTGACTACCTTTTCTGCTCCATCCTACCCCGACATTACCAAAGCTGACTGCCTTTTCTGCTCCATCCTACCCCGACATTACCAAAGCTGACTGCCTTTTTCTGCTCCCCCTCCCCCCCCGCCCCAAACATTACCAAAGCTGACTGCCTTTTCTGCTCCATCCTACCCCGACATTACCAAAGCTGACTGCCTTTTCTGCTCCCCCCCCCCCGCCCCAAACATTACCAAAGCTGACTGCCTGTTCTGCTCCATCCCACCCCGACATTACCAAAGCTGACTACCCTTTCTGCTCCATCCCACCCCGACATTACCAAGCTGACTGCCTGTTCTGCTCCAACCCACACCAACATTACCAAAGCTGACTGCTCTTTCTGCTCCATCCCACCCCGACATTATCAAAGCTGACTGCCTGTTCTGCTCCCAACCCACACCAACATTACCAAAGCTGACTGCTGCTCTTTCTGCTCAACCCCACCCCGACATTAGCAAAGCTGACTGCCTTTTCTGCTCCATCCCCCCCCGACATTACCAAAGCTGACTGCGTTTTTCTCTCCTCCCCCCCCCCCCCCCCCCCCCCCGACATTACCAAAGCTGACTGCCTTTTCTGCTCCCCCCCCCCCCCCCCCCCGCCCCAAACATTACCAAAGCTGACTGCTCTTTCTGCTCTTGTTCAAATGCCAACATCCAGATGATGACAAAGAGGCGTGTGTCTGCCACGGGTTATTAACAAAACCAAATCAACCAAAAAAAAAAAAAAAAAAAAAAATGCACGCACATGATTTCTAATACTGAGCCAGACAGAAAGATAGACGTGCGCTTAGATAGGACGTCCTTGCTCCACACAGCACTGCTCCTTGTCAGATGGTCTCAGGCATGGAGTCATGGCTAGATTCGTTGTCGCTGGAGTCATGGCTAGATTCGTTGTCGCTGGAGTCATGGCTAGATTCGTTGTCGCTGGAGTCATGTGCATGGCATTACGTTTCCTACACACACACACACACACACACACACACACACACACACACACACACACACACACACTCACTCTCTCTCTCTCTCTCTCTCTCTCTCTCTCTCTCTCTCTCTCTCACACACACACACACACACACACACACACACACACACACACACACACACACACACACACACTCACATACATAGCCTCACACTTTTCCTCCATCCTTTCTTTACATCTCTGCCTAAAATTCTTTTTATCCTTAAAACGTAGCGCTCAGCCTCATTTTTGATGGCCTCCTCACTCTGTCATTCTTGAGTAAAAGCCAACGTGAACATGGCGACGTATTCTGAATGTGCGACGTCAGCAATGTGTAATGGAACCCTTGACGGCCTATGCTGGCTTTAGAAGAATAGTGTTGAATGGATTTATATCTGCACTTGCATAGAAGAGATTGTATTAAATGGTCTGACCCTGATAGAACATAAAATGATACCTGTTGCAATATATACGTGAAAGGTCACTTACATTATAGTGAAAGTATAAATCAAATTCACACACACACGCACGCACGCACGCACGCACACGCGCACGTCTATCTTTCTGTCTGGCTCAGTATTAGTGTTCTTGTGTGTGCAACAAATTTCTGTTTTTGTTTTACTTGTTTGGTTGATTTGTTTGTCTGTTTTATTGCTCACAGCAATGTTTTGTGTTCATACATTTGGGAGATTGATAGGGAGACAAAAGAGATTTGATAGGGAAACGAAGAGATGGACTAAGCGAAACTCCGATAGCCACGACTCCAGCAACAACGAATCTAGCCATGACTCCAGCAACAACGAATCTAGCCATGACTCCAGCAACAACGAATCTAGCCATGACTCCAGCGACAACGAATCTAGCCATGACTCCAGCGACAACGAATCTAGCCATGACTCCAGCGACAACGAATCTAGCCATGACTCCATGCCTGAGACCATCTGACAAGGAGCAGTGCTGTGTGGAGCAAGGACGTCCTATCTAAGTGCACGTCTGTCTTTCTGTCTGGCTCAGTATTAGTGTTCTCGTGTGTGCATTTCTTTTTTGTTTTAGTTGTTTGGTTGATTTGTTTGTCTCTTGTTTTGCTCACAGCAATGTTTTGTGTTCATACATGTGGGTGATTGATAGGGAGACAAAAGAGATTTGATAGGGAGACGAAGAGATGTACTAAGCGAAACTCCGATAGAAAGACTAGAGAGAGAGAGAGAGAGAGAGAGAGAGAGAGAGAGAGAGAGAGAGAGAGAGAGAGAGAGAGAGAGAGACAGACAGACAGACAGACAGACAGACAGACAGACAGACAGGCAGACAGACAGCAGACAGATAGAAGACAGATGCAGAGAGACAAAGAAAAACAGTGAGATAGAGAGAGGTCATACAGTTCTGACAGAAATGCTAATATCGTACAATTGATATGAGATGCCACAAGACCTAATCATAACATAGTGCATATTGTGAAATCATCTTAGACTGTCAAAAGTGATAAAAAATATAAAACTCTGACTGTGTACAGATTTATGAATATGAGGCATTGTTCATGCCCTCCACGCGTTTCATCTTATTGTCCACACAGGTTGCGTTTCATAATCATAAAACCTTACTGCTTTCATGTAAACACATATTCAGGACCGGAATGTGGAAATAAATCATCTTCTAAACGACTTCAAGAAAAAAAATGAAAAAGGATCCTTTGCAACTTAAATACTTTCAACAATCTTTGATTGCCTGTACAGCTACTTGATAACAATATTCGTGTTAACATTCGCAGTTTAACTCGAACTGGCTTTCTCAAACAGTACCTCCATGACCAAAGCGCTCAGCTTGAAATGGTACTTCAGACCTTAGCAGACTTCGCATCTCCAATAAAAGCTGAAGATTTCATTTGGAAAGTCTGCATCGGACATTTCTTGAACTGAGATATCTGTTGGAGTGACCTCAATGCCTTCCTGTTTCATCTCTGACTTCTAGTAGCACACATTTCGGATGGAAGGCCCAACGAGGACAACAACAGCGGTAAAGCTATGGGGGGAAAAATGAAAGAAAAATAATGACTGCAGAAGCTTGTTCGTGTTAACGACAACGAAATGTAACAAGGTGGGGGAGTGACTGAGCCATCCCGAGCCGTGCTGCCCCAGGTATATATGGAGATGCAAAACACAGCGTGCCAGACATCCAGACAGGTTGAAAGGCAGACAAACATGTACTGCTTGATATCAGTCTCGCTGATGTCCACTGAGTCTTTATGTGTTGGCGTAGATGTTTTTCGAGTTCCTGTATTGCTGGATGACCTCATAGATAAACCGATATTGGACCTGGAACAAACGTTATAAAGTCATGACACAGTAGTTTAATGTGTCTATAAACTAGGGGGTGAAGAGTTCTCCTGAATCAGTACAATCTTCATAACTGGTACATGAATAAACGAATGAACAGTCTATAAACTAAGGTATGAAGTGTTCTCCTGAATCAGTTCAATCTCATAACCTGGCGCATGAATAAACGAATGAACAGTCTATAAACTAAGGTATGAAGTGTTCTCCTGAATCAGTACAATCTTCATAACCTGGTACATGAATAAACGAATGAACAGTCGCAAAACTAAGCTATGAAGTGTTCTCCTGAATCAGTTCAATCTTCATAACCTGGCACATGAATAAACGAATGACACTTTCGCAACAATTAGCTGAATTTAAAAAAACAAATGTTGTAGTATAGTTTATGAACATCAGTCATACTTCTCGAAAAAACACACACGTTGACAACGTTTCAAGTGTTAAAAAGACAAATGTTCTACAATCAGAGATCAAATGGTAGAACATCTGGAAAAAGACACCATGACACAGAACTGCTCACGCACGCACGCACGCACGCACGCACGCACGCACACACACGCACACACACACACACACACACACACACACACACAATCATGCATATACTCACACAGCCAATCAATGTACATTTTTTTCTTAATTTGAAAAACAAGAAGTGTTTAAATGAAAATCATTTTCTGGAACAGCATCAGTAATGCACCATCCATTTTGCTCAAACACCTGAAACATCTAATAACCTGCTATACAATACAAAGTAATGTGGCACAATAGAATGCACTGCAGCACAGTGTTTGGCTTTATATCCTGATTGTAGCCTGTAGAGAGGGCCATCAATTAGCTCAGTTTCTCTGGTCCAAGACAAGAGACAGAAATTCCAAGGCAGAGAACAAGTTCCAGCGAATACAGTTTTCCGGATTTTTTTTTAGAAAGCCCAAAGCGAAGAAGCTCCTTCAAATACAGTTTTCCGGAGTTTTTAGAAAGCCCCGTAGAAGCTCCTTCAAATACAGTTTTTTTTTTTTCCCCATAAAGTCTAATGCAGAGAAGAAGCTCCTCCGAATACATTCCGGATTTTTTCCCCCAGAAATTCCAAAGCAGAGGAGATCAATCGAATACAGTTTTCCGGAATCTTTTTTCAGAAAGCCCAAGGCAGAGACGAAACTCCATCGAATACAGTTTTCCGGAACGTGTTTCTGAAAGTCCAGGTCAGAGACAAAGCTCTATGAAATACAGTTTCCGGATTTTTTTTTTCAGAAAGTCCGAGACAGAGAAGAAGCTCCATGGAATACAGTTTTGGGGGGGGATTTATTTTCAGAAAGCCATGACTATATGTCGGCTGGCCTCCATGATGCGTGTCACACTCCACTTGCCAAGCCACAAGTCACACTCCACTTGCCAAGCCACAAGTCACACTCCACTTGCCAAGACACAAGTCCAAAGTGCATTAAACACTGACATGGGAAGAATTAAAACAGAAAAGCCAATATAACACAATATTACATAATATAGCATAAAAGCTGACAGCTCATGATATGTACAATTCACTGACCACAGAGCTGATGGCTTCAGGACGCACGGTGTGCACGTGCCGAACAGCCAGATAGACGTCAACATCATCGTCATACGTCATACGGCTGATGACGTCCCACAGGGCACACAGTACTCCGCTCTTGGCAACGCCGTCTCTGACATCAAAAGTATTTGAACAGCTGACTCAAAACCATTGCCAACGTCAAAATTAAAACCCCGCTCACACAACATGAACACAAGCAACAGACAATGCGTGTACTGTAAAATACAAAAGCAGAAATTCCTTTCTGAGAACTTTCTTCAGGAGGAATTAATTTACAGACGAAAGACGTCTCATCACACTAAATTTTAGATTTACCGCAAAACGATATCCCAAGAAAGTACACTAACATATATGGATCCATCCCATAACACATGTTGCACTACATTAGCAATACAATTAAGGCCAGTGTACATCAAAGTGAATGAATACTTAAGATACATCTCACACATGGAATATAATGACAGGCTATGTCAGACAGTGAATCAACATGAACACTTGCAGGTAAGAACAACTCATGGCAGTTATTAACTGCCTGCATGGAGCAACGACGAATCTAGCCATGACTCCATGCCCGAGACCATCTGACAAAGAACAGTTCCGCATGGAGCAACGACGAATCTGGCCATGACTCCAGCAACAACGAATCTAGCCATGACTCCAGCAACGACGAATCTAGCCATGACTCCAGCATCGACGAATCTGGCCATGACTCCAGCAACGACGAATCTAGCCTTGACTCCAGCAACAACGAATCTAGCCATGACTCCAGCAACAACGAATCTAGCCATGACTCCAGCAACAACGAATCTAGCGTTGACCCCATGCCCGAGACCATCTGACAAAGAGGAGTTCCACATGTAACAACGACGAATCTAACCATAACTCCATGCCTGAGGCATCTGACAAAGAGCAGGTCCACATGGAACAACGACGAATGCAGCCATGACTCCAGCAACAACGAATCTAGCCATGACCTCATGCCCGAGACCATCTGACAAAGAGCAGTTCTGCATGGAGCAACGACGAATCTAGCCATGACTCCAGCAACGACGAATCTAGCCATGACTCCAGCAACGACGAATCTAGCCATGACTCCAGCAACGACGAAACTAGCCATGACCCCATGTCCGAGACCATCTGACAAGGAGCAGTTCCGCATGGAGCAACAACGAATCTAGCCATGACTCCAGCGACGACAATCTAGCCATGAATCCAGCAACGACGAAACTAGCCATGACCCCATGTCCGAGACCATCTGACAAGGCCACAGTTCCGCATGGAGCAGCGACGAATCTAACCATGACTCCAGCAACGACGAATCTAGCCATGACTCCAGCACAACGAATCTAGCCATGACTCCAGCAACGACGAATCTAGCCTTGACTCCAGCAACAACGAATCTAGCCATGACTCCAGCAACAACGAATCTAGCCATGACTCCAGCAACAACGAATCTAGTCATGACACCAGCAACAACGAATCTAGTCATAACTCCATCAACGATGAGTCTGGCCATGACTCCAGCAACGACGAATCTAGTCATGACGCCATCAACGACACATCTAGCCATGACTCCAAGCCCCCCAGACCATCTGACAAGGAGCAGTTATGCATGGTGCAACGACGCATCTAGCCATCTAGCCATCACTCCATGCGGAAGGGGCGGGGGGGGGGGAGTAGGTGGCAGGCATGTGCAGTAGAGAGCAGAAGGGGCAGGGGGAGTGTGGGTAGGTGGCAGGCATGTGCAGTAGAGAGCAGAAGGGGCAGGGGGAGTGTGGGTAGGTGGCAGGCATGTGCAGTAGAGAGCGGAAGGGGCAGGGGGAGTGTGGGTAGGTGGCAGGCATGTGCAGTAGAGAGCGGAAGGGGCAGGGGGGGGGGGGGGTAGGTGGCAGGCATGTGCAGTAGAGAGCAGAAGGGCAGGGGGAGTGTGGGTAGGTGGCAGGCATGTGCAGTAGAGAGCGGAAGGGCAGGGGGGGGGGTAGGTGGCAGGCATGTGGCAGTAGAGAGCGGAAGGGGCAGGGGGAGTGTGGGTAGGTGGCAGGCATGTGCAGTAGAGAGCGGAAGGGGCAGGGGGAGTGTGGGTAGGTGGCAGGCATGTGCAGTAGAGAGCGGAAGGGGCAGGGGGAGTGTGGGCAGGTGGCAGGCATGTGCAGTAGAGAGCGGAAGGGGCAGGGGAGTGTGGGCAGGTGGCAGGCATGTGCAGTAGAGAGCGGAAGGGGCAGGGGGAGTGTGGGTAGGTGGCAGGCATGTGCAGTAGAGAGCGGAAGGGGCAGGGGCCTGGGGGAGTGTGGGTAGGTGGCAGGCATGTGCAGTAGAGAGCGGAAGGGGCAGGGGGAGTGTGGGTAGGTGGCAGGCATGTGCAGTAGAGAGCAGAAGGGGCAGGGGGAGTGTGGGCAGGTGGCAGGCATGTGAAGTAGAGAGCGGAAGGGGCAGGGGGAGTGTGGGTAGGTGGCAGGGCAAGGTGGAGGGGGTACAGGAGACGTTTCCATGCACCAGTGGGAGATGAAGTGTGGATGGGAACCCCACCTTTGATCCTGAACAGCGAATGACATGGGCTGAAATTTTTATTTCTCTCTTTTAAATGTTTCTATACTTCTTGACACTGGGACCGGTGTTGGTCATTCTCTTCCCGACTTACATGCACTGAATCATGATTGGTTCCTCCGTGGATTGTTCATGTGTGGTTGCAGTACTTACATGCACTGAATCATGATTGGTTCCTCCGTGGATTGTTCCTGTGAGGTGTGCAGTACTTACATGCACTGAATCATGACTGGTTCCTCCGTGGATTGTTCGTGTGAGGTGTGCAGTACTTACATGCACTGAATCATGACTGGTTCCTCCGTGGATTGTTCATGTGAGGTTGCAGTACTTATATGCACTGAATCATGACTGGTTCCTCCGTGGATTGTTCATGTGAGGTTGCAGTACTTACATGCACTGAATCATGACTGGTTCCCGTGGATTGTTCATGTGAGGTGTGCAGTACTTACATGCACTGAATCATGATTGGTTCCTCCGTGGATTGTTCATGTGAGGTGTGCAGTACTTACATGCACTGAATCATGATTGGTTCCTCCGTGGATTGTTCGTGTGAGGTGTGCAGAATATCCAGCAGATGGAGGAGGTCAGAGACATTGTCAGCAACTTCACCCGTCCAAGCCTCGTAATGCAGCACACGGACCTCTCGGCTGGTGCCCTGTGACATATACAATTCCCTGGATATTCCAAGCGTGAAAAAATGCGACATATCTCTCGACCGGCTTCCTCTGACAGCGAGTCAAACACACGACACTGAATATGTAGTGTGAACAATAAAACGTACCTCTTGGCTGACGTCCTTTAACGAGTCGGTCACAACTCGTTCAGCAGCAGATGTTGCGTGAAAGAAACAATAGAGAAACAAGTCACTGTATGTGCGTCCGTGATGGTCTCCATTTAGTGCGGGATGTCATTACAGAGAAATGAGTTGGAAATCAGAAGAAAAATTGCTGTGTGTTGCTTAACATATCGCTACTTCTTATTGCAGCTGAACGCAATGTTCTTTGTACCCTGACCCTACTGCAGTTACTTCTTGTAGCATGGCAAAATACTATTTGATAACATTATTTGTGAGACAGTACATATGAAAATGCTCTGTATTACACCATGTAATGTTGGTTTGTATAGTTACTTCAATTCAGAGAAAAAAGTGAATACATTATAGTGCATGTTGTTTTGTAACTTGCAATAAATTACATGTTGTTTTGTCATGTGACTGTGGTAAATTCAAATGAAATCTTCCTCGATTTTAGAATGCTGCAGCGCGTGGCTGCTCCATCAATATTCAGAGGAAAATGGCGGCAAAACAGTATGATAGGTAAAAAACAAAACTTCAGTTCAGATTTGGTAAGTATAATTTTGCCCTTTAACTATACTGTGCTGCAGTTCGGAGGAAAAGTGGTGTTCTCTACTCTGCATATTCTTGCCCTGTAACTATACTGTGCTGCAGTTCAGAGGAAAAGTGGTGTTCTCTACTCTGCATATTTTTTGCCCTGTAACTATACTGTGCTGCAGTTCAGAGGAAAAGTGGTGTTCTGTACTCTGCATATTTTTGCCCTGTAACCATACTGTGCTGCAGTTCGGAGGGAAAAGTGCTGTTCTCTAGTCTGCGTGACCATACACAACAGCTAAGCGATAATGCCAGTGATGTTTCCCTTTTGTATGGTCTGCACATTGAAATACAGTTAGGAAATAGATCAGAGATAATACTTTCTCACTGTCCAATTTGGTTTGCTTGCTGCGTAACATTATACATACGAGAAAGAAGTGAAGAACTGCCTACCCTATACACCCTGAATACGATAAAGACGTGAAGAACTTCCTACCCTATGCATCCTGAATACGATAAATACGTGAAGAACTGCCTACCCTATACATCCTGAATACGATAAAGACGTGAAGAACTTCCTACTCTATACACCCTGAATAGTGAAAAGACATACACACATTAAAAAAAAAAAAAAAAAAAAAAAAAAAAAAAAAAAAATCAGAATTGCTTAGTACTTGTACGTCTTATTCAGAATCAATTTTGAAATATGTTGATGTGAAGTTTCTGATTGAGATGTAATACACATTCCATATTGATGTCATTTGTTTGTTATGTTTTTTTTTTTTCAATCAGTATCTGTCAACATGATCCCTTTAAAGACGGAGAAAAACTACAGGAACATTATTCTGTCTGGTGAACTGAAGGCGGATATCTCAAAGGTGGTTTTCACTTCGCAATAAAAGCAAAACTAATGGCAGACACCACTCCACCAGACAACTGTCAATGGCCCCCAGGAACATGACACTTGTCTCAACCTGCCGATGTTCCCGACCATCTACTCACCTTTTTCTTCAAGTCCAAGGTGTGGGAGACGAGACTGCCCCCTAAGGAGCTGGTCGACTTCAAACTGATCGTGTAGGGTCCACACTGAACTGGTTCCTCTTTGCCCTTGGGCCAGTAACGACACATGTCCTGCACACACAGAGTCACCTGTAGTACTACGGTGAGGAATCTCAGGGCCAGTAATGGCACATGTCCTGTATCACAGGGCAGTAATGACATGACATGTCCTGCACACACAAAGGGTCACCTGTTGATTTAGTACTGCGGTGAGGAATTACAGGGCCAGGGCAGAGACAACTGTAGCCAAGTGCACACTGCTTGTGGTTTGAAAACCTAGCTGACAAACAATGGGTCACTATTGAACTAACTAGTACTGCAGTGAAGAAACACAGGGCTTATGGGGCAGAGACAACTGTAGCAAGTTGCATGCTGCTTGTGATTTGAAAACCTAGACTACAAGCAATGGGTTACTGTTGAACTAGTACTGCAGTGAAGAAACACAGGGCAAGGGCAGAGTCAACTGTAGCCAAGTGCACGCTGCTTGTGGTTTGAAAAGCTAGACAGCAAACATCAGTGCTGCCAAAGATTCATCTTTTCTGTCCTCTATTGTCATTGACAGGTGATCATGTGATGTTTCCAAACACAAGCCTGGAAGACGAAACAACGTACGGACTCTGTAAAAGAAAGACAATTAGAAAGAAACACAATTAGAAAGAAAGTAGAATAATTCACAAAAACCCAGTCATATTCATGAAGATGTGTAGTCAGTTTTAGACCACACAGTACAGCCCGCATGTCATGTTCTCTGCTTTCTCAATCATCTGCTTCTGCTCCGACAATCTGAACACCATCCATGGACAATCTGAACACCACGGACAATCTGACCTCCATGGACAATCTGACCTCCATGGACAATACAATCTGACCTCCATCTGACAATCTGACCTCCATGGACAATCTGACCTCCATGGACAATCTGAACACTATGGACAATCTGACCTCCATGACAATCTGAACACCATGGACAATCTGACCTCCATGGACAATCTGACCTCCATGGACAATCTGACCTCCATGGACAATGGACAATCTGACCTCCATGGACAATCTAACCTCCATGGACAATCTGACCTCCATGGACAATCTGAACACATGGACATCTGAACACCAATCTCGACAATCTGAACACCAAGGACAATCCGAACACCATCAACAATCTGAACATCATGGACTACTTCAAATCTTCTCCCAAAAATGTTCCAAAAATTACTTGTCCCCGTCCCCCTGTCCGATAGAGACAATGGTGATACACACATACCCTTCCCCCGTCCCCCTGGCCGATAGAGACAATGGTGATACACACATACCCTTCCCCCGTCCCCCTGTCCGATAGAGACAATGGTGATACACACATACCCTTCCCCCGTCCCCTGGCCGATAGAGACAATGGTGATACACACATACCCTTCCCCCGTCCCCCTGGCCGATAGAGACAATGGTGATACACACATACCCTTCCCCCGTCCCCCTGGCCGATAGACAATGGTGATACACACATACCTTTCCCCCGTCCCCCTGTCCGATAGAGACAATGATGGTGACGTCCCAGCTGTCCACCAGTCTCCACAGGTCAATCACGGTGTCCGCCAACGGTAGCTGGGTCACTATGCTGCCCTGGGAGGACAGGAACGTCTGTGGACATTTAGGAATAGGAACATGTTCTCCACAATGCTACTGAATTAGTCTGCACACATATTGCTGCTGTTGATAGACATACGCATCAACCAAATACGCATCACACACACAAATCACACACACACACACACACACACACACGCGCGCGCGCGCGCGCGCGCTCGCACGCACACACGCACGCACACAGAGAGAGAGAGAGAGAGAGAGAGAGAGAGAGAGAGAGAGAGAGAGAGAGAGAGAGAGAGAGATCACATGTTAGTGTGTAGATTCAAAGAGCAATATGGCTGAAATCGTATGCAGTAAAGGTGGCATCCATGCACAGACAAATAGACTGGTCTCTCCGACATCACTCATGCTAGCGCCAAAGATTATCACAAATTGTGACCTTACCAAAAACAGACGTCAGTGGGTAGGGTTTAGGACATTTATGTCTTCAGAGAGAAACGTTTACGTTTTTACCATAAGGAGACCATGAACGCATCCATCTACGATCGTCCTTGTTTCATGCTGACTAAAACGTGAAAAACAAATGATATAGTACGTTTCCCGCCTGCTTCGTCGTGCGCTCATTAATGTAGATTCTATAATTATTCCACACACAACACAAAGCATACAGGTGAATTTACAACAAATTGTCTTTTTCAAACATAATAAACAACAAGCATCCAGAATGCACACAACATTCATCACACTGCAGACACTATAAAAACAACACCAGAATGCACACCATAGCCATCACACTGCAGACACTATAAACAACAAAACGCCTTGGCTTAACCACCAATGTGTCAGATCAATTGACACAGGCTAGAACACCAAGGCTACATCATAATGTTGTGATGCTCTGCATCAAATTGTACGGGGATTATCCCCAGCCGTGACAAGTTCCAAGCATAACACCACCAATCTCCAAAATCCCTTGAAGTCGGAGTGTGGCTGCCCACGTGGCAGGGTAATCAAACACTGTCACACACGTAATGTTCTCATCCCTAGCTGATACATTTTGTACCATACTGTTCAAGTACTTCGGCTGTTCGGATGATCCCTGGAGTTTTTTAGCCAGAGTACGACAACAACAGCAACAACATAAACAACAAACATTCAGATGCATACAATAGCCATCACACTGCAGACATTATAAACAAAATAATTGACAACCAGAATGCACACAACAACCCCACACAGACTGCAGACACTATAAACAACAACCAGAATGCACACAATACCCACCCAGACTGAAGACACTATAAACAGAACAACCAGAATGCACACAATAGCCATCACATCACAGACAGACATTATAAACAACAAAACGCATTGGCTTAAGGCTGTGTCAGACAAATTGACATAGGCTAGAACACCAAGGCTACATCATAATGTTGTTATCAGTCAGTCATTCCCCTGACCGCTGGGGTCGTTGGTGGACGTGATGAGGCAGCCGCCATATCTCTCCAGGCTCTTTTGTTAGTGGCTGTCTTGAGGAGATCTGGCATGGTCATTTTGGTCCAGTCCTTTATATTGTCGGACCAGCTCTTCTTCAACGGTACCTTGAAGGATGGGTTTTGGAGAGGGTGTTGTGACGGATTATGTGGCCAAACCATGCCATCTTCCGTCGTTTGACGGTTGCCAGAAGTGTTCGTGGGGCCCAACTAGGTTAGTGAGCAGGTTCCGCACATAATCATTGGTCTTGTGTTTCTTTGTAGGAGATGCGGAGTAGTTTTCCTCAGGCACCTGGTCTCAAACGCCTGGATTCTTCTTTCTGTTTTCGGCCATCAGTGTCCATGTCTCGCAACCATATAAGAGGATCGAGACAACTAGTGACTTGTAGAGCCGGAATTTTGTGTGGAATTTGATGTTGCTCTTCCACACTCTGTTCAGTCTGGCCATCGCTGCTGATGCGGAGTTGATCCTGAATCGGATTTCTGCTGTGCAGGTGCCATCTTTGGACGGGGTTGCTCCCAAGTACCTGAAGCTGGTCACTTCTTCCAGGGTTCACCATTCATGGTTATGTTGGCACTGCTTTAGTCGTGCTGTTGACCATGACCTTTGACTTCTCTGTGCTGACCTCCATGCCGTAGGCACTTGCTCTTGTGACAAGTCTGTTTGTGAGATCCTGGAGCTCGGTGTTGCTGCCCCCCATGAGGTCGATATCGTCTGCGAAACGAAGGTTGCAGACCGGCCTGCCGCCAATGCTGATGGTGGTGTGCTGTTTCTTCGAGAGGTCTCTTGCATGATTCTCTCCAGAAATATGTTGAACAGGACTGGAGACAGTAGGCACCCTTGCCTGACTCCGACTGTGGTCGGGAAGAACTGGCCCTGCTGGCTACTGAGAAGTACTGTGCTGCTGGAGTGTTCGTAGAGGGTCTGGATGACTTGGACGAGCCTCTCATCAATGTTGAAGTCTCTGGAAACCTGCCATAGGCCGCTGTGCCACACCCGGTCGAATGCCTTCTTAAAGTCAATGAAGTTGTGGAAGAGGTCCTTTTGGTGTTGTAGATGTTTTTCAATCAGGACACGGCAGTTGAAAATTTGTTCCACAGTGCTCCGCCCTCTTCTAAAACCTGCTTGTTCTTCTGATAGCAGTTCCTCAGCCTTGGATTTCAGTCGGTTGAGGATGATGCGAAGCATGACTTTTGGGGTGGCTGATCAGACTTATAGTCCTGTAATTTTGGCATTGTTTGAGGTTGCCTTTCTTGGGTAAGGGAATCACCAATGACTGGGTCCACTCTGTGGCCACTTCTTTTCCGTCCAGATCTTCTGACAAAGCATTGTTAGTGCCTCTGTGGTCTCTTTCCCTCCGTATTTCACAAGCTCAGCTGGGACATTGTCCACTCCTGGGGATTTCCCTGGCTTCAAACTTTGTATCGCGGCCTCAACCTCCTCCTTCAGTACTTGGAGACTGTTCTCACTGTCTGCGGGTCGTTGGTTGTCCTGCAAAATGGATGTGTCCGGGCTGAGCTGGTAATGTAGAGGCCCTCACAGTATTCTGTCCACCTCTTCAGGACTTCTTCATCTCTGTCAGTAGCTTGCCATCCTTATCTTCGATGACCGCTGATCTTGTCTGGTTAGTCTTATTGAGGATCTTGAGTGTGTTGAAGGCTTCTTTGCTGTTCCCTGCTTCCATGCCTTTCTCGATTATCCAATTTTCCTCGGCTGTCTTCATCTTCTTCCTGACTTCTCTGTTCACCTGTTGGTACTGCATCCTGGCTTCGTCGCTAGAGTGTTTCTTTCCTCTTAGTTCCCGCCTCTTGTCACATAGATCTAAGACCTCGTTTGTAACCCAAGGCTGGATCTTCTTCTGCTTCTTTTCCCACAACTTCCTCAGCTGTGTGTAGTTAGCACCTCTTTGATGTTATTAGCAAGGGTGTCTACATCGCTGTCCACTAAGTTGAGGGCAGCAAACTTCCCGCCTACTTGAGCCTGGAACACCTCTGCAATTTTGGGGTCCTTCAAATTCTCTAGGTCAAAGCGAATGCGGGGGTTCTTTGGACAACGTTTACATTTTAGCTTGAGCTTGTAGGTTGCCAGGACAAGATCGTGATCGCTGCCAATGTCGGCGCCTGGGAATGTTCTTGTTTTTTTGCTTTGTTGATGCTAGACTTGTAGCGTTGTGGGGCCAGAATGAAGTCTACTTGGTTGTGAACTTGCCCATTTGGTGAGTGCCAGGTTGTGATTCTGGACAGCTTTGTGTGGGTGGAGAATGTTGGCTAGGGTAAGTCGATGGCTTTTGGCAAACTCCAGCAGTCTAAGGCCTCTGTCGCTGGTTTTCCCCAATGCCAAATTTTCCTGCTGTTCCTGCCCAATTCTGGTAAGCATCTGGGCCAACCTTGGCATTCCAGTCTCCCTGGATTTCTTAGGTACTGTTGCTACTATGGAGTCAATCTGCTCGTAGAAATCCTCGATTTCCTCGTCGTCATGGTCTGACGTTGGAGCATAAGCCTGGATGATCGTCAGGTTATGGGGTTTTGCAGAGATACGGATGGAAATGAGTCTGCTTGAAATGGTGTGCAGCTGATGACACTGCCTGCAATTTCTTTCCTTACAATGAAGCCCCCCCGTACTCATGTTTCTTCTCTTCCCCAGAGAACCAGATCTTATGTCCTTCTTTCTGTTGTTGTTTCGCTGAAGCCAGTCATCTGACTTCACACAGTCCTATGATATCCCAGCGATAGCGCTTCAGTTCGTGGGTAAGTTCTTGTAGCTTGCCACAGGCATAAAGGGTGCGAACATTCCATGTTCCGATGGTTGTGCTTTGGGTGGTTAGGTTGATGTTTTTCACTCCAGTAGCCCACTTGTCTCTCCCTGAAGTGAGTCAGTGGGACACGAGGTCGTTGTTAATCCAGGCCCCGACCGATCCGGCTTGTTGTTATGCTCTGCATAATTATGCAGGGATTGTAAATTCCCCCAAACAAGGGAAATAATTAGAGGGGAGTTGTTCTTTTCATCAAGTATCTGTTTAACATTAAATACTGGTTCAAGTTTATTGTATGCCTTAAAAACGCTGACAAAGATTATACAGTGGAGTTGTTCTTTTCATCAAGTATCTGTTTAACATTAAATACTGGCTGAAGTTTATGGTAGGCCTTAAAACGCTGACAAAGATTATACAGTGAGAATTCTTTTTTTCATCAAGTATCTGTTTAACATTAAATACTGGCTGAAGTTTGTGGTAGGCCTTAAAACGCTTTACAAAGATTATACAGTAGAGAGTTGTTCTTTTCATCAAGTATCTGTTTAACATGAAATACTGGCTGAAGTTTGTGGTAGGCCTTAAAAACGCTGACAAAGATTACACAGTAGAGAGTTGGTTTCTGTTTAACAGTGGCAGAATCCTAACAAAGATTGGTGTGTGGTTCCACTAAAGGGCCACAAGGGACGTGCTTTAAGGGGATGGGAGAGGCTAGTGGAGGGACTGGGTGGCGGTAGAGGAGAGAGGAGGGAAGGTGGAGAGAGGGGGGAGGGACGGGGGTGGAGGTAGAGAGGAGGGAAGGTGGGAGAGGGAAGGGGGAACGGGGGGGGGGGGGGGAGGTAGAGAGGAGGGAAGTTGGGGGAGAGAGAGGGGGGGAGAGGGAGGGACGGAGGTGGCGGTAGAGAGGAGGGAGGTGTGGGAGGCCAGTAGAGGGACGGGGGGTGGCGGTGGGGGTAGAGAGGAGGGAAGGTGGGAGAGAGGGGAGGGGGGGGGGGGGGGGGGGTGGAGAGAGAGAGAGGAGGAAGGTGGGAGAGAGGGGAGAGACGGGGGTGGATGTAGAGAGGAGGAGGAAGGTGGACATACAGAGGAAAGGAAACCATGGAGCGGTGTGCCAGAATCCAGCCCTCCCCCTACCCCATCCCCTCTGAGTCCCAAACACATATCCTTTGTGGTCAACGAGATCCAGTTTCTCTCTCTCTCTCTCTCTCTCTCTCTCTCTCTCTCTCTATCTCTCTGCTGCATGTGTGTGTTAGTTCGTGTTCGTGCATGCGTGTATGTGTGCGTGCGCGCGCGCGTGTGTGTGTGTGTGTGTGTGTGTGTGTGTGTGTGTGTGTGTGTGTGTGTGTGTGTGTGTGTGTGTGTGTGTGTGTGTGTGTGTGTGTGTGTGTGTGTGTGCGCGCGCGCGCGCGCGCGAGCAGTTATGTGTGTGTTTTTTTTTTTTTTAATGTTTCACGTCCCCCCCCCCCCCCCCCCTTTTTTTTTTTTTTTTTTTTTTTTTTTTTTTTTTTACATTGACATTTTCTTTGTGACTGCGATCTGGGGTGTGTTTTTGTGTATTTTTCCTCCTCTGTTCCTTGTTACGCCTGAAGAAGACATCGTTGTCAGCAATCGCCTGGTCTGATTTTGTATTGTGCATGAAATATGCGTTGCTCGACACCTTGTTGCACGGGTTCATTTTGCAATGTGCCTTGTGTTCAGCTGCACTGCGGTCCCTTTCATTCTCAATTCTACTTTAATTTCATTTTTAGCTTTCCTGGTTGGTACTCAAGAGGACGTCGACAAGTTACTGTTGGGTGATGGAAGCAATGTTAACGACCAATCTGTCGCCGTTTTGGTCAATTTGTCGCCAACTTACCTTGCTCTCAATAAGTTGATGTTGGGCCACAGTTTCTCTCATTCCCACACTTTCTCTCACTTTAGGAGAAAGTGTGGGGGCTCACTTTCACTTAAGAAGAAAGTGCGGGATTGAGAGAAAGTGTGGTCTTTTCCCTTTCGCACTTTTCTCCCATGTGAGAGAAAGTATGAGGGCGCGCCCACACTTTCTCTGATTGTGAGAGAAGTGTGGGAAGTGCCCCATATTTTTATTTATTTATTTATTTTCAATTTCGTTATTAGTTTCTTGTCTTTCCTTAACATCAAACTAAGAGCCAAATGATAATAAAATCTAATAAAAAGTGATGAAATGAGACAGGAGTTTTTTCTTGTTGTTTTTTCTATTGAATGGTCACATTGAGAAAACTTCAGAGTGCATAATCAATCCGAAAAATCAAACATGCAAGTGTCAAGTAGTAAATCAACTAGTTATCAAATCCAAATGATATAATTCACGCTGGAAAGTAATCAAACACACAAAAAATGTTGCTTATGTTATTTTGGTAAGTTTATATTGACATGGTATTAAACATTGGGCATAAATGTTACCTGTCCAATACTCTCCCTATCGAATGGGTATGACCACGAAGTGTTTCAGTTTATTGAAAAAATCCAAATGTTCACTATTTAGGCTGCATAGCTCTAATGGTAATTTCATAATATTCACAACCTAGATGACTACTGGTCAGTGCCAAAACCAGTGGTCAGCTTTATGAAAATTTCACGTTTTCACAATTTCACTGCATATTGGTGTGTTATAAACGCTTATGTACAGTTTACAATATGGATGTCCGGTGGTCAACAAGATTGACCAGTGGTCAGTTTCATGTAAATTTAATATTTTCCTGAGTTCACTCCATATTGATATGTTTAATGCTTTCTGTTTTAATGTAGAAGACCAGTAGTCAGCAAGAAAGACTAGTGGTCAGTTTTATGTCAATTTCATATTTTCTCTATCTCATTCTGTATTGATGTGTTTTATATGGTGTATATGCTTCTTAAAACGTAGTTGACCACTAGTAGTTAGCAACAATGACCAGTGGCCAGTTTGGAAAACGTAACTGCTTACTGTTTACTATATGAATGAATATTGTATGTGCTTCTTGCAATTTAGATGACCAGTGATATGTGAAAATGACCAGTGATTAGTTTGATGCCAATTCCATATTTTAAAAAAAAAGTTTGACAGAGTGTTTGTTGCAGTGGGTTCAGTGACAATGACCAGTGATCAGTTTGATGCCAATTCCATATTAAAGAAAAAGGTTTGACAGACAGAATATTGTTGTGGTATGGGCGTGTCTCTGCTCATTACAACGCAGATGGACCGTAATCAGCAAGAATGACCACTTTTCATTGTGTTTTACGAAAACCCCTTTTAGTGTGTGACATTGTTTTAGGACGTGTTCAATGTTCCTTTTTTTACTTTTCTTGAACGGTGGAATTTTTTCTGTTCAAGTTTAAATGTATTTTCACGTCATTTCTGTTATTGACGTGGGCCTGTATTGACATCAGGGTAGCATGGGGCCAATAGAATTTTTAACAGGATTTTTGGAAGAGCTTCTACGCTGGCATGGTGCCAATTTCTCATGCTATCTCAATGTGAATACAGACTCTGAGTCTTTTTATATTGTTTTTATTTCTAGGTTTGTTTGTTTTTTTTTCTAGACTAAGAAAACGTGTGCGAAAGTGCCTGCCAGAAGTGACTATCACAAAAGGAATTGGTACAATAAACCCTCACACCAAATTAAAAGAGAATTGGGCCGATTTTCCTGGAGTTACAGGGGCCACGATTCTTTATTACCCAAGAGTAAAAAACACTCCAACTTCAAAAGTAGTTCGCTGTGACGCTGTGTTTTTTTCTATCCGCTCAAATATTCCCTCTTTCAATCATCATGTCTTCCCTGTAAGGTCTATCCCATGAAAATATGCAACACCCGGGCCCAGTCTGTCGCCGGGCGACAGATTGGTGCTGGTGTTGAAGACCATTCTGTCGCCTGGGCGACAGATTGGTCCTGGTTTGAAGACAAATCTGTCGCCGGGCGACAAATTGGGCAGGGGCGACAGATTGGTCGTTAACGAGCATCATGATTTTCCATGTACATATCACGATCGTTTAAACATTTTTGAAAAATGATCTACCGGCATGTAGACAGCATTGATGTACTGGTTCCGTCCCTTGGTATGTTCAGTGATGTACACCAGGTGTTTGTTATCTGCACACACACACACACACACACACACACACACACGCACACGCACACACACACAAACACACACACACACACACACACACACACACACATACACAACACGACGCATTTGTCTTCCTCCGATCGTAAACAAAGTGATGTCAAAAGGTAAAAAACAACTGAGCCATTTTGCTAAGAATATTCCCTTCAATCATAACATTTCACACTCGTTATGTTGTGTTTACCGCAAGTCCACTTCTGAAATAACACGTACGTATTTCAGTTAGCAAACTAATCCATACATGTTACCATGCGTTTTTTTTTTTTTTTTTCCCAACCCATTTCTTTTTTTTTTTTTTCTTTTTCAGTGGGTTTTTTTTGTCTGTTATAAAATGTATGCATCAGTCTACAATGACGAAAATCAAAGTCAAACATATTCATGAAAAGTACATCTGTCAGACCAAATACCTGTATAATGCGTAGTAGTATAGAAACCATAAGAAAGACAGTGTGTGTGTGTGTGTGTGTGTGTGTGTGTGTGTGTGTGTGGTGTGTGTGTGTGTGTGTGTGTGTGTGTGTGGGGGGGGAGGGGGGAGGGGGGGGGGGGGAAATTAAGCAAGAGAAAGAAAGAGAGATAAAAAGAGAGAGAATAAAAGGCAGAGTAAGGGGGGGGGGGGGGGGGGGAAACCTGGGGATGGGGGACAGCATAAAAGAAGTTATACAGGATGGCGGGGCAGGAAGAAACCCAAGGGGGAGAGGGGAAGGCGGGGCAGGAGACTCGAGGGGGGGAGGGAAGGCGGGGCAGGAGGAGACACAAGGGGAGAGGGGAAGGCGGGGAAGGAGGAGACAAAGGGGGGGGAGAAGGTGGGGAAGGAGAACACCCAAGGAGGGGAAGGGGAAGGCAGGGCAGGAGGAGACACAAGTGGGAGAGGGGAAAGCGGGGCAGGAGACTCGAGGGGGAGAGGGGAAGGTGGGGCAGGAGACACAAGGGGGAGGGGAAGGCGGGGCAGGAGACCCAAGGGGGAGAGGGGAAGGCGGGGCAGGAGACACAAGGGGGAGAGGGGAAGGTGGGGCAGGAGGAGACACAAGGGGGAGAGGGGAAGGCGGGGCAGGAGACCACAAGGGGGGGGGGGCAGGAAGGAGAGGGGAGGCGGGGCAGGAGACACAAGGGGAGAGGGGAAGGCGGGGCAGGAGGAGAGACACAAGGGGAGAGGGGAAGGTGGGGGCAGGGGCAGCGAGGGGAGGGGGGAGGGGAAGGAAAGGGCAGGTGAGAGTAGACACAAGGGGAGAGGGAAGGCGGGGCAGAGGAGACACAAGGGTGAGAGGGGAAGGCGGGGGGGGGGGGGGGGGGGGGGGGAGGAGGGGGTACAGTGGGGCGGCAGGAGGAGGCCCAAGGGTGAAGAGAGTAATGCAAGGAATAGGAGATAAGTGGCAGAGGATACACACAAATAAGAAAGGAGGGGAACAGGGAAGGAAGATGAGGGGGGGGAGGGAACG
>JADBJO010000292.1:41638-51638 GCA_016801955.1 Conus betulinus
CTATATCTGTGAAAAAAATTCAAATGTTGGCACAGTCTCCTGATGCGTTGTGTTGTTTGTTTGTGGTATTCAGATAGGTGGAAAGAAGTTTCAGTGAGACACCAACTTCTGATGCATTGTCATTGATTGTTTTCAGATCTGTGGAAGGTAGTTCCTGTGTGGATGCTGTCTGCTGATGTGTTACTGTGATTTTCAGATCTCCGGAAAGAAGTTCCAGTATTAGCACCGTCTCTGGACATGCTTCCTTTGCTGTTTTCAGAGATGTGGAAAGGAATTCCAGTGTTAGGGCTATTTTTCTGATGCTGTCTTGTACAACAAAGTTTCTGTATTGACACTGTCTTCAGATGTGTTATCGTTGTCTGAAGTTCCAGTGTTGGCACTGTCTTCTGATGCATTGTTGTTGTTTGCATTTTTCAGATCTGTGGAAAGAAATTCCAGTGTGCACGCTACCTCCTGACCCATCTCTTGAGGCATGCAGGCGTGAAGAAGTTTGAGTGTCCAATATGTGGGTGGCGCTTTTTCGAGCGCCACAAGCTGAAGTTTCACTTGGAGCTGCACAAGTCAGAGAGCGAGCGGCAGTTGCCATACAGTTGCCAGCTGTGCAATAAGAAATTTGTCAATCGGGCATCCTGGAGTGACCATTGCAATACTCATTCAGGCCACCGCCCATTCATCTGCGACATATGTGGGGCTAAATTTTCACACAGGTGTGTATGTTTGTGTGTTCTGTTAGGGTCTATTGGATGTAAATGAACCATGTGCTTGAGGGTCTGATACGGGCCCATCAATAATGCATGGGCCAATCGTCAAATGAAAGGTCACTGATAGCAAGTGTTAACTGAAGAAAATGTTGACTCAGTAGGTTGGTTTATATGCTTTTCTTAATGATGATTAAAATCCAGTCCAGAGTAGATTCCTCACAAGGTAAGGTTGATGTGCGCGTGTGTGTATGCGTGCATGCATGTCTGTTCTTTTTGGTATGTGTGTGTCATCAGTTGCTCAGTGTCTGTTGGAGTGGTTTTAGAACAGGAAAGTAAGAAATGCAGAAGTGTGAATTGACTGACTCTGTCTGAATGTGTGTGTTGATGCTTATACGTTTGAGAGCTTATGCGTAAATGCATGTATACATACGAGTATGTGTACAAATTTGTATGTGCACTGATATGTATATGTTGCACAAGTTAAGAACAGCGCCAATTCCTCAAAGAAACGCATGAAAAACATGCCTCATGATAATGACTAAAAACAGCATGTTAGGAGCTTGTTTCTGCATGAAACGCTGTTTCCAAACTTGCATGTGACACAGGCCTTAACAGTAAAGAAGACAAAACAAACAAACACTTTGATTCATTCGCCTTCGAATGAGACTATAAACCAAGGTTCCGTGTGTGAACGCACGCACAACATCTTGCACACACGTAAAATCCCATCACCTACTTTCAGAAGAGAGAAAGCCAGTTTGGCCGTAGGTATGGATGACACGTTTACACATGGCATGCACCCTATGTGAGAAATGGAAAGAATGAAGAAAATTGAGTGAACAATATTGACTGGATGACACGGGAAACGACTGAATGATCGCCGGAAGGCAGCTCTTCAGTCGGCACTACCTAGGTGGGCAGCCCGTTGTGTAAATGAGAGTGTTTATTATATTATGTGTAAAGCGCTTAGAGCCCTAATCTTTAGAGAATAGGCGCTATAAAAATTAACATTATTATTATTATTATGTAACAGGGTTGGGCTGCGTCGACACAAGCTGACCCATGAGACAGTCAAGCCTTTCCCCTGCCCTGTGTGTCCACGCAGCTTCACTGTCAAACCCAAACTGGATCAGCACATGATCACCCACACCGGGGTCTCCAAACATGTCTGCCCACTCTGCTCCAAGGTAAGGTGGTCTGTCAGTCAGTGTCAGTGCCTGGGAATCAAAGGGTGAATGCACACAAACCCACACTCGGGCAACACACTCAAGTCAAGAAAAACCTTGTAGCAGAATATTTTGTTTGAGGAATCAGCGACATGGTGTCTGCTGAAGTTAAGCATTTTGCAGCCATTTTTCGTGGACATTTGTTATTCTACTGGGGAGAACATGATTCGCCTGTGTTTGTTGTTTTTGTGTGTCAGCAAGATTATGCAAAAACTCGTCCTTTTTACAAGGCTTTAACACATCCATGACTGACTTGGTGTTACTTGTGGTCAGCCAGCAACGCACAGGGACAAACTATGAGTATACTCCCAGCAGTTGTTTAAGGTACAGATCTTATGTTTGCTTTAACCATAGGCACGTAAGGTGACAATTGAGTTGCTTTAACCATAGGCATGTAAGGTGACAATTGAGTTGCTTTAAACATAGGCACAGAAGGTGACAATTGAGCTGCTTTAACCATAGGCACTTATGGTGACAATTGAGCTGCTTTAACCATAGGCACGTAAGGTGACAGTTGAGCTGCTTTAACCACAGGCACTTATGGTGACAGTTGAGCTGCTTTAACCATAGGCACTTATGGTGACAGTTGAGCTGCTTTAACTATAGGCACTTATGGTGACAACTGAGCTGCTTTAACCATAGGCATTTATGGTGACAATTGAGCTGCTTTAACCAGAGGCACTTGTGGTGACAATTGAGCTGCTTTAACCAGAGGCACTTATGGTGACAGTTGAGTTGCTTTAACCATAGGCACTCATGGTGACAGTTGAGTTGCTTCCCCTGTTATGGTTCGTCCTGTTTGGGAACGTGAAGCTTGAAAACACAATTTTGTGTGTGTGATTTTGATATAAAATTGGATTGAAAACACCCATATTGAAAGAAGAAATTTTTCATTAGCTAGATCTTGCTGACAGGGGTTCTGATGAGTCTTTTTCGCCCCAAGAAAAGTGATAGTAGTAGTGAAAGTGGTGAAGGAGATCATGCAAAACTGCATCAGTGCTGGATTTTACTTCAGTAGGCAGCACAAGTGGACAGACTGACCATGGCAGGGCCAGGTCGGGGAAACAAGTAATACCACCACTAAACTCGGCATCCATTTTTCGTTATGAACATCATATTTGGTGTTGATTGCACTATATTTTAGGCTGCGAGACAGGTTAGTTTACAATTGCTGGTTTTCTGACAGTTTCTTGGAGGCAGGGTCAGGATGTCAGGAAGATCAGGCAGAGGCAGTGCCAGTCACAGCTGTATTTAACTGAAGTCCTATGCATGAAGGCATGCTTTAAAAAATCTTTCAAGCATGTCATATCTCATTCTGCCTTTTGGAAGAGTAGGCCATTGTATGCTGGTGGAAATGGATCACACGAATATGAACTCACACTATGGTGAATCAGAATGTTCAGAGTTATGAAGTTAGCTGCCCTAACGAGCAGAAGAAGACCTACAAAGCCACTGGTTGATGACGTGAGAAGATGGGATGTGGCTCACAGGTGAACCCGTGAATTGTGGTAAGGATCCATGCTGCGGATCCAAATTAAAATGGCAAGAGCCAGCATCAGTTCAGCATGGAAATTTTTTCTGTAAACATGAACACTATAGATTTTTTCTTCTGTGACCATGAACACTTTGGAAAAATACTTCCTGTAAACATAAACAGTGTGGAAAAATTTTCTTGTTAGCATGAACAGTAAGGAAAAAATGTTCCTGTAAACATGAACACTGTGGGACATTTTTTCCTGTAACCATGAACACTGTAGTAAAAATGTTCCTGTAAACATGAACACTGTAGGAAAATTTTTCCAGACAACATGAACACTGTGACTTTTAGTTTAAGTTCCATGTTGTTTATAGCCCAGCTGAGCAGGGGGAGGGGGGGGGGTTACATCACATTAGTACAGAAGTGTTTAGCTTCAGTTCAGCGTTATTGACAGCCCAGCTGAACACGGGGGGGTGGGGGTACATCACATTAGTACAGAAGTGTTTTTAGTTTCAGTTCAGCGTTATTGACAGCCCAGCTGAACACAGGTCAACATGGATGACAAAGCGAAGTTACTGTTTTTGATAATGCGGATTTATCTACATCCATCTCTGCTGAGCTCAGGGTGCTTGCAGAACCAAAAACAGTGGGAAGAAAAGTCTATGTTCACATGCCTGTGCACCCCTACCAAATGCACATAAATATAATAGCACATCAGACTTCCACCTCCCCGCTCACTTCATCATACCTGATCCTCCCTCACTTCAACAGCAAACATGCATGCGTGCAGACAAACATAAGCGTGCGCGCACATTCATTAGTACACAAGCACACCAGAGATTCTCATGGCAGGAGAAGTGAAAATGACATGAAGGTACTAGAACTGTGTCCAGGCAGGGAAGAAGAAAAGCGTTTTGATTACAAATGAGGTTTTAGCCCGAGTTCTGAAAATAGCAAGAGACAGAGCATGACAGGCAGGAAATGAAGTTTGTTGACACAAAACAGGTTCAAGGTAAGTCAAAGTATGCAGACTTGAAGACTTTGAACTCTTACTGAGATGTTTTGGTGTAGATATGTAAAATATGCATGTTTTGTCTGAAGAAACGGAGAGAATGTGACAGGATATACAGATGAACTAGTTCAGATAAACAAGGTGGTGCTTTGCCTCTCAGAACATTGTGGCAATGCATGCAAATCTTGTATAGTGCTGAACCACGGCAGTCATTTTAACAGCACTCTTTAAACACATGCACTGTGAGAAGTATGCTGGTTCTTCACAAGCAGGGGACTACGATCAGAACAGACTTGATTTCTTGGTCGGATTCATGTTTTTATCCCATCCCCACCCCACACACCTTTTTTTTTTTTTAAACAAATGTACATGGGTTTATTTTGACAGTGAGAGAGTCCTGTTAAGTGATATGCCATATGTACCCCCGTGGTGTGCTTGGTTATAAACATCTAGAAATGAGACGCTCACAGTCACAGTGATTGTGTCCACGATAAAAAACATGTTGTTCTTCCATTACCAGGTTATATAACTGTTGAAACAAACCCATTTTTTTAATACAAATTTATGTACACGCCTCTTTTTATATGTGTATGTGCTTGTAGTCATGTATGTAAGCAGTTAATTATTTTCTTTTGGTATATTTACTTTCTGCATTGTAAATTGCCTATCAAGAGAGACTACAAAAGGGTCTTCAAAATTGCTGAGATTCTATTTCGGCCGGGGGGGGGGGGGGGGTCACCCTGGTACCCTGTACTTGAGCGCTACCCCTGAACCACACCAGGGCATAGATAGCCTGTGGACACGATCTTTTTTCACAGATTTTTCAAGTGTGCTTTTTTCCAACCTGTGACTTGCTCTCAGAAAGTAAAGAAAAAAATCATTATTAAAACATTAAAGTATGCCTGTTGACATTATTTTTTCCCCCAATGTGTCACATTGAACCTTTTTTCCTGTGTAATTTTTGGCCCAGTTTGGGTCAAGAGGGAGATCCAGGATCCATGTGACCATGGCGGAGGTCTGCACTCCCCCAAGTGCTTTTCTTGTTTAACCTGCTACAAAATAGGAAAAGTACTAGTGTAATTGGTGTATGAAGATTTTGTTTGTATTAATGACAAGACTGGCCATTGTTTGATGTGGTGACAGTCCAAATATGGCTCCTTGTGTTCAGCTATAATAAATGAGAATGAATGCTTTTTTCTCTCCAACCAGTATCTCAGGAAAGAACCTTGTCTTTCTTCTTAACTGCCTCCACAACAGAATGATGTAACTTGCCTTTCTAAAGCAGGGAGTACATGCTTTGTGAGGAGCTTTGAAATCTTTGTTAATTTGTTGAATTCACATGGGAATTAGTTCAAGAAGCCCATCATCATTGAAGAAATAATCTAGAAAAACAAGAAAGAGAGAGAGAGATGGGGGGAGGGAGAGGATGCTTTTGAGTGCCAAGCGTCCTGGACGCATTTAATGAAGAATCATACAGACTAGTTGTTTTTTTGGTGGGGATATGGGAGGGAGTGAAAAAGACCCGATTTCCAGCAAACTATCAAAACACAAGTAAAGCACTTGGTGATGATCTAGAGGAGGTAAGACATGTTAAGGCAAGAAAAGTACAATGGATATGAGGAATCAGGAAACCGGATTGGAGATTGTTTCATAGAATTTAGATTTGGGTGGCTATCCATTATTTTTGACAAGCTGTAAGTAAATATTTGAATCCATTCTTGCAATGGTTTGTTCTTGAAATTTTATATAATTCCTAAAAGTATCCTTGAAAACTTTTCCCCATTTGTAAACATTTATGCGAACCTTACTAAGGTTGGTAATTACACGGGTCATTGATATTTCTAATCGCATCCTTTTCCTGTGTTTCTCAAGGTTTTCACCACCTCGTCATCGGTGAAGAGACACCAAGGGAAATGTCAGAAGACTGGAAACTCGGAGGCGAAACAGGAAGGTGAGACAGCCAGTTCAGTGCAGACCTCCACTGATTTAACTCCAGATGAGAACCCAGCATCAGAAAATACGGTGTTCGTCTGTGGAGAGTGTAGCCATTGTTTTTCCACATACGATGAGGCAGAGCAGCACATGCTTGTTCACAGAACGGAGGAAGGTGGGGCATATACTGAGGGTCAAGGTCAGACTCCCGCTGCTGAGGAAGCCATAGAGTTTTCTGACATTGTTTCAGTGCCGTCGCAGCCAGCAAGCGATATACTGCAGTCATTAGAATCAGTTTCAAAACAGGCAGTGGAGGAGAATTGTTTGCTGGGACCTGGTCAGGAACAGGACAGTATAAAGTCCAGGATGGTGGTGGGAGGATGGAGGGACTCGAAAAATCATTATATTGGTGACCAAGTCATCACTATCACACCTATCGACTCACAACCTGCTGCCAACAGCAAGGAGGTGGCATTTCACACCGGAACCCTGAACATGACGGAGGTGGAAGAACAGACCCAGCAAGCTGCCAACACTTTGGCATGTCTGTCTGCCATGTGAATTAATTCCCATGCTTCTTCTCGTGCCCATTGTCGATCATCAGGTCTGTCCTCTGTGTGTGTGTGTGTGTGTGTGTGTGTGTGTGTGTGTGTGTGTGTGTGTGTGTGTGTGTGTGTGTGTGTGTGTGTGTGTGTGTGTTTTCCTGGCAGAACAATGATTATCTTAGCAGCATACCGAAGCTTAGGCTTCCATCAGTTGCTCACAACGTTTGACATGCCAAAGCGTACACTTTGGTGGAAAGCTGAATTCATCTTTACATGCATGCACGAGTTCCAGCTGTTGGGGGAACTATGCATGCCACTTTCTAGACCATTTTAACTGTATGCCGTGAAATCACATAGATTGAAACCATGAAGTTTTCTCTCTGATGATTGTGTTTATGGAAGGTCATGGTTCATGTTTTTTTCCAAGATGGTGGAGTGAAGGCAATACTCAATTGTAAGAGGAGGTCAACTTGTGATAGGTGAAAGGTCTGATGATACTGAATTTCTTAATATGACAAAGGGTACACTGATGGACGACTGTCCAATTCTTCCCAGTGCATTTATTGATAGTCAGTTTAATTCTAAGGTAAGCATGGGTTTCTCTTCCTTTTTAACGATTTAGAGACATCAGTTTTTGAAATTTGTAGTAATGTGCTTGTATTACATTATGAAGAATGTAGATATTGTAAAACTAAACATAATAAACTTTCATATCAGGCATAATTTGTGTGTTTTTGTCATTTTTGTGTAAGTCAGCTGAAATTTAAAAATGTATCCAAAATAGTTGGCCCTAACTTGAAGCCATGTCTGTTTTTAGTACATAGCCATTGAAATATGTATTTCAGCAGCCCTTGTCTCTCTAGAGAGAAAATGTGGAGCACTTGATACCTTGCTGCATCTTATTATCAAATATTCATCAGACCCGAAATGTTAATCAGCATTCTTTGCTGTGTTGAGCTGCTACAAGCCTTCACAGTAGCTGTTGCAATGTTTGTGCGTCATTTTGGGTTTTGTTTGTACTACGCATTTGTCTTAAGTGTGTTTGTGTGGGGTGTATTTTCGTTCTAGAATTGAACTCATATTTTTGTGGTTTGTTTGCTGTCTTCTGTCACTGGGTTTCCCTGTCTGTTTCATTCAGTGTGGAAAGCTCTCTCTCTGTCTCTCTCTCTCTCTCTCTCTCTCTCTCTCTCTCTCGCCATCTCACCTTTGGTCTCTCCCCATACCACTCTTGGTCATCATCTGTTTGTATCCAACTCTATGATGCTTGTTCTGTTTTACTCACACTTACACAGGTCTGTAGTCAAATGGTTAGAACCTTGGGGTTCAAACCTGCAGTGAGGTCTGACTTGAAAACCCTCTGTGTTCACACCACCACTATATAGCTATCCGATTCACTTGATGAAGGACTTGGAAACCCTCTGTGTTCACCCCCCACTATATAGCTATCCGATTCACTTGAAGAAGGACTGGAAACCCTCTGTGTTCACCCACCACTATATAGCTATCCGATTCACTTGAAGAAGGACTTGAAAACCCTCTATGTTCACCCACCACTATATAGCTATCCGATTCACTTGAAGAAGGACTTGGAAACCCTCTGTGTTCACCCACCACTATATAGCTATCCGATTCACTTGAAGAAGGACTTGGAAACCCTCTGTGTTCACCCACCCCACTATATAGCTATCCGATTCACTTGAAGAAGGACTTGAAAACCCGCTGTGTTCACCCACCACTATATAGCTATCCGATTCACTTGAAGAGAGGACTTGAAAACCCGCTGTGTTCACCCACCACTATATAGCTATCCGATTCACTTGAAGAAGGGACTTGAAAACCCGCTGTGTTCACCCACCACTATATAGCTATCCGATTCACTTGAAGAGGACTTGAAAACCCGCGTGTTCACCCACCACTATATAGCTATCCGATTCACTTGAAGAAGGACTTGAAAACCCGCTGTGTTCACCCACCACTATATAGCTATCCGATTCACTTGAAGAAGGACTTGAAAACCCTCTATGTTCACCCACCACTATATAGCTATCCGATTCACTTGAAGAAGGACTTGAAAACCCGCTGTGTGTTCACCCACCATTATATAGCTACCTGATTCACATGAAGATGAGCCTGAAAACCCTCTGTGTTCACCCACCACTATAGAGCTACCTGATTAACATGAAAAAGAGCCTGAAAACCCTCTGTGTTCACCCAGCACTATATAGCCACCTGATTCAAATGAAGAAGTTGGATGGATTGCATCATAATGTCATTCCCCACACAAGATGAAACCATAACAGTTCACTGTCCCTACAGCCATCAGGCTATGGGACAATAACGTCTAGCCTTGTTACACATGCATTACATAGAAGCATACACACTACTGCTCACACATGCACACACAAGATTGGACACTCGCATGAAAGCAATCATGAACATATGCACACACATGGGCACACATACATGTAACGTTTGGTTATTTCTTTTTTGTTTTGTTTCAATATTATGAAATGATTATAGATCACAACAAAATTTAAACAAATCAAGATGATTAACCAGTCCAAATAATTTAAGACCACTAAACAATTCAGCATTACCAGGGGGGGGGGGGGGTGGGGGGGGGGGGGGGGGGAAGCTGAATGCATATATGTATAAAACGGTCGCTTCACCATGCTGTGATACTGTTTAGCATACATCTGTTACTCAAACTCAAATGTGGTGCAGTTGTTACTTTGGGAACAAATTTCTAAGTAAGCATACATGCACGCGCACACACACACACACATATACACACACACACTCACACTCACCCATACACACAAACACACACACACACACACACACACTAAAACCAAACCCAGCAAGTGGTTCTTTTTTTTATACAGATTTTTAAGCAAAGGTTGTCAGCAGAACCTGAAGTTAATCAGACAACAAGCTGATTTCTCTCAGTCTGTATCTGTGTATGTGTCTTCAGTAACCCTTTATGCTGGTCTTTTCTCCAAAAGATGACACTCTAGCATAACCAGACTTGGCAGAATGATAGATATTGGTGAGTTTTTTTCAGAATCCACTGCATGAAGACATCACCCAATGGAAATGGCAGTAAA
>JADBJO010000292.1:56638-94138 GCA_016801955.1 Conus betulinus
AGAAGGCTTGTCAGAGGAGTCCATGTCCACTGGTGCTGGGTGGTTCTTCTGCCAGCATTCCCACTTCCTTTGCTCATACAGGCCATATAAGATTAACACCAGTATTGTCTTCCTGTGAATGAGAGCTGGCACAGATTTCATCAGCTGAAATGTTTCTGGGACCAGCTCTTCCACATTCTGGCAAAAAGTCTGTATAGCCTCTGTCTGGTGGTCAGTGATGACTGTATTGCCCATAATGATGCAGTGCTGCCTGTTGATGAATTCCACCAGCTTATTCCAGTTTCCATGTAGTCCCAGTAACCTCCCATCACCTGTTTCAGCGCCTGTGTTCACCCCTGTAACACAATCCCTGATGAGGGTGGCAGCTTTTCATCGAAGATGCCAGACAGATGGTGAATGAAGGCATAAATCTTTAGATGCTGGTTAGCCACCACACAACCAGGGACCAAACTCTTCCTGCTCCTCTTTAGGATTCCATGTCATGTAGATCTGGCCTTCTTTGCCTTTCTGGTTCAGCGGTGACATAGAGGCATGCTCTTGCAAGGAGCTCTGGGATCCTGGATCTTAATGGGGCTTGAACCTGTGTGTGCTTTTTGGAACAGTCCATGTCTCCATTGACCGCTTTTTCTTAAAAGAGGTGTCCTGGACATCAATAAAACAGACCATGTCAGAGAAATGTTGGCTTCCCAGCACACTGGCTAGTTGTAGGCCCTGGGTCCAGAATCTTCCAATCTTCATCTGGCTTCCCCACTGAGATGTTTTTTGCAGATGTGACAGTGTCTCTATAGCCAGGTCTGGGGGACTACTGGTTATCATGGGGGTTTTATCCATTGTCACCTGTGCATCCTCAGGTGGAAGTGACCATTCTTTGGTGCTGAGATGAGATGGTCAGTGTATACATGACAAGTTTTGGCACCAGCTTGCACATGGTATGGTAGTGGTCCAAGTCTTTGTTGAAAGGATGAAAAGAGAATACTCTGAAGGTATAGATAATAACATAATTGCTGTTTCTTCCAGGATTGTCTCCCTTTCATGTCTGTGACCTTGTTGCCTCTCTCATTCATTTCTGACTGTAAACAAGCTGCTCCTGCTACTGACTGGTAAAAAGAATGCCATCACTGCAATATCATAGTGAATAGCTTCACACATCAAACAGTCCTACATAGATTTATTCATTCCAATCTTTTTAAGGGAGGTTAAGAGAGGGCATGAAAAATCCAGCGAAATGTTTAGTGGGGATGTGAGTAAATTAGAGTGAATAAGAATCTGCAGCATACAGGTGCATTGTCCATAACTAGTAATTGACTTAATCATCACGTCTACCAGTTTTGCAGTTTAAGGGTACCTGTATAGTCTAGGAACTCTTATCTTTACCTACTTCCCTGCTTTTACTGCATATCAAGAGAAGACAATGGGAGCTGATTGAACGCGCTGTCAGGAAACCAGCGTCAAACACCTTAGGACAAAGCCTTGAAGTACCTTCAAGGCAAGCGGACATGAGAACATCCAAGAAACACCTGACATATGACCTTGAAGCGGACCCCAAACAGATCCATGAGATACACCTGGGAACAGCTGGAGAGGAAGGTCCAGGACAGAGGACTCTGGCAGACTGGTGTTGATGACATGTGCTCTGACAGGAGCGATGTGTGATGATGATGATGATTACTGAGCTGCAGAGCAGCAGTTCTATTGGTTTTCACTAAACATGTTGCAGATCCTGCTCTCAGAAATTGTGGAATAGAGGGTCCTTACTCTTTGAAATGTAGAATATATATATATATATATATATATATATATATATATATATATATATATGTATTTATAATGTGATAAAAAAAAAAACCAAAGATTTGTATTAAAGTCTCTTGTTGTGTAGCCCTTCAGTTTCTGGTCCAATGGTGACCTCATTTTGGGTTTTTTCTTTACATCAGTGCTTGTGGTGTTATGTCAAAATGGTCGGTATCAACAATTTCAGGGGACTGTCATTTGATGGATGTGGTGGCTCCCTTCTGAGGAGAACCCTCACAGTCACACTAGCTCTGTGACCAAACAGTTACTTCTGTCATCAGGGAACGTATACAGCAGTGTCCTGTTTGTTGGATCAGCACAAGCACCACTGAATACCTCCAAAGTAACTGGGTGGGCAGTGTATTATCTCCTCTGGTGGGTTGCCTCATGATGACTGTTGACTGCTGCATTCTGTGAACTGTTGGTGCCAGGGCTGCAGTGGGAGAACTGTGTGTGTGGCTGTGTAAAGGGAGCCAGGGTAAGGCCGCTGAAGGGCTGCAGGAGCTGAGTCCTTAAAAAATGCAGTAAACACTGCACAGACGTTCAGACAGAGTACACACATATACATGCAATCACCTGTATATATGATGGTTGATGTTTTCAGATCCATAGCCTTCGCCATGGCAGACGATGAACAGATGGGATACCGCTGGGAAAATGAATATGAGAAAACCTGGTATGCTAAGATTTGTCTGTCACTGTCAGAAATTGTGAGTGTGTGTGTGTGTGTGTGTGTGTGTGTGTGTGTGTGTGTGTGTGTGTGTGTGTGTGTTTGCATGCATGCATGCATGCATGTGTGTGTGTGTGTGTGTGTGTGTGTGAATACATTGTGTGTGTGTGTGTAAATACATTGTGTGTGTGTGTGTGTATCACTCTGGGTTACTCAGTGCATCTGTTTGTATCAAATCAAATCAAATCAACTTAGTTATCTCAGAAGAGAAATGACATGGTGACAGCATGCATACCCATCACAAACAATCTAAAATGATGGGGGAAAAAAATAGGAATGCATGCTATGTGTATGATGCATATGAGTGCTTGTTAGCATGGAGTAAAGGTGTGGTGTAAACACCACTTACATACCCTTGCTTATTTATTGATTGTGTCAGATAATCGACTAACCCTGATATATGTCTGTGATCCCTGTTAAGTAGATTTACACGCCCACATGTGTCTCTGAACTCTCCAAAATCTACTGTCTGGCATTCATAATTGTTTATTAATCCTGTCTGATCTATTAACTAGCCAACATACATGTGTATTAATGTTTTTAAACCTATTGACCTGCACTTATATCTATGAACATTTTCAGAAACAACAGACTAATCTTCATACATGTCTGTGAACGCTTCAGAATCAATTTACTAACCTTTACACAAGTCTCTGAATCTTGAGTAATCTCTCGATTGGCACCTATATTTGTCTCTGGATCTTGAGAAATCTGTCTACTAGCCCACTTATGAATCTATGAGTACTGTGAAATCTATGTACTAGCCTCATACATGTCTGTGAGTGCTGTGAAATCTATTAAAGTCTATTAACTTGCCTTCATAGATGTCTTTGAACACCATGAAATCTATTAACTAGCCCACATAGATTCCTATAAATGCTGCAAGATCTGTTAACTAGCCCTCATAGATGTCTATGAACACTGTGAAATCTATCAACTAACCCACAAAGATGTCTATGAACACTGTGAAATCTATCAACTAACCCACAAAGATGTCTATGAACACTGTGAAATCTACTAACCCACAAAGATGTCTATGAGCACTGTGAAATCTATCTACTCACCCACAAAGATGTCTATGAACACTGTGAAATCTATCTACTAACCCACAAAGATGTCTATGAACATTGTGAAATCTATTAAATAGCCCTCATAGATGTCTATGAGCACTGTGAAATCTGTTGACTAAGCCTCATACATGACTCAACTCTGCAAAATCTGTCGAACGCCCACATACATGTCTGTGAACCCTGCAAAATCTGTTGGACTAGCCTGTATACATGTCTGTGAACACTGCAAAATCTGTCAGACTAGCCTGTATACATGTCTGTGAACACTAACCTGTATACATGTCTGTGAACCCTGCAAAGTCAGTAGTGGGACCCTCATGCATGTCGGTGAACCCAGCAAAATCTATTGAATGACCCCCATACATGTCTGTGAACCTGTAATATCTGTTGACTAGCCTTTATACATAATAATGATGATGTTTATTTGTATAGCGCATATTCCATAAAAATGCTCAACAGCGCTTTACATTTAAAAAAAGAGCAAACGGTGAAAATCGGAATTGTAAAAGTCATGCACACAAAGCCTAGAAATTTCCAATACTAAAACAAATCACATTGCATTCACATTTAAGATATTGTGTAATAACAGTAATGATAAGAATTAAATGAACCATACAAAATCTGTTGACTGGCCCTCATACATGTCTGTGAACCCTGCAAATCGATTAACTGATCTCATTGATGTTTGTGAACCCTGTAAATTCAAACTTAGCAACACTCATACATGTCTGTGAACTGTACAGAATCTGTTGACATGTCTACGAACCCTGCAGAGTTTATTGACTGATCCTCATTTGTACCAATGAACCTCACAGAATCTGTTGACTGATACATGTGTGTGGACCATGCTACACTTGTTGAATGACACTGGTGCGTGTGTGGCAAACCAGGGAGGCTCTGGTGGAAGATGAGAGCGGTTCGCTGCAGGCCAGCATCACCGACATCGTCAGCCGAGCCAAGCGGCGCCATCTGCTGGACAAAGCAGCCAATGTGCGACTGGGGATGGTGAGTGACATGCAGACAGCTCTGTCGGTCAGTGAGAGGTTGGTGTGTTGTGAAGAAGATACAGTTGGGGGGGGGGGGGGGGGGGGGGGGGGGGGGGGGGGGGGGGGGGGGGGGGGGGGGGGGGATCATTTGTTTATTTTGACAGCTGAGTTCCCAGGCTTGAATATTTTAAACTTTTTTTTTCTTCTGGGAAGGGGAATGGCGAGGAATATTTCAGTCAAGTGGCATGATTTGACTTTTTCTTGCCTTTTATTACTGGAGATTTCCTGTTTTTTCTGTCTTTTTTCCTCCGACCTTTTATTTTTTTTTTTTTTTTTTCTCTCACTATTTGTCACGCTTTCCATCTCTCACTCCCCCCTCCCCCTTCTCTCTCTCACTTTCTCTCTCTCTCTCTCTCTCTCTCTCTCTCTCTCTCTCTCTCTTGTTCGCTCACTAGATCTCTCTTTCTTTCTCCTCCTCTCACCTATGTATCTTGTTCATTCAGTTTTTGCTGTGTTGTGTTGGAGTCTCTTTCAGTATAAAACGGGCTGACAGGTGCATTTGTATATGTGTTGACACACCTGTGGGTACATAAGCATAGATCTAGGGGGTTGTTATGGGCATGATTTACAGAAGGTAAAAAATGTTTTTAGATGTTCAGACTGATCATATTTCTCATTAATTCACCAGACGGTTGAATGTGTTGCTAGGACATATGTTCATTATTGATATTATGATTTGTGTTTATTAAAAAGCAAACTATCAGGCATTGGGCATAATTGTTAGTAAAATGTATGTGATCAGTACAAAGAACAGTTCCTAAGAACAACTAAGCAAAAGGAAAGGAGACCAAGCCCAGTAGTTACTACATTATTATTGGATTTTGGTTCCACAAGATTTTGACTGTGATTTACAGACAGACAGATATTGCATGTTTGTGTGTGTGTGTGTGTGTTTTTCCAAAGCTAAACTGTCATGGTATTTGTTGCAGATGCGCCATCTCTTTGTGATTGTGGACATGTCAGCAGCTATGAATGACCAAGACTTGAAGCCATCACGAATTCTAACCGCACTGAAGGTTTGTGTGTGGTGTGTGTGTGTGTGTGTGTGTGTGTGTTTATGTATGTTTATGTTTAGCTATGTTTATGTATATGTATGTGTGTGTGTGTGTTTGTATGTATGTATGCATATATGTGTATGTGTTTTTGTGTGGACGTGTGTGGTGTGTGTGCACGCACGTGCACTTGTGCGCACACATGTTCATGGAATGTAAGAAGAGGAGGACACTGGAAACATGTTCTCATATATGGATAGCTCTGTAATCTTGTTTGTAAGAATTGTGCTTTGTACAAGCCATTCATTTATTAAAACAGCGTAATCCCATCCAAAAGCCATGCTAGTTCAGGCTGGTTCCCTGGAGCCTTTTTCATATGTATTGGTGCTGAAGTTTAAATTTCAACACCCTTCTGACATACTGTAACATGTAACAAGATTTTTTTTTCTTTTAATGCGCATGCAAGCTTAAATCCTGGGAAAGGTACATGGACCATTAGCTTGACTAGATAATTGTATGCAGTTCTTTCCCTTTGACAGGAACATGGTGGTGTTTTCTCTGATGGTGTGGTTTTGAGACAGATCAGAGGTGGCTCTTTCCCCAAATATGATGGTGGATGAAAGACAGTTCCCACCTGGAGAGGTGGCTGAACTTGTGATTGGTGTATGATCTAGGATGAACTGTGTGTTTACATGACTGAGGGAAAACTATCCGTTGATAGAGAAATTCTTCTGAGAGCATTTGCTGATGGGCCGTACAAAGACATTCATAGCCATTGTCTGTAAGTCTGTCTGATTTTGAAAATATGGCCAAAATGTGTCAAGAGATAATGACCAGAATATTGTTAGTACATCACTATTGAATAAACTCACTAAGACAAATGATGATGACATAGGTCATAACAAGATAGCCACTGTCCCAGCCAACTAACAGGGTACATCAAAAGAATGAGTGTCATCCATATCCTTGAACAAGTGCAAGTATTTTCAGTAAGGAATGTGTGTTTTTTTTTTTATACTTATCTCCATTTACAACTTCCTTCAGAATGTCAAATTGTGCATTGTCACAGCTTTAGAATTTTTGGATGGTTAATTTTGTGTTTCACTCTTTTTTTTTTTTTTTACTCGATTTTCTTCAAGGCAGCTAAGGTCACAGGGTAGAGTTTTGTTTTGGCAACAGGGAGTCAGAAATGGGTGAAAGATGTGTCTGCAGGTGGTGATGGACAGGTTCCACTGTACTTTCATTCACAGTTGGGTCATGCCTTGTTTGCGTTGTGCAGCTGCTGGAGGGGTACGTGGAGGAGTACTTCGACCAGAACCCCATCAGTCAGCTGGGCATTCTTGTCTCTCGCAACAAACGGGCAGAGAAGATCACCGAGCTGGGAGGTAGGTGGCAGTCCCACTCACCGGCCCACTGTGACCCTAAGGGTCTGTTCATTTGGGGCTTTTTATTTTTAACAGGGCTCCTACTTTTCCAAGAATTTGCAGATTTTTCAAAAAAAAGAAAAGAAAAAAGGAAACAATAAACCGTGTGGAAAAAAAAGAAACTCCATGGAGATGGAGTGGTAAGGGATGGGCTGGGGGGGAGCTGGGACAAGTGGCGCTGACATCAGTGGAGCACCAGTGAGGTTCTCAGTGTGCTAGCTGATGACACAAGATCTCATCAAGCGTCTCTGCAAGACTGGGTAGGCATTTGTTGGTCTTCTGGAAATCAAAATATTGCTGTGCTTGGCAAGACGCTGCAAAGGTGGTAGGGATCGACAACATCCGTGTGAACATGTGGAATGGCCTGGTTGGGACTGGAATTTTAGAGATGCTCAGGCTGGTATCAGATTGCACCATTTTGAATGTAAGATTCAGTTTTGTTTTTTCATTTCTTGGGTGCAAAGAGGATGTGCTCACAAGTCCCTGCAGCTGGATTCCACCCCCCTCCCCCCCTTTCCCACTCCGTTGTTGGAGAGGCCGAAGATTGTGTTGGTTTAGTGTGTGTGTGTGTCTGTGTGTGTGTGTGCACCTCTCTTATGCAGTGTCTCTTTCAATATGTAACTGTGGTGAAGTTTTCCAGGGAACTGTTAATGACGTGGTCTACAGCATGAAGTGGGCCCAGTGATGGATGTCTTTCAGGGTATCATTCATAAATAGAGTGGAGATGCACACACACTCATTCACACACACATGCTCGCACATACACACACACATACACACACGCATGTTCATGCGCACACACACACACACACACACACACACACACACACACACATGCACTAAGACATGCGCGAGTGCGTACATGTACACGAGCATACACACACACACACACACTTCCTCCTCGTCAAATGCTGGTCAGGAAATTGGAACACCTATCTCAGAGACGTGTTAGTTTGGTGGATGAAATTCAGCTGTGTGCTTTCACAATCTGGTCTGCGCTTACAGCCCACTGCATGACTCTTGGTGGCAGGGATTCCGAATGATGAAGAAAAAGCCTACAGTTACGCGCCCCTGACAGGATTCAAAACACACAGCCTCCAATCCTAAGGATCTCAACATAAAGTCAAGACACCATGGTGGCTGGTCCTAGTTTGTAATTGTTGCCCGATGTTCTAGTGCAGATTACATGTTTGAATCCCACTGCTCTCATTCTCATCAGCCTTCATTGGTGGCTAGCTGTGACAGTGTTGTCCACCACCACTCTCATTGGTGGCTAGCTGTGACAGTGTTGTCCCCACCACCACTCTCACTGGTGGCTAGCTGTGACAGTGTTGTCCACCACCACTCTCATTGGTGGCTAGCTGTGACAGTGTTGTCCACCACCACTCTCATTGGTGGCTAGCTGTGACAGTGTTGTCCACCCACCACTCAGTGTTGTCCACCACCACTCTCACTGGTGGCTAGCTGTGACAGTGTTGTCCACCACCACTCTCATTGGTGGCTAGCTGTGACAGTGTTGTCCACCACCACTCTCATTGGTGGCTAGCTGTGACAGTGTTGTCCACCACCACTCAGTGTTGTCCACCCACCACTCTCACTGGTGGCTAGCTGTGACAGTGTTGTCCACCACCACTCTCACTGGGTGGCTAGCTGTGACAGTGTTGTCCACCACCACTCTCATTGGTGGCTAGCTGTGACAGTGTTGTCCACCACCACTCAGTGTTGTCCACCACCACTCTCACTGGTGGCTAGCTGTGACAGTGTTGTCCACCACCACTTCACTGGTGGCTAGCTGTGACAGTGTTGTCCACCACCACTCTCATTGGTGGCTAGCTGTGACAGTGTTGTCCACCACCACTCTCATTGGTGGATGGCTGTGACAGTGTTGTCCACCACCACTCTCATTGGTGGATGGCTGTGACAGTGTTGTCCACCACCACTCTCATTGGTGGCTAGCTGTGACAGTGTTGTCCACCACCACTCTCATTGGTGGCTAGCTGTGACAGTGTTGTCCACCACCACTCTCATTGGTGGATGGCTGTGACAGTGTTGTCCACCACCACTCTCATGGTGGCTAGCTGTGACAGTGTTGTCCACCACCACTCTCATTGGTGGCTAGCTGTGACAGTGTTGTCCACCACCACTCTCATTGGTGGCTAGCTGTGACAGTGTTGTCCACCACCACTCTCATTGGTGGATGGCTGTGACAGTGTTGTCCACCACCCACTCTCATTGGTGGCTAGCTGTGACAGTGTTGTCCACCACCACTCTCATTGGTGGATGGCTGTGACAGTGTTGTCCACCACCACTCTCATTGGTGGCTAGCTGTGACAGTGTTGTCCACCACCACTCTCATTGGTGGATGGCTGTGACAGTGTTGTCCACCACCACTCTCACTGGTGGCTAGCTGTGACAGTGTTGTCCACCACCACTCTCACTGGTGGCTAGCTGTGACAGTGTTGTCCGCCACCACTCTCACTGGTGGCTAGCTGTGACAGTGTTGTCCGCCACCACTCTCACTGGTGGCTAGCTGTGACAGTGTTGTCCGCCACCACTCTCACTGGTGGCTAGCTGTGACAGTGTTGTCCACCACCACTCTCACTGGTGGCTAGCTGTGACAGTGTTGTCCACCACCACTCTCATTGGTGGCTAGCTGTGACAGTGTTGTCCGCAAGTGAAGGACCTAGAAGGTGGGGAAAAAAATGGATTAAAATGGAAAGTTGCTCTTGTGATGTCACTGAAATGCCATAATTAAACATTGAGCTTGCAGCTGTATGGTTGTTCCTGCGATGTCACTGAAATGCCATGAGAAACACCGAGGTAGCAACAGTATTGTCATTCCTGTGATGTCACTGAAATGCCATGAGAAACACACCAAGGTAGCAACAGTATTGTCGTTCCTGTGATGTCACTGAAATGCCATGAGAAACACTGAGATTGCAGCAGTATTGTCGTTCCTGTGATGTCACTGAAATGCCATGAGAAACACCGAGGTAGCACACAGTATTGTCGTTCCTGTGATGTCACTGAAATGCCATGAGAAACACCGAGGAAGCAACAGTATTATTGTCGTTCCTGTGATGTCACTGAAATGCTGTGATAAACACTGAGATTGCAGCAGTATGGTTGTTCCTGTAATGTCACTGAAATGCTGTGATAAACTCTGAGATTGCAGCAGTACGATTGTTCCTGTGATGTCACTGAAATGCTGTGATAAACACTGATATTGCAGCAGTACGATTGTTCCTGTGATGTCACTGAAATGCTGTGATAAACACTGAGATTGCAGCAGTATGGTTGTTCCTGTGGTGTCACTGAAATGCCGTGATAAACACTGAGATAGCAACAGTATTGTTCCTGCATCTGTCACTAAAATGTCATGAGAAACACTGAGAGAGAGAAAACAATGTGATAGCAGCAATGTCATCAGTCAGTCTTGTCACTGAAATGCGGTGATGAACAACACTGGTGGCAGCAGTATCTATGCAGCATCCATGTGGTTTCCAGGAAACCCTCGTCGACACATCGGGGCACTGCAGAACCTGGCTGGAAAGCCCTGCCAGGGGGAGAGCTGTCGCTTCAGAACTCACTGGATCTGGCCTTGCAGACGCTGCGGGTAAGAGTTTGGTCACTCATAAACTGCGAGTCTGTGAATGGACGGTTGACAAAAAACTATGCATGCTGCCACTCCTGCATGCATGTGCTCACATGCACTTTACACTGGCATGCATGCTTGCTCTCTCTTTCTCTTTCTCTCTCTTTCTCTCTCTCATCTAATGATTTGGGGGTAATAATTAACAAAAAATTCTAGCTCAGAAACTACAAAGATATAAAAATGAAATATATATGATTTTTGAAGGAAATTGAATGGAGATTTTGAATCTGGGCTTCTTTTGTTTTAATTTTGATCATAAAAAAATATTTAGGCATTTAGATTTGGATAGTTTTTTGCACAATCAAAAAACATATGTATTTACCACTACAGCTTCACATCCAAAAAAGAACACAAAGCAAAAAAGTTGAAAATAAAGTTTGTATTGTCACACTACACCTGTAAATGAAAGTAAAAACAGTCTAGAAGTCTATCCAGACGCTCACACCTCATGCAGACAGACAGGTCAGTTCACGACCACGCCCCCCTCCCCCACCACGCCCCCTTGCTGGACTTCAACCCTCTCTTTCACTCCTCCTCTTCCCCTACCTTTTTCCTGCTGCCCGTGTCACGCCGCGAGCAGGCCGCGCTCCCCTCTCGCGCTGACTAACACGTCGCTGGCCACTCGCACGCAGTGCAGAGTACACACTAGGCTAGCTCGTTCGACGTTGGTAACCAGTCAGCTGAACACACTTGAGATCGCACAGCACGACTCAATAACTGACGAATATGGCGGCAATTCCATCACTAATCATTTCACCTTCATGCTCGAGTGAGTCGCTGAATAAAAGATTATTATCTTTATCAAAAATGATTAGCAGAGCCCGCTCAGCTGTGTGTAAGTACATTGATTTGGTCGCTACGCTCGTCGAAGGTTGCGCCACCATCTTTGCAAGCGAGACAAAGCGCTGGCTGGTCATCCAGTCAGTGATGAGGAAAAAATGGTCTTTCCCCTCACGTGTGGTCATTTGCATATCATTTTAATACTGTAGACATATAAGGCTTACTACGCACACTCTATTTCAGTCCTTTGATAGGAATAGTAACGAATGAAAATTCAAGAAAAATGCATGACGTCAGTGGACGGCCCATAGGCACTGTGTGTGGTGAGGTTTGTCTGTCTGAAATGGTGAGGGAAGGGTATGGGTGGGTGCTGGTAGCCGTGGGTTTTTGTTGTTAAAATAATCTGGATATGGAATGGACTGTTTATTATGCTTTCAGAGTGAAGAAAATTGAGTGGGGAAGGTGTGTATGGGTAGTATCTCTCCCCTTCCTTTCCTCCATCAACGTCATCTCTGCATCCCCCCCCGTTACACACACAAGCACATACGTTTTTTAGCAGGAGCTTTCTTTTACTTAGTTTATCTATAAAATGATTGATTCATTCATTTCCTCACTTGTTTGTACCTGCGCTTAGTCAGTCAGTGCCTAATGATGATGTTGCGATGCAGACACATGCCGGGTCATGCCAGCCGAGAAGTTCTCATCATTGTGGGCAGCCTCACCACCTGTGACCCAGCAGACATCCACACCACCATTAAAGTATGTACACCTGCACAGTCGTGGTCTACCTGTATTAGCTGTCGATGCATGCATTCACACCATTGTCATCATCTGTGGTGTTTCTGCACTACAGTGGTGCGTATGATTGTACTGCTTTAAAGTGCACTTGCACTATCTACCTCTTGTGTGGCATTGGGTTTTGCCGTGGTTTTAAATGAACACAGGAATGCTAATTTCACAGGAAATTTAGTGGAGTCCCCCCCTAATAGCCTTGAGTGGTGAAGTCGGAACTTGTTCTGTTTCTCCAGCAATAGCTAAAAACCAAGTCCTAGTCATTTCAGTTTGTCAGTTTCAGTCCACAAGCGAAATGTCTCATGAGTGGCAGTTGTTGGTTCTGGTCAGAAATTTGTCAAAGAGAGAGAGCTTCTGTTTGGAGGTAAATCTGGTGAAGAGGAGTAATGGGGGGGGGGGGGGGGGAGTGTTACAGATAGTTACAACCCTCAAGTGAATGAATCTTAACTTTTATTTCACAGACATTACAAGAACACAACGTTCGCTGCTCAGTCATTGGTCTGTCGGCAGAGATCCGTGTCTTCAAGAAACTGTGCCAAGCAACCAGCGGTAAAGGATGTGCTGTTCAAATTGTGTGTGTGTGTGTGTTGTGTGTGTGTGTGTGTGTGTGTGTGTGTGTGTGTGTGTGTGTGTGTTTGTGGTTGGTGCATGAGTACATGTGCTTGTTTGTATTGGCCATTGTTATCCAGATACCTACATTACATAGACCGACCTCTCATCGTGTGGACATCTCCTCTAAGTGAAAGCTTCAAAACAGCTTTCTGAGGATCCTTTTAGAAGCGAAACAATGAAATTTTTATATTTTCAATACTTTGAGAGTATGAAAGCACACCTATGTTATGTGGACCACCCCATTATCAAGACATTCGCTTCATGCTTTGTCCCTCACAGTGACTTAAATGGGAGTGTTATCATGTGTGTTCTTCATACTTTTCAGGTAATATTCTGCACACAAAAAAAATTGGGGAGAAAAATTAATTTACGCAGAAAATCAGTGTCAATACAGTGACGGTTCCTATGGTGGTTCACATAACTCGCCCAGTAGACATATGTGTGTGTGCACATGTGAATGTTATGATTCTTTGTAAGTCCTGGGGATGATAGTTTGTGTATGTGTTAGGCATGCTCTCGCTATAACGAATGATCATTTGAATTTCAGTTTGAAGAAGTATTCACTGTAGTCTTGTTGGTGGTGTCATTTTTTTTTTTTTAAGACGGTTCAGTCCATTGTGATTCTTTGTGAGTATCAGATGCTTGTAAGGTGTGATGATTTTATTGTGTATGCATTTATTTTTCCAGGTCAGTACAATGTGATCCTGGATGAAGCTCACTTCAAAGACTTGCTGAAGCTGCATGTCACTCCCCCTCCTGCCACAGTATGTGTTCTTTTTGTGTATATACCTCTCACTGGTACCTCCTGTTTCTTTTTCTCTTTCTCTCTGTCTTCTCTCTCACTCTCTCTGTCCACATATTCTTTCTGTCTTTCTCCTCTCTCTCTTTCTCCTCCTTCTCTCTTTTTCTCACTATTTCTCTCAGTCTGTCTGTCTGTCTGTCTGTCTGTCTGTCTCTCTCTCTCTCTCTCTCTCTCTCTCTCTCTCTCTCTCTCTCTCTCTCTCTCTCTCTCTCTCTCTCTCTCTTTCTCACACACACACACACACACACACACACACACACACACACACACACACACACACACACACACAAACTCCCTCTTTCTCTCTCTCATTCTCTTTCTGTATTACATTATCTGTGTCTGTTTGTCTGTCTGTGTCTATTTCTGTCTCTTTATCTGTTCATCTGACCCATCTTTATTTCTCCTGTCTGTTCATGTCTCTCCTGCTCACTCAGTTTAGCTCGTGTTGTTGTGTCGTACCCTGGCTAAAAGCCTTCAGGGATCATCCAAACAGCCGAATTCTTTGAACACTATGGTACAAATGCAACAGCTGGGGATGAGAACATTATGTGTGTGACTGTTTTGATTACCCCCACCACATGGGCAGCCACACTCCGACTTCGGGGAAGCTTATTTTTTGTCACTCTTTGCTTCCTAACCTTCCTGTCCAACGGGCTCTTCTACTCAGATGCCCTGACCCCTCCCCTTTTCCCTGCCTTCTTTCTTTATTTTCCCTCATTCCAGCATTTCTTTGACATTTGTTTGTACGTATTATCTTTTGTTTGTGTGGCTTTTTTTTTTTTTTACCTGACCCTTCTATGTCACAAGCTTTGCCCCAGAGAGCTTTGGGAATTCCAGCTTATAAATGTTCAGTATTAATCTTAATAACTTGTATCACGCCGTTGGCGCACTGGTGCGCCGAAGCATCATTGTGCCGATACAGCCCCACAATGCGGCACACTCATGTGCCCCATCGAGGAGTAGAGTAAATAGTAAGCTTGTAGCCATTGGTTGAAAAGTACTAAATCAGAAGAAAGCAATCCCACAATGCGGCAGGCTTTAGACTTTCTCTTCCTTCCTGCATGAGTGCCATATTCCATGTGGTTGGTTTATGTGGTTGACATGTATGTGTGTCTTCATGGAGATGCGGATGCTTGTCTTCATTTAAAAAAATAATGATGTTCCTTTTTTCATTACAGGCAAACACTGAATCTTCTCTCATTAAAATGGGTATGTATTTTTTTTTTCATATCTAGTGTGTGGTGTGCATGCATGTGTAGGCTTTCACTTTCGCGTGAATTTTCCTTCAGAACCACACCAGCTGAATGCATCAAATATTTTTGAAGCAGATTTTTAGAATGTTGATTTTCTTGGTATTGATCTGGTTTGCTTTGCCTTTTTTTTTTTTGTATGTAATATTTCTTTTCCTCTTGTCGTCGTCCTGTGTGTGTGTGTGTGTGTGTGTGTGTGTGTGTGTGTGTGTGTGTGTGTGTGTGCATGTGTGTGTGCATGTGTTGTCCCCCCTGAAACATTACTTCCATGCCAGCGCATTCCAACCACTCTTTACACAGCCACACCCGGCCAGGTTGCCCCCTGTCTCAGCCCCAGCGTTCCACAGGGAGCAGTCAGCATCAGATGGTCCTGAGATAACCCAGCAGAACAACACAGCACTGCTGCCAAATCACTACACTGGATGTCTGTTCAGTGTGGTGATTGAAAAAATGACAGGACAGTGACTACTAAGCCCTCTGATGACAATAGATGTGCAGTTGCAGAGCCAGCTGGATGGAGCGTCCCAGTCCGTAGGGCACCGTCCAATGACAGTCCCTATGAACTTTCAGATATTTTGACACAAAGTCACCATGGGCATGATCAGGGAGAGAAAAACTGAACTGAGGTTGCCCCGAGAGCACACAGAATTTGAGACTTTTTTTTGTTTTTTAATGATCAGTGTCGATGAGGCTGATGTGGATGATGCTGTGGAGTTCAGGCCTGGTCTGAGACAACTGGACAGGGCTGCATCAGCTGCTGCTGTTTTATGATATACCCAAATATCAATCTGACTTGAGAGATACAGACACCTGCAGTGTTGGTCAGGGAAGTGGAAGCAACACTTTCAGATATACATCCATTAAGTAAATGAAATTCAGCTGCATGGTTCCGCTCTTGCCCATTTTAGTTCCATAATACACTTAGCTATGGGTAACAGCCAGCCAGGGCTGAAAAAAAACAACTCACAGATGAATTCCTGTTCATGTATTATGGGACTCAACCTCCCAACCTTTCAGCCTGCAGTCTGCAGTGCTAACCACTTCTCAACAACACTTCATTCTTCTGTTCTTTCTTTATTTCATCTTTGGGCTTGGAAGCTTACCTTCTTTGTAGTTTGGAAAGTTTAAGCCTTTTTAGAAAGGTTTGTGTTTAATACAGTCTTTTCTGTTGGCTGGGCAATATATAACATAATTTGATTTTATTTCATGTATGTGTACATATGGCAGTGACTGCATTGACGCAGGTAAGCGAAAAATGTAATGAGAGAAAGAAACTGGAGAGGTAATTTAGAAGCTTCCATCAATTGATTAATTTTCTTACTTGATTCGCTTAGCTTTTTTCTTGAATAGATCATCTTCTAACCTGTTGCTATGCAGCCATTTCAGCCCAGTCTATTTTTTACTTTGTGTATATATATATATATTTATACATTTTTTTATTTATATCTACAGTTCGATGCATGAATTTATCTCTCTTCAATTTCATTTGGATCCTCAGAGGCTCAAATAATTTCTTTTACCAGCATTGAAATTATATTTCTTATTTCAGTAATTCATAATTTTTATTTTTTTTAAGCATGAAAACGTTACCCTTGAGTGGCTGGAAAAAAGGTTGCCATTGTGAAGAAAGAAAACAAGATGCAAAACATATAAACGTGCTCTCAGTTTATCTTGAATACGGACGAGATATTCCATAAAGAGGAAAAACTGTTTTGAGCCGTTATAGCCATTAGTAACGGCTATTCTGGTAAATATCGGCCATGATCAGTGACCCATAATGAACTTGCCTACAAATTTTCAGATAGCCGTTATACGGTAAATAACACATTGGGCATCATTCATGACTCATAGTGAAAGATCGGTCACGTACTTTCTGAGATATTCCATAAAGAAGGAAAACCGTTATGAGGCGTTATGGCTGTTACTAACAGCTATAACGGCAAAATGAAACATGGGGCATGATCTGTGACCCATAATGAACACGCCTACAAATTTTCAGAGAGATCAGCCAAGTACTTTCTGAGATATTCCATAAAGAAGGAAAACAGATATGGGCCATTAGTAATGGCTATAAAGGTAAAACAACACATCGGGCATCATCTATGACCCATAATGAACATAGCTACAAATTTTCAGAAAGATCGACCCACTAGTTTTGTCTGGAGCAAGTGGAACACATTTTGACCATGGACGGACACACACACACACACACACACACACACACACACACACACACACACACACACACAGAGCATTTCTATAAGAACTGGGAGTACAAAAAGGCTACTATCATTTTGGGGGGAAAGCATACCGTCATGGAATAAAAGATGACTACATCATGTGGCTTCCAAGGGGACAACTGTGGCCATGCTGAATGTCCTGTCTGTGTGATGATACCATTTACTAAACAAACTTCCTTAGCCCTTCACATCAAAGGGAGCTCAGGCTATTGACAACAGCTCTTCAGTGATTAGACGTAGGGCCTGTGGTCATGGGATTCCCTCCCCCTGCAGCTCTGCCTCAGGGTCTCCTCCAGCTGGTTATGGGTCATCCCCCTCTGTCTTTCCTGCGGGTTCCAGGTCAGAGCCTGACGGATGGTGTGGGAGGGCGGCATGTGTGCTAGGCAGCTAGGCAGTGTGGTGTCGAGCGCAGCATTCTTAGGAGTCATGGGGGTGTGCCATTATTTCATCATGGGGGAAAGAGTTACCCTACTTGCTCATCATTTACTGTTGACTCTTCCCTGCCTCATGTAAGATATTTCCTTTCCTTGTTTCTGACTGTGGCAAACTGGCTGTTGAAAATGTGCTTCTGACAGGCGTTAATGAAAGACTGCATTTTCAGTGTTGCGCCCTTTGGTCTTTCTCTGTGCCTCGGAGTTGTACAGCAGGACAGATTTCACACTGGAGTTTAAAGATGTACAGGTTTGTGGCTACCTAACCCATCATTCCCAAAAGTCCAAAGGCCTGTGTGGCATGACAGTCCCTCCAGTTGTAACATGTTTTTCAAAGCAACAGAACATTTTTTTTTTCTTTTTTTTGAGTTAGGGCTAGATTGCAGTTGTTTTTGCAGCAAGGAAGTTACATGATGATTTGTGTTTGTGTAGGATTCCCACATCATAGTTTGACTGGGGACAAGAACTCTGAGGAGAAGGCCTCTATGTGTATGTGGTGAGTAGGTTTGACACTGTTGTGAGGCATGTGATGGGGGTGGAGAGCGTGGGGTGGTAGGGGGGAGGGAGAGAAAGGATAGCTTAGTGGATTATAAATCACCTTGGAAGGGAGAGATTCCTGTGTCTCAGGTAGGAATCTCATGAAGGACAGCCTTTATTTACAGACTTTATGGAAACTGTACAAGTCTCATTGCATAGGCTGGCCGTCTGACTATATACCTTGTTAATTATAACAGAGATATTTGGTTATGGGTTATAATAATAGTTTACAGCAGACATGCTCAGCCATGGATGGACATTTTCATTCAGACTAAAGGTTCAAGAATATATCATCAAGATACAGAAAACAATGCTCGCTAGGCATGAAGTTTTGATATGTAGTCATTGAGGGGGATGAAGTGCTTAACTTTTCAGAATAAATTCCTACTGTAAATTCAATCAACTGTGGCAGCAAAGAAGGAGCAGATCTGTTGGGTTATACGTCTTGTTCACAGAGATATCGTTCGCAGAGAACGGTATAGTGTGTAAACGTGAACATGTTTTTTGCGTTGTTTCCTCTTGCATTAGGCCAGGCCGCTTATTACTGCTCCATAGCAAAGCTCAAGTCTTAAACAGACTCTCCCCTCAAGTCTGAAAAACGCGTGTCATACAACTGAACAGAGACAGATGCTGAAAATCACCCAGTGTCCATCGCGTTTTGACAACAAGTATTCTCTGAGCTATATTGTAAGCTGTGTGGGAGTTTGATAGGTCAGTGGGGAGGGATGTATATGCTGGTGTGCCAGAGAAGACAGCAGGAAGGAGTGGTAAGGATGTGTGTTTGACTTCAATGAATGGCTGGTGCAAAGCACTTTGAGCAGCTAAAGCAAGATAATCTGCTTGGTAAATATGACAGTTTTCATATATATCTCTCTATCTCTCTCTCTCTCTCTCTCTCTCTCTCTCTCTCTCTCTCTCTCTCTCTTTTTCCTGTATGTATTTGAGTTTGAGTGATAGTTTTTGAACAAGATAATGAGCTGAGATCCTGTTTACAGTGTACATACACAGAACTTGTGGAAGAATCCAGGGCAACAGGAGTTGTTCCCAGCCAGATTCTGTAGCAAAGTTCATGTTGATCGGTCATTGGAAGAAAAAAGTCTGCAGACAAACAAAGCAAGAAAAACATGGGTGGCACTGCTCTATAGCAATACACCGTCCCCCTAGGGGAGAGCAGCCCCAGATTCTCAGAGAGAAATCTGTGGCGTCAGTGATCGAAATACAGCACATTGCAGTACAACCTGTCGTGAAATCCAGATTCTGGAAATAGCAATTTCATGAAATCCTAGAGATCTTCAGTCAGGTCATAACTTTAACATTTTGCTTTAGATCTTCAGTCATGTCATAACTTTAACATTTTGCTTTAGATCTTCAGTCATGTCATAACTTTAACATTTTGCTTTAGATCTCAGTCATGTCATAACTTTTAACATTTTGCTTTAGATCTTCAGTCATGTCATAACTTTAACATTTTGCTTTCTTGTGTGTGTGTTTTTTTTTTTCAAGCAGCTTTCGTTGTCATCATGACATAGTTAAGTGCAAATGTGATTGCAGTCATAGTTTATTTGTCACTGCTAAACATGCTTGTCCGTGAGGGAGAGGAGGTGGGAAGGAGGGGGGGGGGGGGGGGATGGACGGTCTGGGACTACATCAGTCCTGATATGACCTTCATGGTCGGCTGGACGACAAACAACAGGCAGGACTGTGTTTGCAGCCACCTGGACAGGCCGGGTGCTCAAGGGTTTGGCAGCAACGGCTACTTCTGTCCCCAGTGCAAGAGCAAGTACTGTGAACTGCCCATCGAGTGCAAGGCTTGCGGTCAGTGTCTGTGTGGGTGAGAGAGAGAGAGTAGGTGTGTGTGTGTGTGTGTGTGTGTGTGTGTGTGTGTGTGTGTGTCTGTCTGTCTGTCTGTCTGTGTGTTTGTGTGTGTGTGAGTTGTGTGTGTGAGAGAGAGGGAGAAAGGGGGGGTATATGGGCATGCGTGAGACAGGAGGATTTTTGCGAGTATTTTATGTGTCATGTGATAGAGAGTTAGTGGCATGTAAGTACATACAGGAGTTCACGCAAGGGAAAGGATGGTGTATGTGAATGGACTTGGTGTGTGTGCATGTGTATGTGTGAGATTGTGTTATGTGTTTACTTGTACATGTGCATGTGTGTGTATGTATGTGCATGTGTGCAAAACTGTTTGTATGTGTGAATGTGAGAGAAAGTAGTTGGATCACACAGTAATAGCACGTTAATAGTTTCAATACAAATACAGAAAAACAACATGGTCCATGACGTAGTCTACTCATTCTTACCAATTTTTGTTAAGCGCCATTAACAAATGTAAGCTGTTTTTGTGAAGCAAGTTTCATTTGTGCTGAACAATTAAGTAGTGGGAGAAAACAAGTGCAGGTTAACAATTCTTTCTTCCATCATTACAGTAATGATTTGGCAAAGATTAGAAATTGAGAGGGAAAAAAAAAAATGAAGATGAAATAAATGGGAAAATGTATATCATAAATATGAAAACTCCTTCACTAGCTGCATGAGGAAACTATCGCAATCCCTCCTGAAGACAGATCTATATGTGTCGCCTGCTCGAGGCCTTTCGTCCGCTGGATCGGACTCATCAGGGAGACACGGGAGCAAGTTTCATTTGTCTCGAACTTTTTATCCCCATTTCAACTCATGGCTTCTAAAACTGACTATGGTTGTACTGTGACTAGCCTTACTGAGAAAAAGCTTTGTATGATGCATTGGAAGATTTAGCCTTGCATATACCTTTTCACTTATTTGGTTTTCTCTGTGATGGTGTCAGTTGGACATGTACGACGTTCCTGCAGTGGTGACGTTCCAGATGATGTGCTCAATCCATGTGTCCAGTTTCCTGACAAGGTGAAGGTGATTGTTCCCACCTTTTGATGTTTCAGGTCTGACCCTGGTATCTGCCCCACACCTGGCCCGGTCCTACCACCACCTGTTTCCCCCTCCCCCCTTCACTGAGCTCTTGGTCTCCGAACTGGCAGGCAGTTCACCAGTGTGAGTAAACAGCTTGTGTTGATTATTTTCTTTCTTTTTTTTTTTTTTTTATTTTTTCAGTGTTGGGGTTGTGTAATTGGGTATTGTGTTATGATCAACTGCAAGAAAGAACAATGCAGGGGCACCACTGGATATATAAAAGGTTTGAAAGGTAGCAACTAAAAGGTGTGAATGATTATGTAGCGACTAAAAGGTGTAGTGGTTGTAAGGGCAGTGAACTGTCAGAAATACACTATGTCTTGGACATGGCATTATGGAAGACAGTGTTCATAATTGGTTTGAACTCACAACCGTCATCTTCATAGCCAAACTCTCTAACCATGTGACTACAGGCCCCTCCAGTGTATATATCTCCTTACAAATACAGGGCCATTAGTACCTTTAATAGGGTGTGAGGATAGCATGTGTGGCTGCTGCTTTTGCTTGATTCACCTCCTGGGCAGTCTGTCTTCAGAGGAATTAATCCATTTTAGGTGAAAGAAAAATTGTTACTAGCCATAGTGGAGCACTGGTTAGAATCATAGACTTGTGGGCTTTGAGGTCGTGAGGTCGTTTCCAGGTAGAAACGTATGTGAGATTTTCCAGCCTCAGTCAGCTCCTACCCAGAGTTGTGCCTGTGAGGGAATCAGATGGGACATGGGAACCACACAGTCTGATTTAATTCGCTGTATGAATGCATCTCTGAGAGCATTGCTGAAATGTTCTGACCAATACTGCAGGTGTCTGTATCTCTCAGGCAGGGCTGACACTGGTATGTATTCTAAAAAGAAGCGTAGAATAGGGCCCTACCAAGTGGTCTCAGACCAGCATGAAGTTCTTAGCGTGATCTTCATTGTCCTCCTCATCAGTGACCATCATGAAGGAAAAGTCTCAGGTTCTGTGGTCCTTCATGATCCCTCATGCTCAGCTCTACAGTGACCTGGGTTTCCTTTTTTCTCTCAGGCACTTGCCCTTCTTCTCTCCCACATCCTTTCCAGATCCTGATGGTGCCCACAAAGCAGCAGGAGGCTCTGGTTCCAAGTGGACTGATAAGTGACTGATTCACCAGGACTGATGAATCCCATCTGTTGGGCTGCTTTTCCCTGTAGCTGAGTCACAGTGGCTGGAGGTCTGTTACTGCCCATGGACCCAGGGGTACGCTCCGTGCAGTATTGTCCAGCATGTGTGGCCCCAACAGTTTTACATCAGTTGTTGCTTCTTCTCCTGGATGGACTGCCATCCAAGGATCATGAAATCCGTATAAGCAAGAAAATGAGACGTGTCTGGGGACCTGGTTCATGAACCTAAAGGCATGGGTCACACACCAGTGGGCCTGTATGTGTTGTGTGGGGGCCTGGTTCATGAACCTAAGGGCATGGTTCACACAGCAGTGGGCCTATATGTGCTGTGTGGGGGCCAGATTTCCCCTTCACTGCAGTTTATCCAGGGGCCTTACTGAACCCAGTGACCACCTGTCACCAGGTGGAGCCACTCTGTATCTCTAGGACTTGCTGAGAGGTTCCATAGAGACAGGAGAGATCAGCATACTTGGCTCACTTTTCATGGTGTTTCAAAGGGCAGTGCTGGTCAGTGATGAGGGGTTATAGCCAGAGGGAACAAAGTACTGCTACCCTAATCGCATCTCACCCTTTTAAGCCATTCAGATTCTTCATTGAACTGCACTTTGATTTTTCTTTTTTTTTCTTTTTTTTTTTTTTTTTTTTTTTTTTTTTCTGTCCCAACCTCTGCGTCACCTCAGAGACAGTGCACCCACACCGCTCATTCCGACACCCGGTCCACAGCCACAGCCCGGTCGGCCCCGCTGCAGTCCCGGCACCGGCAAACCACAGGGAGCAGTCAGTGTCAAGTTGTCAAGAAGCAACCCACTGGTGGAGATACTGCACTGCTGATGAGTCACTTCGGTGGTGTTCAGTGGCGCCTGTTCTGATCTAACATACGCAGGACACCACCTACTAAGCCCCCTACTGACGACAAATAATTGCTTAGTTGCGGAGCCGGCGTGAGTGAGCTCTCCCTCCAGAGGGTGCCACCACGTCCGTCCACCGACAGCCCCCATAGACTCACCCGATACGGTGACCCCGACAGAACCAAACCAAGGCCACAGACATGGAGAGGACATCAAAATTGAGGTCACCATGAGAGCAGGGCATGAAGGGCACAGAATTTGAGACCTTTTTTTTTTTTCATGCTGATCGATGAGAATGAGGATGATTAAGATGATGCTACGGATTTCCATTTCAGTCTGAGACTACATGACAGGGCTGTACTCTACGCTTCCTTTCATAATACCCCCGGCAACCATCAGGCCCGAGAGATACAGGCACCTGCAGTGTTTGTCAGGAAATATGAGCAAAACACTCAGAAACACATCCATTAAGTGGATGAAACTCGACTGTGTGGTCCCAGTCTTCCCAACTGAGTCCGCAGCAACTCAACTCTGGGTAGGAGCCGGTAAGGGCAGAAAAAAAAAAAACATACGACTCTGATGGGATTCGAACCCACGACCCCCCAGCCGGGAGTCCGTGACGAACCCCTTCACCACGGCAGCTGGTTGCACTTTGATATTTTGTTGTCCTGAAAAATGTTTTTCAAAAACTCTGTAGCTGTGTCTACCATCTGTCCGTATGTCTCGCAACCTCTGGCTGTCTCTCTACCTCTGTATATATTTGTAAGTCTTATTACTATACTTAACAGAAATTGTTATCATTATTCATATTTTGCTCAGGTACAGTGACGTTTACTTTTGCTTAGGTGTTTGGAATATATTATTATAATGACTGTTACTATTGCATTTTTTTTTGCTGTAAAGGTAAGCAGCAATATGTGTGTGTGGTGTGCAGGTGTTGCTTCAGCTGTCAGGTGGAGATAGTGGAACCACAGGTAAGGCTCCAGTAGTTTGTTTTTCCCAGGAACAATCACGTACAGGATTTTTTTTTTCTGTTTGTGAAAAAGATGAATATGATGCATTACGTTTAGGCGCGCGCACACACACACACGGACACACGCACACGCGCCCTCACACACATAACACACACAGAATGTGCAAATAGAGACTGCACACACACACATACATACACACACACAAGACAAATTCTCTGTTAACGTGGATGACAGCTAAGCATATGTACACTTTTCATTTTATCTGGTCATCGTCCTTTACAGTGATTACTCCACAGAAAAGAAAAGCGAAAGACGAAATCATGTTTATAAAAACCAAACACACACTCATAAAAGATAATGCATGATGTAGAAAAAAAAGTATCTAAACATATTTATTAAAAGAATGATGGAAGCAAATAAGTGACAAGTTGTTAGAAAAACAGAATAAGGAAACAGAAGGTGGGAGAGAAAGGATGGAAGAGGAGTGGGGGGGAAGATGAGGAAGTAGACAGAAAGGGAGGAAGAAAGATGACACAGGAAAGTCAAAATTATACATGTATGAAAATGTATAAATCATGCAAATAGGGGGGGGGGGGGGGGGAGGAGAGGAATAACTTGCTTACCTGAAGTCTTTTATTTTACAGGTCTAAAACAGGGATAAATGGAAGAGATGCATTTTCTGTTTTATTATTCAGAAAAATTGTTGTTGCTGCCATTTCAAAGGTCTGAATATCAATTTCTGGACGTTTGCCACTGACTTCATTTCATTGTCAGAAATATCTTTCAGGGCTGTCCAGGCTGTGTTAGTGTATGTAGTGAAATCAGTAAAGACATTGTCAACACTCCAAGAAGAGGTAGGCTGATATAATGAAATGTTACAGGTGAAGTACAGTGGTATAGTGAAATTTTCCCTGATACATGTCGTGACAGGGCGAAGTCTTTTACTCGGCATCAAACTTCACTGCAGGCCTCTTCTTAACAAGCACTTACCTATTACAATCAGTGCTAGCAGGAAAAGAAAAAAAAAAAAAAACTACAAAGTAATGCCAAAACAAGAAATATCATCATGATATTTCAATGTTGTTCAGTTTTTCACCCCCGCACCCCTTCCTCTCAGCAACTTGTGCTCAGTGTAGTTTGTAAACCAGAAACATAGGGTATTACAGATATTGATCATCTCACAGACATACACAGACACTCCCCCTGTCCCTCATACACAGACACTCCCCCTGTCTCCTCTCCTTCCACCCTCCCAACCCCAACAAATTTGGCAGTTGTTGTTGTTGTTGTCGTACCCTGGCTAAAAGACTCCAGGGATCACCCAAACAGCTGAAGTATTTGAACACTATGGTACAAATGCATCAGCTGGGGATGAGAACATTACGTGTGTGACCGTTTTTGATTACCCTGCCACGTGGGCAGCCACACTCCGATTTCAGGGAATTTTGGAGACTGATAATGTTCTGCTAGGAGCTTGTCATGACTGAAGACAATCCCCACATAACTGTGCAGAGCATAACAACATTTTGATGTAGCTTCGGTGTTCTAGCCTGTGTCAATTGGCCTGACACAGTCTTAAACCAAGGCGGAAATTTTGCAGTTAGTAGTTTGTTTTGCAGTGTGAACCCCTCCCCACCCCCACCCTCATAGCTCTACTCCAACTTGGCTCCCCCTGCCCCCTCCCGACAGAGAATCTGAACCCATGTAGTAGATTTTACTGTCAGGTATTGGAGAGAAGGTCACTTTATTCTTTGATATTAGAAACTGGAGATAGAGATACTCTTTACATCAAGCAAAACAACAAAACCAAAACAAAAACAAAAAAAAAACAATAACAACAAGAAATTGTGGGGGTAGTCCTAAATGTTTTTTGAATTGTTCCCCAGTAGAAAGTTGAAAATGATTTCCTGGGGAAGCACGATTTGACTGTTTTAATATAACCACGGTATTACCATTTAGTCAGTGAGGTTATGTTTTCACTAAAGTTTGTCGGTTCATTTATTTCTGTCAACAAGATAAGACAAAAACTATCAAATGGATTTTATCGGAATTTGGTGAAAACATGAAGTGTGTCTTGAGGAACATTTTTTTTAAATGTTGGTGTGTGTTATGGATTAAGGGTGGATCCTACAGTATTTCTTTCAGCACAAAATATTCAAAAACCACTCAGCAGATTTCGTTTTTTTGTCTTTTTTTTACAAAAGTATATGGAAAGATGTAAGGTGGACTTTGCACATACCCATTGAATTTTTACGCAGATCTGTGCTGCATATCTGGATCAGGGGATAGATCCAGGATTGGTTTGACATTGGCGGAGGTCTTCGGTTTCCCAGTTACTAAGTTACTGCTGTCTGTGAAAGGAAGTACAGCAAGTCTTGAGAGTTACTTTCTCAAGAGTAATTTTTTTTGTGTTCAGGTTCAGTTTTATGATGAAGTAAACTAAGATACATGGCAGAAGAAAAAGAGTGGGCTATGGGTTGGCTCCAAGCCTGTTAAATCATCAGACTTAACATTTGATCACATGACATCAACAGGGTTTTAATGTTGCTTTATCTGCACGTTGGTGTGGTTGTAGGTGTTTCAATGTTGCTTTATCTGCACGTTGGTGTGGTTGTAGGGGTTTTAATGTTGTTTTATCTGCACGTTGGTGTGGTTGTAGGTGTTTCAATGTTGCTTTATCTGCACGTTGGTGTGGTCGTAGGGTTTTAATGTTGCTTTATCTGCACGTTGGTGTGGTTGTAGGTGTTTCAATGTTGCTTTATCTGCACGTTGGTGTGGTTGTAGGGGTTTTAATGTTCTTTTTATCTGCACGTTGGTGTGGTTGTAGGGGTTTCAATGTTGCTTTATCTGCATGTTGGTGTGGTTGTAGGTGTACCAGTGTGAGAAGTGCCACCAGCTGTTCTGTTTAGACTGCGACCTCTTCACCCACCACACCCTCCATTCTTGTCCCGGCTGTGCCAGCAAGACCAGCGCTCTGCACACGCCCCGTCTGCCAGTGTCCTGACCCCTGCCCATCATGGCTGACGGCATCACACAACATCAAGTGACCAGTTGCAGTTTGCAGACAAACACAAAAGTGGAGATGTGTACAAGGATCAGTGAAAATGTGCTGGCTTAATCTATGATAAATCCTGACATCGACTTGAACAAACAGATAAAATGTTGACGAAAATGAAAAAACTCCAACAATTACCACTGCGCAATGCCCTTGAATGCACTGACCGTATCAACTCAGACTCCTTTGACTTCACAGTTTCGCTCTTTTCCTCTGACAGTTTTCTCATTGACTGCACTGGGAACTTCTTACTTAACCTTTAACTTATTTTGTTTATACTGGAATTATCACTAAATCGAGATGTCACCTGAGCCCTAAGATGGCGCCTATGGTTTGCTAGGCTGTAGATAACAGGTCTTGAAGACTCTCTCCCATACAACCCAACTTTAACAATGCTTAGGAGACTGTTACTGAGAGGTTCCATTTTTTTCTTTTTTTGTTTGTCAGTGCCACCGGTAATGCTTCTAATGATGCGTGTGTGTGTGCATGAGCACATGTCTGTGTGTGTGTGTGTCTGTGATCAGTGAGAGAGAGAGAGAGAAAAACTGAGCGGCCAGAGTATCATCATCACAGAAGAGGTTTCCCCCCCTCCCTCTCTCCCCACCTGACCCCGCTGTGTGTTCTTCAGAAAGGGTGTGTGCTGGTTATTTTCCTGTATTTTCAACCACCAGAGTCTGACGTGGGTTACAGATCTGCATGTGTTCTTAGTATGGACGCCGTTTCAGAGTCTTGCCCAAAGACCTACTCTCCATTCCACGTGGAACAGGAAACTGAAATAAAACCATGAGAAAAACAGGAAATTGTGTTACATGTTGATTTATATATGCTGAGAGTCTTTTTTGTGTTTATTTTTTCTTCTTGAACAAGACTACGGAGCTGATCGACATGGTTTCATTTTCCACTCTCTTGTTATCAACATTTTTTTTTTTTAATCTTACTTTTCAGTCCTCCACCGAATCTTTTTAATCCTCTGGCCTGTCTATGGTAATGTAAAGTCTTTACACTTGGTTTTCTCTGTTCTGTTTACACATGGCTACTTCTTTGTTGCGATCTAGCAACCAGGCAGGATGACCGTACATACAGCCCAGAGTGGACGCTAGCATTTTTATATTGTTTTGTTTTGTAGCATCATTATGCTTTTCAGTCATATTTTGTTGTTGTTTTTTGTTTTTTAAAGAGGAGGAGGATGAAACTAAGGTGGATAGCCGTCCCCTCAGTACTGCATAGTTTTACCTGGATAAAAGATTTCAGCAGCTTAGCTGTTAGTTTCACATTCATTACACCCCAGCTACACAGGCTTTCTCAGGGCTGTCAAATACACACACACTCACACACATGCACGCTACAAAAAGTCTATGCTGTGTCCAAATCATTGAACAAAACTTGCTGTCCAGTAAAACAAAAAAAAAAAAAAAAAAAGAGCACACATACACAGTAGAACCAGTTACAACATTTCATTATACAGTATGGACCCTCCAGTCAAATGGTCAGAGTGTTTGACTATGTAGCTGACAGTTGTGAGTTTAAACCACTCGTGGGGGTGGAATTCTTTTGAACTGAAAACCCTGTCTGTGCACCCAGCAGTAAATGGGGACCTGATACAGCTCAGGGCAGGTTAAAGACTGCAGAAGGAGGGGGACTGGTTCTTCTTTCCTTGACACGGTGGGATCTTATGACAGTTCTCTGTCCAACTGGCTGATAGGCTGAGAGGAACTTTAACTTTGGTAATACAGTGACTCGTTTATTGACATCCCTGAGATCAATGACATGAGGCCTTACTGACGGCTCCAGCCACATCACTTGCTTAATGACCAACAGTGTCACTAAAAAGTTCATGAAAAGCCACTTAGGCGAACAGACTTTGCGGAGTGGACAGCTAATGTACTTTGCGGAGTGGACAGCTAATGTACTTTGCAGAGTGGACAGCTAATGTACTTTGCGGAGTGGACAGCTAATGTACTTTGTGGGGTGGACAGCTAATGTCCACTACCGGCAGTGTGTACAGATTACAACCTGGCCACTAATAAAAAAAAAAAAAAAAAAAAAAAAAAAAAAAAACGCTTAAATGCTGTTGATACTTACAAGAAAGTGTTTCAAATTTTTTTAGAACACGGACAGTTGAATGGTCCACTAAAGCAGAAAAACAGTAAACAACAGTGTAGAAAGACTTTCTGTTTTCCCCAAAGGTGGTGTCACTGGACAGAGGAAATAACTAGCACACAATTTCCAGAAGGCAGGGCTATAATCTATACCGAAAGAATTCTAATATTCCAACAGGACCACTGTCTTTGTCATTTTCCTTTCTTTTCTTAGGATAGGAGTTGTTTTGTTTTGTGTTTGGTGTTGTGACAGCTCTCATTCAACCCAGTGTGGTTGTCTGGGTTCTAAAACTCAAACTGCTAACTGTTATGAAAGCAATTCATTATATCAATTTTACGGACAATGCGGAAGCAGTTACAGTGGCTCTGCACCTGTGGGTTTGGCATCTGTGGGTTCGGCGCCTTTTGGGCTCGGCACTGGTGGCATCTTCACCTGTGGGCTCGATGTGTTCGATGTGTGATGGTGGCAGCTCGCTCAGGTCAACAGCACTGCTGCCACAAGCTTTCAGAAGCACGTAGCTCGTTTCAGGCTCTACAATTTTCCGTATTTTTTGGGCCTGCGGCCGCCTGTTCTGGAGAACACAGGTTACTGTCTGGTACACACGTCTGCTCAGTAGGAGCCCTGGGTCTAGACTGAGACGCCTGGAATTTTTTTCCAGTCCAGCACGTCAGCCCAGACGGACGCGGTCCTGGCCTGGTTCTGGGGATTGGAGCCGTCCGCTGGTCCCCATCTCTTGGACGGCTCAAACACCGCTTTAATGAACTGAAATTGGGAAACAAGGTGCATTAGTGGCCTTTTGTTTGTTCGTAAATTCAGTGCAGGGAAGCATACATTATGCACCAACAGAAATGACATGGGTTCTGAAACCAAAGAATTCAGAAGGCTGAATATTGCTGAAAGCTTAAACACACTGCACTCTCACCTGCAAGCTGAAAGATAGCCTTTACTCTGTAATCTTCGCATTTTTAGTATAAGTATTTGGGGTAGTGTGGGGGGCGGGGGGGGGGGGGGGGGGGGGGGGGGGGGAGTGCACTGCACTTCATCTTCCAAATTCTTGTAACAGTGGGGAAAATAGAAGGGGTTAGTACCCTTCTCACCCTTACACATCTAAAATGCTTTTCTACTCTTTTTCTTTTCTTCTCTTCTTGCTGATAAGAGGAAGGAGGAGAAAACAGTGCTGGAGTGGGTGCCTATTGATAGCATGTTGATGTAAACGATACTATCAGAAAACAAAAGCAATAGTCCTCCAAAGGGAAGAAAACATTATAGAAAATCACAATGCCACTCTTCTAATTTTCGGCCACGTGGCCTTTTGTTGTTGTTGTTGTTTGTGATTGTTTTTGTTTTTTTCTCTTGAAAAAGGCCACGTGGCCGAAAATTAGAAGAGTGGCATTGTGATTTTCGATACTCTCATAATTTGTGCCTACGAGTAGGAACAGAGCAAGGGAACAGAGAAGTGAAAATGTGTGCGAGACAGAGACTGCACGTGGGACAGGAGACAGAGAGAGAGAGAGAGAGAGAAACAGTTTACAGAGTGAGCGATTGATCAGAGTGAGTGGTTTAGGGGACGAGAGCAGGAGCACTCTGGCCATGAGAGAGGAAGTGTGACCAGTTGGAGGTAACAAGATCTCTGAACGAAGCAGCTCAGTTTGAATCTGCAAGTTGGTGCGGCTGGCCTGGATACGCTACAACGACTAATATGGGTTACATCACCACATCACATCCTGGCGTTGTCAATACGTCTAGCATTTTAGAAGTATCAACTGGTCAATTCTAAGTACACTTCCTGTTGCATCTGCTTTTCAGTTCAGCCATCTCCACATCCTGCAAGTAAGAGTGACACTTGTCATATGCAGTATCAAAATATGTGTACTGCAAGTTCAAGCTGAAACAAGAGAGCTGTTCATTGTTGAATAAAGGTTTCATAAACAAAATGTATCTTTTTTTTTTAAATTAAGCACCTACAAATTTTAAAGGTGAAAACTGTCAGGAAAGGTGGCAACTGAAGATTGCTTGAAATTTCCACCAGACTCTTTTCTGCTTTAGGCAATAAAGCGAAACAAGATGGCCAGTCATTATGTCTGAAAGCTAGAAAGCCTGGCTCAGCCAGATTGGGGGAAATAACCAACTTTTTCTGAGCCAATTTTCTGACCAAGGCCAGATCACCTGCACCTTTTAAATTAGAAATGATAGGGTATGACTCTCTCCACCTCCTTCATTCTTTCAAACAAAGACACCACATAGACATACACACGTACACTGAGCATGCCAGTGGACATGCACCAACTAGTGCAGCTTCTGAACCAAAGATGTCAACGATTTACTACAGCGGTAATTCCTTGTTGGTTACTAAGCTCTGGGGCAGCAATATGATGACCTGGATGTAGTTGTGGATGTAAGAGTCAAGATGAGTGGCGTGGGGATACTGCCGCTTAGGTGGCTGAGCAAATCAGACGGTGAAAAAGACAGGGAAACAATCTATGCATGATCACCGGTCCTCGTTGCGCACTATCCTTGTTTTCTGCTTGCATGTCTCATGCTTTTATTCGCCAAATCCTAAAGGACAGTTCAAGGGAATTTAGTCAGAGGCAAATCCTTTGTGATGATGTCGCTTTTCAGCCATTACAGGTGGATTGAGCTTCTTCAGTGACGAAGACTGTCCGTCTCTAAGGTGAACATTCTCAAGAGAAAAGGATTTGAAAATACAGGATATGTATTGTGGCATGCTGACCAACGTGGGATTTGTTCATCGGTGAATTATGAACGGAAACATCTCGCTGATTTAATTGTTGGATGTTCGTGGTGATCTGTACCCAAACTAGATTGAGGCTGTCTCTACCATCAGACAAGTGAGAGACGAATGAGAGTAATGGCCAATTCTTTTCAGGGACAATCCCCTTCTTGTTTGTATTTTGCACGAAAGACCGGCACACAGACCACAACTTGATGACTTCAGTGGCAAGGTGGAGAAGACGGGAGAGACACTCCCCTGTCCTGGGCGAGACTCGACCTACAGGACCTGCAATCTGCTTTCTTAGCAAGTGCTTTAACAACTGGACAACCTCTCCTATGATGCTGTACAGTTTGAAACGAACATGCAAAGCAAATAGTGATAACAGTCTGTAAGTGCCACACTTAGCTTTTCTTTTCTTTTCTTTTTTTTTTTTTTTTGGGGGGGGGGGGGGGGGGGGGGGGGGGGGGGGGGGAGGGTGTATTTTTTTTCTAGACACACATGATGACGTCAAGCCAGTTATACACAGCAGATACACATTTTGCGTCATAAAAACAAAAGTAAAAGAAAAGTTGTAAAGCCCCTGAGATCGGAAAGGGTGTAGGTGGCAGTACTGTCCACAAATGGTGACCAAGCTTTGTACAAATGTCTCTTCTAAGCAGGAGATTCAACCTGCCCCAAGAAGGCCTCTGAAAGGATGGCTCGGCTGCGATGAGAAAAAAACAAACTAAAATCAACAAAACCCACGTACAGCATATTTCACATATCCTGAAGGAAGGGAAAAGAAAGATTCTGAGAAAAAAAGTTGTAGAGTCAAGATTCTTCCATGAAGACATCAGTACAGTAATACCACTCGGCAGAAAATTCAGATAGTTCAAAATTCATCTGTGCATTGCGCTTATCTGCTTTACGTTTCTGGCTCCATTTTTCTTCCATCAGCATCAAATTGTTTGCAGTGTGGTCTCAAAACTTACCGAATGTGGTGTAGCGTATATGGACTGGTCTGCCTGCAGTAACACCTTGATGAAACCAAAAAAATGCCTTGAATGTGTTAAGGTCAAGTTGTTTATCATTTTGTTTCCAGCTGTAAAAGTGTGGTGATGCTGAAGACAGATTCAGTTCGAATGTTTTCTTCAAGTCGAAACAAGATCAGATTTTCAATAAGTTTTATGTTTGAAGTTACTGCATGTTTCTTTGGAACAGAAATTTGGAATCATTCCAGAATGTCACCTTACACGACACATTCTGAGAGTATGATCGAAGCTATCTTTTACAATATTACAAAGATTACATTTATTTTCGTTTAGGAAACTTCCAGCGTCTTTGAACATTACATTTGTTGCCATGATTCTGTGGAGTATTCACATCTGAGACTATTTCAGCATCATATCTTTTATCTGTTTAACTTTGATAAAGCATTTTGTTCCTTTTATTTTTTCCGTGGGAAGTCATTCTTCACATTTATTTTTACACCAGATGGTGGGCGCCATGCCATGGTGGTATAAAAGGTCATGATACAGCTGGGAACAGCTGATATCCACAGCAGAGTAGTTATCTCTGTGTAGAGACGATTGTTTATGATTATCTTGTTCTTTATCACAAACTCTTTTACCGCCAGTTTACTTTCAGTAAAACTGATAAAATCAACATTTAGATTGTATTTATGACAAAATTCAAAATATGATACAGTTACTTGTTTTCTTCATAGAAGTTCCTAACGTTTGTGACACTTTTGGAGGACCAGTTACAATATGAAAGAACTGTGCTATTGATGCTTAATTCTCATAAATAGGTTCTACAAGAGCCTCATTGGAGACTTTATGATCAATTTTATCGAATAAAATTTCATAGGCCATTCAAGACATCTGTCAAATTTTTTTTTGTTCTAAACGCATCGGATATTTGGAACCATAAAGATCCATGTGGTGAAGAAAGAGACAATTTGTACATGCAACATGCTTCCATTCATAACTTGCGTCTGACTTTTCTGAGCCTTAGCTTTACGGCCTTTGTGCAACTTTTCACGTCTGGGATATTCAAACCTGTTGTGCTAATAAATTTTGTTGTTTTTTTCCTGGCTTATTCTGTCCTGTGTTTTTGTTCCGTATGAAGGAATGTTTTTTTTTTTTTTTTTTTTTTTTTTTTTTTTTTTTTTTTTTAAATAAATCAGTTATGAAATTATCAGGCGGATTTGGTAGCAATATCCCGAAATAGGTTAACTAAAGAGAGAATCAGTGACTTTAGTGATTTTACCACGTAGTGTAAATTGTCTCTTTTCGACAACATTTCAGACAATGCCTTATTTTGATAGCTTTTCACTGGAGTTCATATTTTGGTAATCTTTTATATTGTTAGCAAACCAAATTAAGTACTTTCCACTCCACTCCGAGGTGATGCGGTGTGTATACCTGACAGATGTGTTCTTTATATTTCCTAACCATATATAAAACAAAAGGGGGGTCAAAAGAAAACAAAAACAACACACAACGTTTTGACTCTTCGAGTCTTTTTCAAGTGACGTGAAACTGAGGACGCAGGAATTGTTTCAACAAATTTGAAAATGACAAGAACTCAAAACACACACACACACACACACACACACACACACACACACACACACATAAATGGGGAGGAGGCTGGGTAGACACAGGCTGAGAAAGGTGAGTGAATAGGAAATCTGGGTTTGAAAAGTTGATGGTTATTGGTAGGGAGGGGGCAAAAAAGAGGGGGGGGGGGGAGGGTTAGGAAAACACACACACACATACGCGCGCACACACACACATGTGCGCGCGCTCCCCACCCTCCCGGCATCACCCACCCTCACACACACCTACCATTATAGAGAGGGGGCAGCATTCAAATTTAGTCCAGATTTTGCTTTAAACTGTTGTATTACAGTTACACAAGTTTCAAAAGATTTTATACCATCTGCTTATTGGAAAATTTTACATCCAATGTTGCTTATAAGAATTCCTTTTACATTCATTTTGTCTGGTGATTATTGCACGACCCTCTACTGACAAAATGAATAAATAAGGAGAAACTGGGCCTGCAGCCTTCATTAAGTAAAACCATTTTGATGCCTATGTCTTCATAATTACTCCTAATATTGTAGAAAAGAGCCCATCCACCAGCACATGCTTTCTCCGAAACTAAAAGCTTTACTACTTGGAACAGGAAATTCCAGTTTAAAGAATCAAACGCCTTTTCAAAATCTACATTCAGTAGTATCCAGGTAGTTCGTTAAATACTGGCCATCTCTATCAAGTCATAGATCGGTCTAATATTCCTCCCTAAAATGACACCTGTCAGATTTCGTTTTCTCATTTCCCTCTTTCCCTCTGAGCCACAGTGATCCCTTCTTTGGGGGTTGAATCTCCTGGTTCTGAAGCAGCAGCGTGAAAATCGAAGGTGACTGTGGGTCGCGCGCAGCAAACCTAGCCAAGAAGAAAGGATGTGTTAAAAGTACAAAGCAAAGAAAGACGCCACTGACCTGTTTCCAGGAGGGGAAGGGCCCCGACTTTCGGTGGACCGCCCGGAGATGCAGACAGAACCAGAGGGGGATGGGGATGAGAGGACCAGAACGAACAAGAGCCAGCAGAATGTCAGCATCCCAGGACCGTACAGAGTGCCGTCCCTGTACTTTGGCGTTTCGCTTTTGGCTGCCCCCATCAGAAACAAGCCCTGAGGCAGGCACACAGGACACTAGTGACAGCACAAGAGGAGGCAAATGTAATAACGTAAGAGTTTACTCATTCACACATACAACGCATAAGCACACACAAGCATATGAGGTATGCAGATCTGTGCTGCAGAGAAAGAGCTAGGTCACATGATCCAAAAACTACTCAGAGGGGCTATAACAGCCCATAATGGTTTTTTTCTTCCTTATGGAATATCTTAGAAAGTAGGCCTACTTGGCCGATCTTTCTGAAAATTTGAAGGTATGTTCATTATGGGTCACGGATGATGCCCGATGTTTTCTTTTACCGTTATAACCGTTACTAACGGCTATAACGGCCCATAACAGTTTTCTTCTTTATGGAAAATCTCAGAAAGTATTTGGCTGATCTTTCTGAAAATTTGAAGGTATGTTCATTATGGGTCACAGATGATGGCCCATGTTTACCAGAATAGCCGTTACTAACGGCTACAACGGCCCAAAACGTTTTTTTCCTCTTTATGGAATATGTCACGCGTGTTCAAGATAAACTGGGAGTACGTTTATATGCTTTGCATTTTTGTTTGTTTGTTTGTTTTTTTTTGTTTTTCTAGACTGCGCAGGGTTTTGTTGACCTATCAAAGTGGGCAGAATTGGATCAGAGACAACTTACTTTCGTGTTCCTGCACTCAGTGCATGCTGCACTTGGATCTCAGTTTTATCATCTCATCTGAAAGACTTAGTCCTTGGTCACCACTTATAATCTGGTGAAAAGAAGGAAAGCCTGCCACCTGTGAGACATGATCTACGAACCCAAATTCTCTCACTTCCAGTGTTGACCACCAGGCCATCTTCTCTGGGATGGAATGATTGCTCCCGCTGCCCCGTGTTCTTCGTCGAGTTCATTTTCAGTCAGTTACTGTTTCTGCGGAGAACAAGAGGCAATTCTGTTCTGTGCCAGGAACTGGGACTTCAAGGGTCATGTTGACCGGTCCAAGGTGTTCTGTGCGATTCCATCAGCAAAGCACTAGGACTGGAGTCAGCCTGCATTGGTTCTTTGCCACTGGAGGAAGCTGCCAGTCAGCAGTGGAAGAACCGACACTTTAGCTTCTGACTGTTGGTTCTTGTCAGTGATCCTGAAGGCTGTGGAGCTGAGGTCATTGAGCATGGCAGAGACGTGTCCCGGTTCTTCTGATCTGAAGTTCCTTGGACCAGTCTTGTAGTTCAATGTTCCTCGATACCGATAAATGAGGAAAAACAGAGATCAGACCACAGGCGATGAAAGCAAGACTTACAGTCATCTACCCATCTTTTATCCATCTGTTAATCCTTTCTTCAAACTGCCCCATGTGTTTGAAACAAAAAGGACAAACGCGCACAAAGTTGTAGCCCCTTTCATTCGTCTATTCATCTGTTCCTTTTTTCCTGAAATACACGGAGAAAGAGCAGTGACAAGACAGCCCACATATACGACATCGGTGAAGCGGGCTTCAATGTCATCCATCCATCTTATAATTCAGGATTCCATCTATCCCCAGAACTAAACCTTGAGAAGTCCAGGTTCAGGAACCAGGAAATGTAATAAGCAGTTTGGTTTTGATCTCAAAGCGTCCTAAATCCCTACTGCTTCCGCTCATTAATAGGGCAGAAAAAGACAACGCATCTTTCATTACATGCAGCTGTACATACACATCATGTTGTATTTATACAGCAAGATGCTAATACTGTCTTTTTTTAATAACCCCACTTCCCCGCATTTTTTACACATAACTTTGGTATTTTGGATTTGTTCATGAAATCCTCACAACTTTCTTAATAGGAAAATTGCTTTCAAAATTGGGAGAGTAACAATTGCTCATTCCTTTCTTCATACTGCCACATGTACAAAGAGAAAGAG